>BLFK01000976.1:1837200-1842444 GCA_014634185.1 Astreopora myriophthalma | reverse complement strand
GTTTTTTGGCTTTAAAATAACCTAGAGGCCTTAAACCTTTGAGAAAAGTCCATTATAGGGCAATTAGACCTCGTTTTCATGCAATTTGACACTTTGATAATTAACTGCTTGGACGTGTGCAGACTAGAACTGAACTTTTTGCGGGAAAAACACGTTTAAAATAGCTTGGTCTGTAGAATACCGTGACATAGCCTTAGTATGGGAGTTGTACGCTCAGGGTTATGGGCTCCTGGCATGGATTACAATGCAGTTGACCATAACGTGAACACAACCTCATCCCTAGGGTCCCAGGTCTTTTCCTCGACAACAAAGGGGAAAAGAGAGAGCCTGGGAATGAGGTTGACGTGAATAGAGCGCACGCGCATGACGTCACAGCGGCGACGTTGGTTTCCCGGAACAAAGAAATTGCGGCCATATTGGTGTCCCAAACGAATCCTCCGGAACCTAAAGTCTATTTTTATTTTTTGTTCAATAGTACAGTTGAATTATTCAGTGCAAACCGCCAGATATTATTCCGCTATCGTAAATCCATCCCGCCAACCCTAGTCCTCTTAAACTAGACAAAATGTTAAGGCAAAATTGGCGCTGTATAATCGTGTACTTCCGAAATAATTAAATGTCACAAAAAGACGAAAAGAAAAACAATAAAATGCCTTGTTTCCTTGACCCGAAATTAAGTGCATAAAAAATAAGGCTACAGCGAAATGAAAGCTAATTAAATAAAAATCGCGAGGTTAGACAAAGACCCCGTTTATATTAATTCAGGCAACTTAACATACACGCTACACTTGTCTTCTTTGCTGAAATCTCTATTGAAAGTGGATGCCTGAAAACAGCGGCTTGAAAACGGAACCTTTTCAAAACGCCGTTGTCAAAAAGTTGATCGAGATTGGCTGAAGAAATAAGCGCATGTAACAGGGTTCATATGCCTTTGCACAAACTATAATCTTGGACTTTTCCGGGACTTTTTTAGCACTTTTCTAGACCTGCATTTCATCTAGTCTCTTGAGAACTCTATAATAAGCTAGAGTTAAGGTTTAAGTTTACAGGTTTCCACGACTTTCCAGGCCCGCTGGCATTTTCCAGGACTTTCCAGTCCAGGATTTCCACGAGCCGTGCGAACCCTGTGTGAGAAAGACATCACTTGTCATGTTTAACGTACTGAAAAATCTAAGCGGGAAGGAAGTCGACATATGGCCTATTCTCGAACAAGGTTTCAATCACCGACGAATCGGCCATTGTTGTAGTATCTCCAATATCCCCGTCATTCTTTGCTATATGCCGCAGAAGACGTCTCATGACCTTCCCGGAGCGCGTCTTTGAAGTCCCGGAGCATTTTGAACGACATCTGGTGTTGCGAAAGGCCCAGTTTTGGTGCGAACTGAAATACAAAATTCATTAGTTTCGATTAGCAAGCGCGAACCATTGTAACGCAATGCTGAAATGAAAATTTGGTGTCCAAACGGAACGTTCATTGAACTTCGCAACAAACTCGGCTTTTGGCAAATGGGTCGGCAAATTGTTGGCAACAAATATAACTACTGTCTATTTTCGCCAAAATTGTCGCTCTTCATACATTTTAGCGGCCAAATGCGAGTTGATTCACACCAATCATATCGCGCTCTTTTCAAGTGTTTCATGTTTTGAGACACCATGATGTGGTGCCGTGGTGCGGTGCTCGTGCGTGTTTAAATAATGCCGCGAGAAAATATCCCGCTAGCTACGTAGGGTAAATTTACATAAAAAAATACCTCGATGACGAGCAATTCCCATATGGTCTAGCGGTTAGGATTCCTGGTTTTCACCCAGGCGGCCCGGGTTCGACTCCCGGTATGGGAAATGTCATTCTTTTTTTTTCTTTTCTTTTTTTTCCCCCTCATTTCATGATAATTTTTCTTTTTCCTTAGACTTTCTATCGAATTGGTTTCCAAATTAAATTTCATAAAATTCTTTTCTAAGCGGTCTACCCAAGGATAATTATAAGGTAATAATATATAGGCAGGCAGGGTGCCTATATGCCCGGGAGATTCGTGGCAGTCATAAACTCAAATTTTAACGGAACGCTTCACTCCAACGACCTGAAAGCATTACATCTTCTTTTCCAATTTTCAAGCGATTCCAGAAAGGTGATTTTGTGGCTGACTATTTTTGCAGAGTTGTGGGGTGTCACGGGTAATCTTCACGTTGTAGTCTTCACGAAGACAAAATGTCCAGCAGTCTGCAGAGGTCTCTACTTTCTTTATTACTGAAAGTAGGCTATCTTGTTTTATAAACGTTCCCTTCGCCGTACGCCGTAAGCAAAGGGATTTACTTCGCGCTTGCGTACTGGCATACAGGCAAGCACGCCCCTGTTTTATCAAGCAGCATAACAAGAGTATTTTCTTTTGTTGACTTCAGAACACCGTTTTATCGAAGAGAAATAATATAAAATAAAATTAGACCATTTCCTTCGTTTCAGTTATTGAATTACGCGTTTTTAATTTAAGTGACTTGAATTGAAAATATCGCTAAGAATGTCCCAACAAACCTGGAACACATAAATTCAGATACAACATCGTAAAATATTCTCAAATTGTTGCATATTAACTTCACGATACCTCGAGTGCGCTCAGTTACACCATTAACTAACTACATGTAGGTTTTGACAAATAAAAAGCAAAACGTTAACAAAAATACATTCCCAGATTTTAAGTTCTTCTTTTAGGTACGGTCTTCTTTATTTGCGAGATTCCCCATCTCAACTCTTTTTCCCTTCCAAAACGGACATGTCATGACGAACGGAGGTACGTCGAAGAGGACCAGAGCGCCTTAAAAACAAGAGATTGACTAGCAATACAGTTATTTCAGTATAGATAGTGCGTAGAGTTAAAGTGCCTATCACCTCAAAATACTTTTCCGCTACAATAATTCTCTGCACTTGTCACAAACATGTTGTTTTGCTTTAAAAACCCTTTCCCACAAATCCGCTGATTTACAAGCTCTCAAAAGTTGGAAAAAACAGCTGTAATTTGATCTAAGGGGAATAGCTTCAATACCGGCTTGACGTCACAAAGTACTTTGCATTGGGATTGTTCATTGAAAACAGCGATGAAAAGTAGTTTGTGACGTCAACCCGGTATTGAACCCATTCTCCTTCCTTGCTCGGTCGCGGATCAAACTATGTCCAGATTTTCTACCTTCAAGGTGGAAACCAGTAAAAAAGTGAGTCTTCAGGAAAAAGGTTGTAGAGCAACAAAATATGTTTGAGACAAGTGCAGAGAATTATTGTAGCGAAAAAGTATTTTGAGGTGATAGGCACTATAAGAGTTAACGACTTCCGAAAACCTGAATTCAAGATTTCGTGAGGCCAAAATGCTGAATTCATGATTTTTCAAGATTTTGGAAATCCAAAATCGTGAATTCAGCCTTTCAACATATAAAGCAGTTCTTTCTTTTGGTGCTCAGTTCATTAACTTGTGCCCTGAATTAAAAAAAGGAAAGAGAGAAACGAGTTTCTCAGTCACTATCCGTGACATTTTCACCGTCATTTCCTGACACTGGTATCGTGGAATATTTCAATACGTCACAGTTATTTCCACTACATCTTGGTATGCACTGAATATTCAGGGAAATCCTTTGAAATTCTTTAAAGAAGGACAGTGTAAAAAGGCCAAAGCACCAAGTGGCCACCCATTCAGATAGATTCCCTACGATTAGTAACGACGAGTCGCGAACCGCATCACTGTATATCAAAGCGCCAGAGGTAAAGACTAAGAAGGTACTTATTGTTAGAAGGCTTGAAATGACGAAGCGAGATATAAAGACAGGTTTGATGTCACTGTTGAATTTGGTCAGCTCATAGGTGGCGACGGTCTGGGTCCAACAATAAGCAGCGCCGCTGGTTAATAGAAGCACGGCTCCAATCAGGTGCATGATGTTTATAGCGCTACCAGCCTGAAAGAAAAAAAAAAAGGAATATAAATCTCAGAAAAATTAAATATCATCACTACCATCATTATCATGCTTGTATCTCAACGTTTTCTTTCTTTATAGAGCGTGAAAGGTATGCCAAAAGAGCGGCGTGCGTGTCTTTCTTCCCTCTGAATCCAGGTAAGAACGTACGTGCAAAGTGTCGATCCGGCCCCCTGGCCAACGTTTTCAAATTCGGTTATTACATTTGATCACCATGCCCATTAAAATGAAAACCGCACAAAATCGTAATTTTCAAGTTTAAATTCGAGAAAACAATCGTCAGAAATTGCTAAATTTGCTGATTGTGTCTTCCGTGCTAACAGCTTAAAAGGAGAATTTGGTAAGGAAATGAAAATTTTTAAAAAGAACAGTTGTTTCTTTTCACTGAAGCGAAAAGGAGACATACAAAAAGACTCGACTTTCAAGGCTAAATCCTATTGCGATTAAAGCTGCCAAATGTAGAGATAATTACATGTACTAGCATTAAAAGATATGACCACGAAATTATTTTTAACACCTTCGTGCAATTTGGAGGGATTTTCAATTGGAATCGTATAACGTCACCTATTGTTACGCAAATGTAACCAAGTTTGCATATTCATGCCAATAAAAAGAATACAAAAAAACACTAAGCAAAATTATACACACAAAATACGGGTTTAGTGAATGAAGTTCAGTCGACTTGGGAGCTGCAGAATATTTTTCCTACGGACACTGGTAAAGTCGGGTAAAATTTAAAACTTCGAGAAGAAGGAACCATATCGTAGACCAAAAGTTATTTCCGCTTGTTCCTGTTGTTCTCGCGCGTCGAAGTTTTTTTCCTTTCAAGATCATTTTACTGAAAGTGAAAAGCAGATTTGTATCTTAGCCGACAATTCCGTGTTCTTTCCATTAAGATCTCTTGTTTAACAGAAGGCAGTGAAGAGAAGAAACTCAACGCATCCCATCTTATTTTGATAGTTAAGTGCTCCCGCCTTTCAAAGTCTCATAAATTTTCCGCTCCTGCACATCTTTATAAATCTACAAACGTAATGTACAATTGTAGAATATGTTGGTCTAACCCGCATCAGTTAAAGTTTCTGAAACGTCGCATTAGTCCCAGGTTTAATTTTTAATTCATTGACATGAAACGAATTGCATAAAAACGTACCTCTATAGATGTGAAATTCGCCACCAGTGTAGCCCCCAGAGCGCTCACCAGACCAAACACGATGCTTAAGGAATTAATTTGAGCTAAATGCGATGTTTCCCCACCATCCACTTGTCTGTTTATCATTTTGACTTGAAAATAAC
>BLFK01000976.1:1820814-1829542 GCA_014634185.1 Astreopora myriophthalma | reverse complement strand
TTCAAACCGAAATCCAGAATGGTTCTTGTTCACCAATGTTTAAAATTAAAACGGATTCTGTTCAAGGAAAGCTTCATCTTCACTTTGCCGTGCATGCCCCTTTTTGGAAGGGAGCAAGAATATTTAGAAATCGCTGTTAAAAACGGTCTCCATACTAAAATAGAGCGATTTTTCACGTCTTTCAAGTTTAAAGCCAGCGTCTTTATACTTCCTTGATTTCCATCGTTATAGGCTAAACGGTTAGATACAACATTGGGCTTCAAAAAGCCGTGCATGATGGTTTAGTTTACGATTTCTGGAAATCTGAAAAGCGAGTTTTACTAGCCCTACTTGGCCAATTCGGGCCTTTTCTTTTCTTAATGGGGGCCATTCAAAGCGCGCTCGTATTCAAATTAGCCGCGAGTGTGATGATGAATATTTAATGATGTCCAGGCATTCTGCGCGATGTTGGAAAAAATTCGAACAAACATAATATCGGTGTCAATGAAAAATCAAGTTATTTACTCAGAGGAGGATAATATTAGGGCTCAGTTTGCATTTTGTATCATATAGAACAAAACAAAGGGTTATTTGTCTATGTACAGCTGCAATGTATTGTACCCGAGTGAATTGGAATAAATTCAAGCTTATGGATGTAGTAAAGACATTTTCTTGCAAAAATAATGTACAATTGTGTGCTTTCGACATTAAATACATTTAAAGTGATAATTGAACCGACAGAATCAAAACATAATCAACTCTACGATCACTGAGCTCCAGCTTTCCATCATTGAAAGGCTGGTCTGCTGAAGTATAGCAACGAATCACTGAAAATCAGTTACGTCAACACCCCAGACGCAGTATATTTCGATTAACAGGAAGAAATTGATATTTTTTGATTTACACGGAGCATATAACGATTAGTCAAGCCACTTGGGAAGACATGAGAACGTTCGACGTGTAACTCACCTCTTTCGAAGGGAAGTTAGCGATTAAAGTGCCACCCAAAGCGCTAACAAGTCCACAGCCCAGTCCAACCCTGTTTAAACGATTGAGGAGAGAGTTCGGAGATTCCAAACCTTTGGTCAACATTTCAAATTGAAGATAGCGAACGATAAGGCTAACTGCCATCAAGACCATGGAGAAATTAAAAAACTGGGAGAAGATGTTTGCTTCAGGAATCTGCGCGCCCGTGTCGCTGATGGCCGGGACAAATGGATATATATGATTCTTAGACACGGCAATTCCATAGCAAAGGATAAACGTAAACGACGTGAAAAGGCCCCAAAAAACAGGAAGGTAGCCATAACCGAGAGATACATCCTCGAACATCGCTGGATAAAAATTCGGTTGCGCTAGTTTTAAGAAGGACCGGTCGGAAGCTCCATTGCCGAAGAAAAGTCAAATTTTTCGCCACTAATGCAGCAGAAGGAATATGGCTAAACTAAAAGACAGAATTATATCAAACAATGACAATTTCTCGTATCGCCGTTCGGATCACTTAACCCTGGATTAGAGGGCAAATTTTCAAGGTGTTCGCCAGGAAACTGAGATCTCTCGGTGCGTATGCAAATTCGTGGATCGAAACAAAAGCCAGGTGATGAGAAGGAAGCAAAGCATTGAATGTTTCCCGGCAATCAAGACCGCTTCAAAGAAAAATGATTGGTTCAAATCAAGAAGTTTGTCTAATACATACGTAAACACACAGTGAGACAATAATGCTCACGAAAATAAACAGACTCTTCCTTGGCAACTTTTAAACTTGCATTTTCCTTGTTACGTCTTTATTTTCTACATTCAAGTTACGAGCTAATAGACAAGTTTCATTTTGTAATGATAAACTTGAACGCAATATTTGCTCTCTTGTTTAATGTTAAAAATTCGGTACTGACAAATGTTTGGCGGGAAATAAATAATTTACAGGCGATAGAATTACATATGAATAGGTTTTTCCAAAGGTTTACTAAACGAGAGACAATATAGAGGAAAGCAATGATCAATACGAAGAGCTTAAATCGCAGGAAAAGCAGAAAAAAAAAATGTAAAAAAAAATATGACTTAATCATAACTGTCTTCAATAATCTCTCTTTTTCAGGGACGCGGGGCGTTGACGATAAAGCAATTCATTGAATTTGACCGAAAAGAATGAATTAAGTATGATAACCCATCGGTGATCCATAAAGAAATTTTGATTTGCATTGAAGCGCCGCTGGTGACCAGCCATCTTCAATGTGCAGCTAATTTGCTTTTGCTATTATTTTCAGTCCAATTTTTTGTATGAATCATTGAAACTACTAAAAGTTTTTCCTTTTTCCCGCCTTAAAAACATCTCATAACACTGAATCTGTTTTATCCCTCACCATCCTTGATAAGCTTCATATCGGCGAAATTTGGCATTTAACTTGCTCCAAAGTGGTTACTTTATCAGTCAAGATGTTCAAGATATTATTTTATAATTAGTAATTCAGTTGGACACCAAAATCCTCAGACACTGAACTATTCATAGTCAGAAGATTTTTCTCACAAACCGAAGGCTCCAGGACTGAAGAGGATGTAAAATATTTGCATGCTCGAGAAGACAAAAATTTGCATTAATTTTAAATTGCTGCCCTGTGGTAGAGTTAAAAGGGAACAGTGACGTAAGAGTCTTACGGATTAAAGTAAATTACATCAAAGGCTCCGTAGCTGTTTTAAGGATCTGAGAAGAGAGAAAAGAAAAAAGATGTATTACCGATTTAAGAAAAAAAGTTCTTGCTTCTTCGTACTCGCTGGTCATTAGTATCTGTTTAACTACCTTCTGAGATCTATAGATTGTTTTCAGCTTTGCATGGACTCTTCGTGCTAAGGTATTCACTAAGATGTCGCTCAATTTAAGAGAGATGATCTGCTCAACACATAATTGCGAGTGGTTGCCATGAGTAGAGTCAACCTCTTTAAGTAAATCAAGTGTTTTGGATAAAAACAAGCTCGTAAATTTTATGTTCTCACGATGATCACCGTTTGATGTCTTGCGACAAGTTTAACCCTTTAACGTTTTTACGTCAAGAAACAGTTCAGTAATATCGATATATTTAAAAATAATTCCAAATGAAAATACCATACGCAATCTTGCTTACTGTCATATGATTCAATGGACTAAAGCCAGCAATACTAAATACTTTTTTACGGAATAGTTACTCAGTCTGGCGTTATGGACTAGCGGTGCCCAGTATCAAGGCTTTTACAACTGAGATTCTCATTATCAACGGGCTAAACCACAGAGCCGCCATAATGAACGGTATAGTTTTGGGAAAATGCTACTTTGCAGTTTGCATTTAATTGATCCAATCAAAGTATTCAAATGTTGAGAACCATAATTTATAAGCACACTGATTGACTTCTGAAGTCCTCAGCCTTGCGATGAAGAAACGTTGTAAATTCTCTAAGTTTTACTGATTAGAAACCTTTTTTAAAATACTGTCCATTAACATGATGCGGTCCAACTCGTGTTACTGTTCTCATTTTCAGTATTTCAGTAAGCAATCGTGAAATCGTAAAAGCTTTTTAAAACAATGCGTCCCTCTTGTTTTTAGATGTTCCGGCCATCGGCATCACTGATATGGTTTGCCAAGAACACGAATCTCATACATAGGTTAAGCCCCAGGGTAGGAGGGGGAGGGAGGGGCGAAAGGCTGACTCATGGGGTAATTTGACATTTTCATGGAAGCTAGAGTGAAAATTCCCCACCCCCTGGTATCTACTGAATGTCAAATTCCCCATCGTCGGACAACTGCTGAATACTATGAAATTCCCGGTTCTCTCGGTCTTCCAAGATGGTGGCCATGCCAATTTCCTGACCCTGAGGCAGCGCGTACGTGTCAAAATCCCTACCTAGGGGAGGGCTCTCTGAGTGAAATTTCCGTGGGTTGGCCCCATCCACCCTGGGGCTTAATATTGATAGGCGCATTCTTCAAAGATTCAAACATCCCGATTAAAGAATGCTTAATTCAATTCGGATGAATCAAGGACATCGACATCTCGAAGCACTCACATCCCGCCATGATATAGAATGAAATACCTAGAATAGTTTTTCATACCGACAAAAAGAATCAGATCAGTGAGGGACGTGCCGGATTTTCTTCCGATGAAAACACCTTTTTTCCTCCATCATTTGTGGGACGTATTGTCGGATTTGACACGAGGTTTACAGACAAAAAAATAAGGTATTTGGGGCGAACTGCCCCTTGTTTTTGAGGCAACTTGTAATGTCCAGTCTTGTTTAATCTCAGAGGCTTACACCCCCAAAAGAGGATTTCAGGTAACATCGCACATTCTTATGTAAAATACACCGAACCTTAGAGTAAGTGTTGTGCTAAGCCGACGAGACCGAACTGGTCAAGTTGTGTGGCTTTCGCCGAACCGCTCTTCTTTATCTCAGTTTCAGGTGATAAGGATAATCAGCTATCCCATACAGTTCCGTTTCCGTAGATTTCTCGCCTGTTTTGGTACCGTTTTCCACGGATTTTAGAGTTCTTTGCTCCGCGCTAAGACCACCGCTTACGTGGGAGTACGCTTCTTACTTGCAGCTTAGAAAAAAACAAAACAAAAAAAAAACGCGAAAGGCGTGACCCTTACACCGATTAATGAAAGCTACTTAGCATTTCTTTCCAGTGACGCTGTTTCTTCGGTTGCAACAGAAAAATTAGCAGTGCATTTTTCCTCGAGCTAGATAACGTTACGAAATGCGGAAATAAGGAAAGGGGTTAGACTCAAAACTAACTTAAGCGAAGTCATGTGCTTGGAAGGTTCACACTGTCACCGTATGGAGGGATGTGAGTAAGAACTAAAGCATTTTAGTTGTGTAAGATTAAACGATTTAGCTGAGACTGTTTTCCAATTTTACATCACCGTAAGACTAAAAATCACCGTTTTAACTAAATGGCTTCCTCCAATTATCCGGCGAATGTCGAGCATCAGTGATCATTTCACTGACATACGGGCCAAGTATACTGTTTTGTAAGTGAAATAGTTTATAGCAAGTAAAACAATGACAAAGAAGCTCAGATATCCGAAGATTTTCAGCATTTGCGTCTCTAAGTTCTAATTGTGACCTATCTCACGTAAACAAGTACTAATTTCAACTTTGTTCAACATCACTGCAGTGCCAGGCCAACAGGTGATACAAAGCAATTTATACATTGATGTATTATAGCTGTCCTCGTGATGAGGTCGCACATTACATTGCAAAATTTAGGACAACTCAGTGATACGAGAGACCATGGAGCACAGCACAAAAAGCCGGCAACTCGTAACATATAATGCGATCGAAGCCGCGATCACAGCTTCCACCACGCGTCAAGAAATACCGAGTCTAAATAAAGTATCACTTCCGAGAATGTCAAGAATCCGTCGCAAAATAGCTTATACGACGTCTGACGGATATTAGCCGCTCTACCTGCGCTGTCGACATTTTGAGTTAATCCGGCACGTACGCAATGTTGCAGCAGATGGAGTAAAGTTTTCATCGACGAAACAACTGCAAAATTACGCGTTCGTCATGTGCTCTACATGGTGCATGTTCGTCACTCACAAAATCCACCGCCTGAGTTCATCGAGGTCGTACAGCTTACGGCCAAAGACGCAGAAACAACGGAGGTTCCCCTTTGGCCGGAGTAAGTCTTGCAAAGGTGAGTTTAAAGTGTTTAACAACAATGTCATCTAAGTAAAACAAGAGGCTACTGGTCTGTTCCTGATTGAACCGGCTACCTTTGCTAAAATGATCATAGTGAGAGTTGCAGTTCACTGAGTACTTATTTGTCGTGAGCTGTGTGCTTTTCAATTCATGTTGTAATTCTTGGATAGCTAATGAGTCCAGCCTCCATTTACAATTTGCATAATTTAAGCCGAATATTACTAAAGTCAGGTGAAAAAGGACAAAACGAATTGTGCCTTCTCCCTTTCTGGAAAAACAATCGTGCAAGAAACTGTAAGCCGACCCATTACAACCTTCGAGTTTTTTCTGTTATACTACTGATGTATTTCGCTCACAAAACTTTGTCTTTTTCAAAAATAATCGGTTGTTTGTTTGAATTTGCTGTTCGACCGAATGCATCTGCGAATTCTTTCGGCTTCAAACATTAACTACAAAGCATGGATGGCGTCTCGCTTTCGCTGGCTATCTGGTGGAACTCTTGCATTGAAGACATCATCAACAACATAAGCTCTCTTGCACCGCACAAAACGCAACACTGCAAAAAGCCCCGGGAATTCAAGACATTGCGTTGCGGAAATTAAAACTGAGCTCAGTCGAAAATATGGTCAGATAAAGAGGCGCTACGATGACAGGGTGAGCTGAGCTTCACTCAGTAGGCGGAACTTCTTTCCAGAAGTTAAACAGGCACTCATCCCTTTGAGCAAGTTTACATAAGCAGCGGTATGATTCTGCGTAAAGTGACGTCGCATACACCTCTGTACGCACCCGACATATGAATTAGCAATGGCAATTCTAGACTATTAAATTTTTGTTATTGCTATTGGGGTATACTTGGGTTATGGCCGAACAAAAATAGACCAATCTTCTTGTTGCATAACCTATTCCCTAATTATTCATTGGGCAAATATTGGGTTTTAATGCCGGGGAGCAACAGCACCGAAAGAGAGACACCTGCGTCCGCAGAGAGTAAATCAGATTCTTGTGCTCGAACGTAAATAAAGCTAAAAAGTTATAACAGCTTATGGTTTGACGATAGAGGGGATAAAATATTTAATTAGAACTGTACACAGATTATGTAGTGACTGTGCAGCCGGCGGAATAGACCCTGGAGACTCGGCTCGGAAGCTCTTGATACGCTCAGCCGATTATACTGGTTGACTTCTCAGTTTTGAACGACGGAATTGCTGCTTTCTGTTCACGTCAATGTCTTCGGTTTATTAAAGAACACCGCATCACACCATATTGGTCACTAAAAACATACTAACCCATTCCAAAGCCGTGTGTTATTCTACACTGCGAAGAAAATACTTTCCCAAGATGTCCTTCACTCTGAGTTAACTGTCATCCAAAGACTTATCACAACAGTGCCATCAATTCAGTGCCTGAAAACCCAAACAGGACATTTAATACAACACCTAAGACTGCGTGTAGCGTACTATTGATGCCGGCCGCGTCAACATTTCAAAAAGAACTGTGTTCAGCTAGAGACTGAAAAGTCAGCCGAATCCTGACCTGGGGAACTTTAGATTGGGACACAGGTACGACGACGTTAGAAACGCGCGTTTCACGTTGGAAGGTCGAAATTTTTCGACTTGCGCTAAGAGAAAGGGAGCATCTGAACTTCCCACTTCCTCCCCCTCCCTTCTCCTTCAGAGATACAACTTCACACCAAATTTACATTCACCCCTATCTTCCGTACCCTTCCACTTCAAATCCCCATACCCACCCACCGTGATTGTTGTAAATGAGTGAACGCTTTCCTTTGACCAGTACATTCTTTTTAACCATTCATAATTATTTAAAGCCTTTATGGTTTAACCTTTCATCTCGTTTTTACCGCTGTTTACACAATATCATCTCTTTCCTTATATTTCTTTCAAAATTCATTGTCATCTAAAACAAACTATACGGTAGTGAATCGTTCCGTGACGACTTGTTTGCACAGGGGGATTACGGACTCTGGGCTTTGGTTGTAGTGGCTTAAGAAGAGCGACATCTTTAAACTTGATGTCTCTGATCCGTTTCCCACAAAACTAATATGAAATGCGTAATATTGACTCGGCAAATACCTCAAGGATTAGCAAACAAATCCCGACCGCGTTTGCTGTCGCTCGTTCGAAAAGTTTGCAGCGATAACCAAAGGGATCGAGCTAAGTTTTGGAATTCAGCTTCCGGGGGTTTCTCACGATTCTGCCGCGGATTGGAGATGCAATTCAAACCAGTAATCAAGCGATCGCATTCATCGGCTTTATAGATGCCAATGCCGATAAGCAGAGCTGATCAATACCTCATCATAAGGTATTTTTAACTCCGTAGAAGTTTATTTCTGTCTTTTTTCATCAAGAAATAGTAAAATAACGTGTTGCACGTCGCTAAGTGAAATCGTTCGTTCAAAACACGCAATATTTAGTGGTCCAAAATACCCATTATTAGCGGTTTCAATACCCAGAGTTTAACGTTTTACGTTTGCAACTCGTAAGAGTCTCGAGCTATCTTTGTTCTTTGATCTTCTCTATGAGCTAGCGCCTGAGGTTTGCTGGTCCGCGAATAAATCAGATACGTAGTGAAATATCGCTTGGCCATATTCAAGGAATTTAACATTTACCTCTTAGCACGCGCGAAATGACTGCGCAATCTTAGCAGTTATGAGACAAATAGGTTGCAAATAGACTTTACATTTCATGCACGGTGGCCCTCACAGAGCAAAATGTAGCCTGGCTTAGTCTTTCTCTTTCGTTTATGTGATAATTGTGATCTTAATCAATTCAGACACCCTCCTAGCTGCGTCAATTGCACTATTGACCCATGCTCTTGGAATTCAGTGGATCAACCAAAAATAAACTGTGTAGGATACTCGACGCGTGTTAACAATAAGAACCGAAAAACATCAACGACACTTGTTGCCAAGAAAAGCATCCAAAAACAGCCGCTGAAGCTCAACATATTAGTTCAGAGTTACTTGCTCTGCTGGGTCGTCATGTCCGCTGTGTTTACAGCCAGAAAACCAGTGGGCGCAGAGCGTCCAGATTCGAGTGCCAACCATGGGTAAATATAAAC
>BLFK01000976.1:1805814-1815814 GCA_014634185.1 Astreopora myriophthalma | reverse complement strand
GGCTTTAAACTGTTCAGCTTTTGTTACAGTATTTTTCAGTCTCGGCCCACTTAACTTCTCGAGAAGGGAATTTCTAATCAGTTTAACCGTTAATTAAAGGCCAATTCAAAAGTATCACATCCCCACAACACAAGCAGTAGGTCAGGCCTGTTGTAACATGAAAGCTCTATAAATACCTTTTAACAGAGTGACTTAAAAAGAAGACGAGACGCTACTGACTTGTTTACGCGTTCTTATTTTCTGCAGAAAGCTCGTTGGGCAGACTGACCACCGGCTTTATTATCACCAAGCCGATCAGTTACATGGAAATTCTGTCGGTGAGTTATCACTTTTATTGTCTTCTGTTCGCCAGTCATAACCGCCAACCTCAAATAAATCAAACTGAACTCAGCCGGGAATTCACAAGATATGAATCTCGGGCTGAGAACAAAAAAAGGGGGGAAACTTGGAACGTGAAGGTGAGCCCAAAGCGGATATTTGCACAGATGTTTCGTCTGGTAAACTCCTAATTAACAAGATCTTAGCTTATCAATTAGCATAATGGTGACAGACCACTTAGACTCCTTTAATTAAACTCGTCATCTGAAATACTACGCACGCGCACAAACGATCTTCTTTAATAGACAGCCTGGACTATGAGGAGAGCGCATGGTTCGATTACGGCCGCTCACTCGTGGTTTTTCCTCCCTGAGAAGATGAGGAGAGTGAGTCGGTTCGTTTTCTCGAGCAGCAGCTGGTGATCGAGCACTGTACAAATTGTCGACTTCACGCTGAAACGTGCCTACAAACATTCCGCATACTTAACCCGGCGAACCGGCCTCGTGTGAATATAAAATCAGTAGCCGGACCAATGTCACAACTAAATAATTACTGCTCAGGTCGAGTTTAACGGCTGATTCCCTCATTGGGTGATTTAAACTGATCACGAGCTTCAGTGTAATGGCATAAGCAAAAAAAAAAAACTATTTCCTATTTACTGTAAAAACCAAGGGTTCTGCTAAACAACCAGAGATTGAAACTTCACTTTCTTAAGATTATTAATCAGGCGACTGCTTGCTCCTGGGAAAGGATCATGAAAGAACACTTCTCGATTCAAAATCTCTACTTCACCTACTTGATATTAGTGATTAACGAAGGTCTAGTCCAGCGGACATAAACTCTTTTGGAGACCGGGCGCGAAATTCAAAATTCCCTAGTACGACACGTCAAGCCGGTTGATGTTAGTCAAAGAACTATGAACTGTTTGAAAAGTCAACGAGGGCGGTGACTTCATTTCTGTCCGTGTTTCACTTGTCCCCTCATACCTTCTCTTACTCTGACAAACCCTTCTGAGTCAGGGGTTTCAATAGAAGCCGGTTACCAGCGGTATATCACCGCCTGCTTTGCCTCTCACCGCCGGCTAGTTTATCTGGCTTTTCACTAAAAATCCTATCATAAACTTGTCAAACTGCCGCCTACAATGGGCTATCATGGACGGCTATTTCAGAAGTTATTGAAAACCCTGAATCTTCTGAGAGATTTATTTTGTATTGTTTAGGTCGTTTTGGTATGATGATAGATTTAATCCATTCGCCGGATTGCTTCTTCAACAGTAGGGAGTCACTGCAAGTGATGTTTTATGAACTTATTTTATTTTTTTATTGAATACCTTTAAACATGCAAAAGGCATAAGTTCGTTTCGATTCCAGATGGTGGAAGTCAATATAATGTAAGAACAATTAACGAGTGTACAGTGATAACTCTTGGCAGATTTTCATTATTGGAAGCGACACATTAGATTTAACTCCAAGAAAGACATGCGATAAAGACTAAAAGTAGTATTATTAAAAACGTATGGTCGTAAGGTACTGAGTTCGCTGAAACAACGTTTCCGGCTCTAGTGACCAGATCATGACAAGCAACTCGTTTTTGTATCGATTATTCTTCGACCGGAACTCTTGGAATGTAATTCTCTTATCCATTGTAACTGTGTCAGTGCTACCACTCAATGTTGCATGAATTGCAAGCACAACGTTTTTTACGACAGCACAGAAATTGTTCACCATAAAAGAGGACAGCATGCTCGCAGTCCCGCGTGCGTATAGTTCTTGCGCGAGAATATTAAGTGTACTATTAAAGCTGTCTGTTCTGTCTGGACAAATAATAATTGGCTTAATTAGTCATGACTACAGCATGACACGACGTCTACAAAGTCTAAATCAGACCTTACGGACGAACGTCCCGTCTTAAGGCGTTTCGTAGACACATTGCAAATTACTCTAAGATATAGCTTGAAATAACTGAAAATCTCGACTGGTTTGAACCATTTCTTAACTAGTTCTTCATTCAATTACTTTAACTTCCTGAGAAAGCACCCTGTACTCCTCACCTGGTATTTGCTTTAATGCTATCTTACCATCTGTTTGCAAGATCGCCGATAGTCAAAGCCGACTAATTTACATGCGATCGTAGAAAAGCACGCCACCGAAACAATTGCCTTTGGTCGCCTTAGAGAACAATTTCTCGGAAAGGATCTAATATCCTTTATCAAAAGGAAGTGCTTGTTCGCGAGACAAGAGGCACAAGCCGCTTGGTCGATTAGCCACGATGCTCTAGTTCGGGCGTGCATTTTCATTACACCTCTGTTGACGACGCTTCAATATTTTATTGTGAATCTGTCACCAGAAAACCAACGTACAATTTCAATAGCCTTAGGTGACGTTCACGCCCAAAATAAGTTTCGAGACTATTTTCATTTAAGGTCAATATCTCAAGTAGTATTGACCGTAGCTTACTTCTGCTTCTTGAATTTCGTGACCGCGGTTCAACTCAGTTGGTCTTCAGAGTGGGTGTTTCGGATATAGCACGCTTCAGAGCATTCTAAAATCGCAAACATTAGTCATTGTTGAATCTGATATTATTATAAGTCAGAAACAAGACTCAGTAATGACAAGATATCGAATCGAACAAAACATGAAGACGGGCCTCAAGAGACGGCGTCATATGGGTGGTACATGGCTCCTAATGTTAGACGTAAGTTTTATCATGGTGTGAACATACGCGAAGTCCTTTTTCTCTACTTTGGGACGAAACTGTTGAGTCACGTATCGCCAAACTCTTCAATTTGTACGCTTCGATCTGTGTTCATTTTAATGGCAGCATCGGAGCTTCATTGTTTCAATATTCTGCCATGCAGGTCAGTTGACACTTTCCTAAGTGACGCTTTGAAGCTTAAATTATAGATTTTTGTTGCATTAGAAAGTGGTGAGTGACTCCAACAGCGTGGAACTTTCCGAAGTGCGTGGGATTGAAACCAGTCCCTTTGCCCAGCTTTGAGCAGTACGAACGATTGAAAAGCAGCTAACCAACCTCAATCTTTAAAAACAATGATATGCCAGCCGAATTTTCCGGTCGTCTTCTTTGGGAGGGATTTTAAAACTTTCTTCGGCCTTAGAACTTCCAACTTCACAATAAGTGGCTTTGTTTCGAAATCAACACTGTTTACTGAAGCATTTCATTGTCATTGTAAAACCGTGAGCCTACAGGACTTAAATAGTACCCTATGGTCATGAGCTGAAGAAAGGAAGAAGGCCAGCGAAGAACTAAAAGTTCTACTTTAACAAAGAAAAAGACGTTGGTTTTCCGTTTCAATTGGCGTCCTGGCATATAATGGCCAATTCTCTAAGTGGACTCTCTACAGCTACTGCCAGAATGAAAATGACAAATTTGTTCTTATAAATTTAACTATAGCACTCCTTAATAAGTCACAGAAGCAAATTAAGGGTTAAGCAGCCACAAGTATGCTCATTTTATTAACCTGTAAATAGGCTCCAAGCTGGGAAATTAAATTAACGCGAAAGAAAACGCGGAGCGGAGCGGAGCGAGCAGAGCACGCGAAAGAAATCGACGTGCAAAGCCAGCCGAGCGTGGACTGGGGAAGGGGACGGAGCAACTCTAAGCTCGTTATCACGTCGACTTACTGATACAAACAGTTAGCGGTTGTCTTTTAATCCAGTACATACATACGCTATGTACGATTTTTTTTCAAAGGGAATAATTATAGAATAAAGAACGTACATCGTCTTTTACGTATCAGCCAGAAGATGTTATCTTAAAGGCTTTGCATTTTTTGTAGCCTCAAAAATATTTGTTGCGTTCACCACGGATGAACTAAAGCATATCCGGAATTCACCGGTAAAATTAAAAATAATAATAAGCAAATCCACATTTTCGATCTTATTACTCGGAAACCAGTTTAACACGCTCTTTGAAGGTTTGCCTTTTTCTCACGAGAATCGTAACATGAATCATTTGTTACTTCAGAGATGAATCATTTGTTACTTCAGAGATGATTAGTAGCACTGTTAATATGCGTTCATGCTTTCCTTCCCACAAAATTAAATTTGTAGCCTTGCATTAACTTTTCAACAGAAGAGATCACCTGGACTGGGCAAACGAAAAACAACTGAAACTCTGGGTCTCATAAATTACTGATCGATGTTGTCTTTCATGGTCTCTAGAAAGGTATTAGTCGGTCTCAAGGACGATATGCCTTCGCTCTAACAAGGCGTCGTGCAACTTTGAAGTTACAGTGAGCCCAAAACAGACTTTTCCATTTCCCAGGTCAGACCTACAGCAGTACTTGATGTATCCGAACTTGATCGGTGATAAAGCTCGAAATCTGCCGGATTTTTTTTCCACATACAGTTCCGGCGTAAATATGTTCAGACGGATTAATTGCATGAATGGACTTGAACAAGCCGCCCCGGCACGATATTCCAGTGTCGCCAGAGGCAACTAGGATTACTCCCTTCTCAAGAGAGCACGCGTGTGCCGTTTATCTGCCAACATTGTACCAAAAGTGGGCGCAATTAAAAGGCTTTCAATTGTTGTACTGAAGAGTATCACAAAGCTCTTCCTGGAGGGCCTACATACACGCGTCATAAAAGCAAAATCAGACTCACCTGTCTCGAGCTCAGGACCTCTTTACTTTTTCTCCCCCTGTCTCCGCCCCGGTCTTTCCAAGACAACACAGCTCACTATCTTTTGATCAGAAATCCATACCGCTGGGGTTGACGAGATGAAACAAAACATTTCCGGCATTGGTTCATTAATTAGTCCGATACCTTGAAAGAAAGAAATAGCCATGTTTAATTTCTGAAAATAAGCAGTAACTGAACGAGGGGTTCAAAGCCCTATTTCAAAGAGGGAGCCGATTTGTTTGTGGCTTTGGCTTACGATTTCCCCATTCCCCGAGTCAGCTTTGGGACCAGGTAGTAGACGGTTTGGGCCCTTTAAGAACTGAGATTTTAGGGGGGTACAACTGAGGTTCATATTTTTAGAAACCACGCAGTGGATGAAAAATCTTCCAAATTCGATCATGTGATAACGCATAAACTTCAGCAGGGAAATGCAGTTCGTATAACCTATAACCAGGGTAAAGCAGAGTACCAAATAGAGCGGTTTTCAAATGACTGTCGAAAATAATTAAGCGATTGCGATTGCTACGCTTTGTAATTGGCTTAAAAGTCTCGCTACAGTTTATCAACCAATGGAGAAGGAAGACAAAAACCAATCGTGACTTGCACGCGCGATTTTTCCCGCGCTTTGAACAAGGTGGAATTGCTACGAACTTTGATTGGCTCATTGCGCTGTTTACACCTGCTGTGATTGGTCGGAGTAATTACTTTATTATTGGTTTTACGACACGCAACTGAAAACCGCTCTAAGCATCAGTGAAAAATAACATCACGTTATTTACCAAATTAAAATGGCGTCAACTTTTCTTTGTTTTTTTTTTCTACACCCAAAACTCAAGATTGCCAGGAGATGACGTTCACTGACCACTGTAATATAAGCTCTCTCCTCTCGTGGACTTCAGTCTTTTACGAGGATCAATTTTAGCTCATACAGAATAGGCTATTTCCGAGTTCAGACACGTCGGTCCCTTCAAGTGCGAAAGGTTTGAGACAGTAAATAGTTTTACTTTGGAAATAAATACATGCTGATTTTCGTTGTCCCGAAGACTTCGCACGTAGACTCGCCTTGAAAAAGTGGCTGAAGGGAACTCGGATGGCCTGTTAACGTGGCAATACAACCCGGTGGCATTAAAATTTCTATTCAAACAGGTATCTTGAATTCCTTTTGTGGACATGTATTGGAGCACATTCCCTGTTATTCCGGCGCAATTGGTCATCCCACCGTGACACACTCGAATTGTTTAGCCTCCGCAGAGACGACGTTCTTCCAGCCCCGTGGGGTCAGTCCTATCATCTGATTTGACTTGAAACCATTTAGGAAATACATCTAACGAGGTTCAACAATAGCACACGGGGTCCCTTATTACAAAGGTAAACCCAGCTTACGTGCTCAGAGAGCTGTACAACATTGGCCAGACCACAACAGTGGGGGTTACCGGTCTACGCCCCCTACTCTTTCCGAACAGAGCGCGAGTTGCTTAACGTCCCACGCTATTTATCACCATGTGATGTGAGACGGGGCCTACGCGGCGTCTTTTCCCGAGAAGACTAATTGCAACTATTTGCAAATGTCATTACAACGACAGCACTCTCTCCTTAGATTAAGGACCCAACTGTTGTGCCCAGACGAAACTCGTCGAAAATCAGACCACAATGAAAATCATTGGGGCCCTGTCGAAATTTTGAAAGGAAACCCCAACTGTGTTCCCCGATCGAAGTTAGATCCTGCCAATAAATTTGTCAGCAGTTTCAAGAAGTACTTATGGCTCTTAAGTGCTATCTTTCTTTGGAAACATCTCCAAAGGAATCCTTCTCTATCCCCTCCTACGCGCTTAAGCATGCATTTAGTTACAGGCCTCTCGATCTCGACTAACTTTCATGGTGTTGTTTCCCCTTAGCGAATGGAGTCCTCATCTCTTGACGATATTCTATCGTCTCCAAGCCCTGGGACGACCTCTCCGGCTGAGGATGACAGCGAGGAAAATAGCTCTCCTAACTCAAATAACGCTTTCTGTGCAGACGAGAACGACGAGGTAAAGCCACTTTGTTCAGCACTTTTCAAGAAATGAAATGAGGGTTGTTAACCCCGGGCTTAAGTTGGTTGCATAATTTATGATACCTCTGAGTTTTGCGCATAAACGCTTTACTTACCATCATTTCTTAAGTGATTTAGGTGGTAACGTACATACCCATGGGTTGCACTCATGACAAGCATGGTTGTCGCAGTGATCACTCCCTGATTTTCCCTGATAAAAGTAATCTTTCCCTGGCCAGAGAAATTCACATTTAGCGGGAGAGCCTGAAATATTTACCGATGTATGGTGGAGTACCCGGCAAAGACTTAAGGAAGCCAAAGTCATGGTTACGTTCTTTCACTCACAAATCATCGCAATCATCAGGCTGATGCAAACTGTGAATCGCTGGGGTTTTTCAAGTATTTACCTCACGTTAACAGTGACAGTTCGCGATCTTTATTAAGGCAAACATTGTTGACGTCACGGTGCCCTGCAATGTTTCTCTAAGCCACTAGTGGTACGCGCTCAAAATTTTAGGCAGCGTTTACACAGACCAGGTTTTAAACCGACAAGGTTTCAAGGGTTCGCCGTTTACATACCAGATGAAACCGTATCGTCTTCACAACGATCCACTTTTCAGCGTTTTCAAAACAAACCGATTTCGATAACGGTCTCGCTCGTCATCGTGTAAACGGAAGGCGAAACTGCATTGAAAACGCGGACGCGGTTACAAATGGAACCGTGTCCGTGTAAACGCAGTCTCGATTTTCCTGACTTTTTCAAAATGTCAACTTTCCCTGACTCAAAATAAACTGACTCCCTGATTCTTCCCTGATCTTGAAGAATTTTTCCTGAAAATTTTCTGACCTGTGGCAACCAAGCATGATGGAGACGAGACGCTCACGTTTTTTTAAAACTATATAATCACTTTTTCTGAGTTGTTAAAACCTACGCATTAACACCTACTCATTTTCAAAGATGAGATAAAGGAAACTGGGGGAACAGTAACCTGAAGACCACGATGAAGTTGTGAGGTTCAGATTCTCAGTCAAGCAGTTCAGGCCGACAACTTTCGTATGATGTTGAGCTAGCAGGTTAAAAACGACCAATACACGAGTTAGCCCAGTAAACCACAGACATCAGTATGTCGTACTTGATTCTGCTTGGTTAAAGATGCTTTGATCTCTGTTCGTTCTGCTCAAAACTTGTCGGCAATACCGACGGTAATACGACTACAGCCGGGTCCCGTTAGCATGGTTGTTTTCAAACGTGAAAGGCGGGGGAGGATGTTGTTCATACTGAGGGTACATAAAGATAAAAAAATGCCCCTCAAAACGACTCTGCTCTTTGTATTTTCGAGGGTCTTTTCTTTAACAAAGGCAGTTACTATCAGATCAATGCTATCTGTGCATGAACCACTAGCATTATGAATTGTTATAAGAAATTTGGCGCCAATTCTGATCGCAATCGTATTTTCAAGAGCGTAGGAATGCATCTGCAGATCAACATGCATTCATGCGATGCCCGGCATAAGAATGATTGTCCTACGCATTTAAGCGTCACATGTTTCCATTTCAGGCGACTCGGACGCCAGTGCTAGAGAATGAAGAAGATTCCACACGACGTTTGGGTAAGTACCATGCATTTGTCGTAGCACATATTCCAGCATAGAAAGACAGGCTGAGCCACATTCCGCTTCTTCAAACCGTGTCGAAGCTCGGTCTCCTTATAAATGATGTAACTCTTTTGAACCCTCGTAAACTGAGAATATTGAAGTTGTTGTGTCGACGTGACTTCTCATTTGATATTGAAAACTTGATCCTTGCGTAGGCCTTTCTCTCAGTCATATCCCGGTTCGACCCCGAGGCCACTGGAATAGTCCCGTCGCGCGCGTTGAGTCACAACTTGAAGTATACCGAGCCAAAAGCTTCATTATCCCAATTAGGCAACAAGGGCGATTTCCACATCAAATTGCCGTCGTTATATACTAGGTAGATTATGAAGTATACTTACCGATGTGCATCTTGCGTGCTGCAACAGTTATTATTCACAGACCAACTGAATAGAATTCCAGACATTTTTTGAAGTACTACACCAACCACGGTTTTAATTTTCATGATGCCTCGCACCGGATGACTTGTTCAAACCTCCCTTCTTGAAATTCACTACAACGACGGTAATTAAATTACCGCCAGTCAAAATAATATTTAGATGACATTTCGTGATAAATTTTGGAAAACCGTGTCGTCCATATCTTTACGGTGACAAGTACCTACGAAGATATTTTCAAAGGCTTGTGCTTTTAATTATAAACAACCATAAAAAAGGCCGCTAACATAATTTGCTGAGGTTTTTAACTAAAAATATTTCAAACTCCGTTTGTGTTACTACATTGATTACAACCTAGTTCCCATGCTCTTTCTCTCTCTTTTCCTCCCCTCTCGTCGAGAAAGAGACAAGGCAGGAAAAGAGAGAGCCTGGCAACCAGGTTGCACCGACTACACTCTCAGTTTTTATTATAAGAACGTCGAAGCTTGGGATTTTCCGGCTTTTTCCACGTCCATTTGAGCCTATCAAAGGTGTTCTTAATTACATTAAACCGGAGCGTGGAAGAAAAACTTACAACTTTATTTCGCATTTGAGTGGACTACATACTCACTGAACAGAGAGAGAAAAAAAGAACATTTCTTAAGTGCATTTTTAAGTCTTGTATTTAAGTTTAGAAGTGTACAAACAACACCAGGAGCCTATGGCAACACCTATTTAAGCTTCGGCTTGTTTTCTAGACTATACCTTTCTGTTACGATTTGTGTTTGAATAGCACACACTGATTACCCCGAGATGTATCACAGACTTGATACGCAGTTAGAAAAATAGGTAGTCGAGGACTACATGTGGCTACTACTGGATGTACAATCTCTCGGGATAACAAACCTCCACGATGCTCAGTAGTTGCTAACCAATACGGTATGCAAAGAACAAGTATCGGTGTCGGTCGGTATAGCATCGGTATCGATCGAAGCCCGA
>BLFK01000976.1:1763314-1800814 GCA_014634185.1 Astreopora myriophthalma | reverse complement strand
TTCATTTTCACCATAAAAACTCACCAGTTTTGCAAGGTCAAATAACGAACAAGGTGAAGTTGGGACTGTCATAATGTATTCTGGACTCGTGTTCCACTCTTCCTCTGTAGAGTGAAGTCAGACAAACGAAAGCCGCAATTGAATGCTGATAACGTACACATTTTCATCGTGTATATGGTCACATACATAAGTTAACCATTCAAACGAGAAATCAGTAACGGTGGGAACATCCTTGCAACGCTTGCATGTTATCGATTGCTGCATTCAAGAGCACAATGATAAACACTATTTTGTACAACCCCTTCAATAGAAAGACTAAATTTTGGCAAAGTCGGCTACATTAACTAACTCAACTAGTTAACCCTTAGCTCATCTAATTTTATGGAATTTATTAAAATACAGCTTTTCAAGAAAACTGATTCTCTTTTGAGAACGAACTCCGGTCATTTATTTTCTTCAATGGTATTTTTGGTAGCGTGACACACCGTGTCGTCACCGTGGACTCATTTACGTCAAACAAGTTTCAACGGTTCAAGATTAGAAATGATCATCAAGATTCTTAGATTAGCGGCTTCATTTCATCCCTATCTCAACAAATCATTTTTCCTCTCAAACCTGCCCAGAATTTTCCTTTCTTCATCATTTCTTATACAAGAGCAGAATCAGTATTCCGAACTCTCCTCGTGAATTCACTCCTCGCGTTTTCAACAAGGGTACATGATGGAGATCCTATCTAGACTTGCTTTCTCACTTTTCCCGTTGACATAACCTTTGCCTTCCCACATTAGAGCATCAACTGATTAATCACTTACCGCCTGTATTCAGGCAAATCAGCTCATTTCCAGTAAATTAGTCTACTTCCTTCATTTTGTATCATGGGCTGCACGTTTTCAAAACGACTGCGCCTTAAATCAATTGATTCACTGATCAACAACTTCTTCCAGACCATTGATTCTCTGGTGATGCTCTCGACTCAGCCTCGACATGGAACTGCAGTGTCTATCTACACGGAAACCCAGTGCTAGATTTCCATTGCTGGTATTTTAAGTGATGCGCACGATCATTAAAGTAAAAGTAAGTTTGGACCCTTTAAGAAAACTCAAACACAAATCAGTGTTTTCGATATGACAAGCAATGGGCAGGGAAAGCAATCGGGCGATAACTTTTCGAAGTGATCACATAAAATTGTCATGTGCTAAAACAACGATAAGTCACTGTCGGTCGAGCAGACACAAGTTCAGGAAGAGTTAGTGTTGGGCGATTTCCACCTTTCTGTTGGGAAGATCTGCTCCTATCTTTGCTAAAACACATAGTGCATAGTGCACCATGCAGGTTACACACGTAAAGAGAATCGACTCAGCATTGCCCTCAGTGACGGCAAGAGAAAAAAAAAGACGAGACAAATTAAAGAAACAATCGTGTACAAATTCGCCCATTGAGGAAAAAAGGCGAGACTATAAACATCGGCTGTTCTTTTCAGCGCTTGACTCACATAACGAATTAGACGTTTTGGAGGTTTATCGGCGAGGCTCAGTCCAACGGAGAAATGGAGACGTAAGCCTTGCACAGAAAACAAACAAACAAACAAAACCAACCTGCAAGACTCATGAAATTGGAAGTTGAAACTTTTTGAGTCTTATTTTTGGAGACTGCCCACGATCAATGCTTAATTGGATCGAACTCACAGTGAGCATACGCTGTGTTCAAACAGGAAGTTCATGTCCTCGTTTCAAAACAAAGTTGTTGAATAAGGCGGTGATAAGTGTACCCTCAATTTCCTGGACCTGAAATACGTGGACAAACTCACGATTGATGATCATGCCCGTAGCACGAGGAAATAGTTCTCTATACGATTGTGTAATGAAAATAGATTGAGAAATTTACATATTTAGTCGAAAGCCACCAAGAAAGGCAGTGAGAAACACATCTGACTGGCCCTCCTTCCCACAGTCTGCTTTGGCCAATGAAGGATCCTTTTGCACACGACGATTAATGCTCTAAAGTTTCTTCCCGCTAATGCTGCTACAGTTTGAAACAGAGATATAACCACCCACATTTCCAACAGTTTTTGATAAGTTATCAACGTTAAGGTTAAAGTGCAATACGATAAAGTTGGTTGGAATGATGACTTTCTCTGGTACAAACTGCGTCCTGCGTTGGCTTCGTTTGGCAATGGGGTGCAACAAACGTACTGTTTCATCTATTCCTAAACTATTTATCACTGACAAAATATAAGCCGGGGAATTAATGCTTCCTACAAGGTTCAAAGTGTGCTTGGATGAAATACCCTAATCACGGGAGCCCTTAACGGCGCTTCCTCGTACCCACACACCGCACTAATGTAACTAAGAACATCTTCCTGGCACAGAATCATAGCTAAACCCTTGGTTTATTCAATTCTGAACGTCTTTATCACCGACAAAATCAAAACTACGTGATCCTCTGTGCGGTGTTCCGGTTTACTGAGCAATCAGGGGCCCGTTTCTCGAAAGCCCTGGATCTTTTCGGGCGTATTTCGGGTGCCACAATTCCCTCCGTATCCTGAAAAGGAAGACGTTCTAAGCCGTGAAACTTTACTGTTGGTTTGTTCATTCCTATCTTAAAAGCATGTTAACAGACCAGTTTTTCAGAATAAACGGATCACTGTTTTACAAATTGTTTTTCGGGCCCGTTAACGTTTCCGGACTTTCGAGACGTGGGAGAGACCCTGGGAACGAGGTGGCTTTTTTGAGTCACGTAATTAAGTAGCTCTTCCCTCTTAACTTAGTTTGTTAATGCAATTATAACTGACGAAACGCACCTAAAGCAAACGATAAAAACGATCTACCTAGGCATCTTCTCATCCATTTAAAGCCCTACCTCAGTATTAGGTGGATTATCCTTAACATGGGTCAAAACGTAAATGATTTTGAAGTCAAATACCTTACTCAACATTAAACTATTGCCAATTTTGTCCCCCTCAAAAGGGAATAACGTCACTACATAACCTCGGCCTATTAAGTTGCTTAAGTTGGGACTGGTCTTCCTCTCGGCACTCCGGAGGCAAATACCAATCAAAGGAGCCCGTCGTGCAATGGAAATTGGCGACGATTCGCACACTTTAAATGCCGTGGGCATGACATCGGTTTGTTGAATGTGAACATATCAACATATCGGGTACCCAATGTCTGAACACAGCACTATTTTGTGCCGGTGCCCAGGCACCCAGTGTTAACAGAGTCTTAGTATCTTAAGCTTGCGGCGATTTTCAAGGGTGGCACGCAACACCCAAACGCTGCCCCGGGAATCGGACGCATTATATATGGTTTAGTATAGGTGTCGTTGTATAGATCTGATTTCTCTGGTGATTTTGAGGTTCTTAAATCAAAAGGTCTTTCAATTGAGGTCATCTTATGGCAACGCTGCAAGATAGTATTGTTGGGCGTGACGAAGGGAAGTTCGCTGCTGATTGTTATCAAACAAGGTGGCCTAAGTGTCGAAGTATTTTTTCCTGGGGTGTGAAGACAAAGTTTAAGTTTGTTGATGATGATGATGATGCTCTCGAGAACAACATTCAACTGAGCAAATCGGTTCACAATACGTTTTCCTGGAATCGCGTGCCGGGCTCTTTAGCCTTGATCTATTTATTCAGTGGAGATTTACCGTGTTGGACATTATTTTTGGGAGCGAGTGTATTTGCTATTGATTTCCCTCGTAACTTGTTCCGCTTACGCTCTCTGCAGGACCTGCAGGTGTGGTTTTCATTTCCTGTGGTTAAAAGTATTTCAATTTCCAAACGAACGCTTGAATTTTAGTTGTCACCACGTCTTTGACGTTGAGTTCAATTTGCGGTCGAGTTTTCAATAAATTGCTTGAAACTCGTCAATTGTCGTTAACAAACGTCGATTGGCAAGCGCAAGCCGAACTAGAATTGAATTAAGTCCGCGTGTGGCCACAAATCTCATTTGTGGTGGCCACAGATCGCATTTCTGAGAGGAACACAGCAATTAATGGTTTTTACTATCGAATTTCCAAGTTGCTTACACTCTGTTATTTTAACAAGAACCTTTTTTATAAGAATGTCGAGGCTGAGATTAACCAAAATTTTAAGCACGTATTAAGAACATTCCTCCGGCTGAGAGTCGATTAAGAACGTTTTTATTTTGCTGATCTGTATATAAAATCAAGGTAACAAATGTAAATTAACCAAAATACTTAAGAAAAAATACTTGAGAAAAATGGAGAATGGCATGGCTTTTCGCAATATGTGGATTGTAGCATGGCTTGTATGATGTCAAATCAAGATAAAAACGCCGTTTTACCTTTTGCTCTAAGAAAATAGTAGACAGTTCGTGCTTTAAAGACATTTGTGTTAACTGAATCCGGTCTGAGACATCCGATACAGTTTGAAATACGTCACCAAACGTCACAGGGACAGGCCCTTGTTGCAACATGGGATTCACTGGTTTGTATAAATGCACCTCAACTCGAGGGGGATTAGTTACTTTTTGCAATTTCATCTTGGAAGATGTCCGAAACTTGCTGTGATGAGCAATGGGATACGTCTGATTTGGAATTGTGCGGTTTGTTTGACGCCACCATGGAAGTCATCGTTGACTTTACATCAATGCTTGCAAACGGTATTTATTATTTCGCAAATCTAAATCTTCCGCAAATCAGTGTAGGTTGAGACACTAGCCGAGTACCTAGTTTTTTCTATTACTTCTCCATGTAAGCGTTTTCATAGATTTTTCTCGCCGCTTTGTAACACACCTAAGCATACACCATCCACCTTGACAGAAGTCTCTCGCTCTTTAAAAGTTTGGGTACTTCAACCGTTTATAACCTCTTACGGTTGTTAAAACGGTTCATCTCCTCAGCAGCCTGAATTTCAGCCGCCTGACTTAGCGAGCGGAGGAGGCAGCTGAACTTCAGGCCAGTCATTTCCTTGAGGGAGTGAAAATCTTCACTGCGGACGTTTTAAAAGCGCTTTTTTCGAAGGCACACTATAGAATTACAACACCTTCATGTATTGTCGAAGTCTGCAGTGCAACTTTAGGCCGACTTTCCTGATTCATTTCAATCGCTTATTTCCTTATTATAAAGCCGTTCTTCCCCTAAGCACCCGCGTCGGAAGATGTGTGGCGAGTAGCCTGAGCAGAATCGGTTTATCGCACACTGATCTTGACATAAATAATTCTTGCTAAAAATTACCATGCACGGATCAACTAATTAGTGTCAACGAAGAAACTTAAGTGCTTTACAAACACATAAAAATCCCTACAAACTTTCAAGATGTAAAGTTTGGAGCCAAGAGGCCATGAAGAAAACCGCAAAACGGCAAAACTCCCACTCATGCGCAACTGTGGCCTTGAGATAACACAGGATATATCATACGTTCAGATCACACGCCTGAGATCACAATATGAATACACCTTCCGATGACATCACGACCGGAATATTTTTTCGAGCGCGACATTAGCTGAACACATCGGTGAAGTGTTTCAAGAGCAAGATCGTTCTCGTTGTATTCAACGCCCAAGCTTTTTGCCATTGGTAGTGAATTAAAGTTTATAATTTGATTCCCCACCCTTTGCGATTAGTCCAATTGTACATGTCCGTGCACAATAGGTGGTTATTTGTCAAGGCGTTGACATAAACAATACGTCAATCAAAGCTCGTGTTGGGATAATTTCCTTGGCCCTAGTCTCCTTGCCTTCACATGTCACAGGAGGAAAATTTCTTAGCTCGAGGCAGAGATGAACACTTCTGTTCAGTCCACTCAATTATACTGTGCTTGCGTCCAATATTTTCTCTGTGCTCACTAATTTATCTCATGGCCATGGCGCTCGCTGATGGCGTTAATCCGACGGGAGAGAACAGACGAAAGATTCTTCGAAGATTTCTGGCTCGCAAGAACAAGAAAGGCGCGATCAAAGGTACGACCGACTCCCGTTTAATCATTTGACCCGAGATATTAAGGAATGAGGAATTCAAACTCACATCGCTTGCATCGTCGTACTGTCGTTGGCGCTTTCTATTGTATTATTTGTTTTGGTTTCTCTCGTTTGCTCCGTCTATGGCTTTGGGGTTTTTATTTCTCGATTTCCTTATCGCTTAAAATAAAAATCTTGGCAACGAGAAGGGTTCAGATGAACTCAACTGTGCCCTAAATTTTACGATGGGTTTATATGAATCTTCGAATTGGATATTTCAGCAGTGGCACGATACTTATGTCGACAGTAGAGCCCTACTGTACCAAGTGGCAAAAAAATATTTATTTATGTGCGAGGTTTGTTGAAGGTCCAAATTGTCCACCGCTTACGGCTAGCTGAAGGGTCATCAGATAGTTCATCAACTTGATGGACGTGGGCAGCATTCCAATCGATTGATAAATTGTGTGACAGCGATTTTTTTCATCCATGCTCAAGTATTAAAGTGGTGATTTTAAGCGCCATACTTGCATGATCAGTCCAGCGGAAAGGCCGCTATACGGCGCTCCGAGACAAGAAACCAACCAATATTTTGATACCATTGGCTTTCAAATTGACATCGGATGAGAAGTAATACACAGAGGAATATAAACTACAAACCACAGCCATTCATTTGTTCAGACTTTGTGGCGGTGTAAGCAAAACAAATACTTGATTTGAATAAAATCTGAATAGTCAGTATCACGTGACAACAGAGCGGTCTGTTTCAGGTATCCATCGTGCCGTTAGACAAATCCCGATAAATCGAAATCAACCTCTGCCTTCAGACTTGTTATAAGGCCGTTTACACCTTTCTCTCCGTGTTAATTCGAGTTTGCGGTGAAGATCGCTCGAACAGAATGCAGCTCATTTTGCTCGCCACCCATGCGTGAAATTACAAGTAAGTCCCGAAAAAGAGTCTTAAATCAACTTCTTTCTGTAAAATACCATCACTTTGGGGCCTGTTATTATATTTTGACCTTTCAAATGAACACAAATTTCAATTGATCACCGGTGAAATAGTCCGATCTCGTTCTCTGTTGTAAACTCGAGTGCCGCTAATCTTGAAGCGATATTATTTGTGCGGTGCTTTCAAGTAGCAATTGTATTCGAGGACATGTAGCTTTCAAGATCAAGATGTCGATTTGCACATTTTTACTAAAAGATATTTTATCATAAATCGACAACGCAAAGAACAAACGCCTTTGTGGTTTATTCCATGCATTAATGGCACAAGTAGGTACAATTCTGCACAAGATCGATATGCGAGAGTCAAGAAAAACTCAGCGAATTGGCTGAATTATCCCGCGTATAGTTATTGTCCCCACTATAAGAAAACGGTACTGGAAACTGCACTACTAGCTGCGTTCATTTTTACAATGTTGGTTTTCGTTTGGATCCAATTAACAGTAAGAGTATCCTCTGACGAGAAAAGTCCTTTCTTAACTTTATATGGGCGAAATAAACAGAATTATTTATTTTTAAGCCTCTTAGGTTAAAATTGGCATGGTCGCGTCAGAATGATAGAAAAGGACGGGTAAAGATCACATTGAGAATAGAATGACGGATTTCTATAGAAAATGCTGACATGTACTAGCTAATGGCGGAAGGCGCCCCCTGACTAAAACTCTTTTTGTTTTCATCCTTGATCTTGACTTTTTGCAGCACGCACTGAACCCAGCATTAAATATTAAGAACTCATTTGCTGGAGTCCATGTAACGAGATATTACGTTTACCACTATTACACAGGAAGGGACCCTCTAGGATTTTTAGTCAGGCAATCGTGCCTGTGCTTTAAGTGTTTTTGTTATTTTACTGAACGTACGTGTTTTTTGTTGCGTTCAGCAATTGTACTTATGGTTATGCATTATTATTTCTGAGTTTTTTTTCTTTTGCAGACAATCATTTTAAATGGTGGTCTGTTAAACTTTTCGGTAATACTGACTGACCTTAGGGCTTTCTTTTTTTGTTGTTGTTGTTTTTGTACACAAACTGAGCTCTTTGCGTCTCGCTGTTTCCGTCTTAGCATTTGTTTTTATAGTCTGGACAAATTCCAAGCAGATGCCTCTAATTGTTCCGTGTTGCACAAAAAGTCTTTTAAGAATTTTTCTTGTTATGGTTATTACGGGGCTAGGTGTGCCCAAAATAATGAACAACAATCTGTGAGTAAACTGTGAGAACAATTACTTCTCTATTGATGCACAGAATTAGAGGCCCTGGAGGCATGCTATTGGTTGAAAGCTGCTGGATTCCCACAATACTCACAAGCCTATGAAGGTAACACCATTAATTTGAAGCTCTTTCTATTTCATCTGTTCTCCTTAATGTATGCTACTCAATTTGATGTCAATTTTAATCAACTTCATGCTGACAAGAATTGCACACCCCATTGAAGAGAGGAAAGATCTGCACGGGAACAGGACTGCAAAACCATGATGAAGTCATGCACCAGTCATTTGCTCCCACTCAGTGACTAGGGTGGTTGACACAATTCTCTGCAAATGGGATGTATGTCTGTAATTGAGTCATGGGTAACATTTCACTACCCGCCACAGCAGATATTGGGGAGCAAAGGAGGGATTTAAGCAAAGCATCTTGTTCAGGAAAACGAAACAACAGCAAGGCCCATATCTAAGACTGAACGTTGATGAAGAAGCACTGTTAAACACCATACTGAAGCACTTCCACCTTAGCAGTGCTTTCAGGAAAGCTTTGCAACATTAAGAATGCCCACACTCTATCTTCCTTTTTATTTAGATGGAAAGTTCCCCATTGATACAGCATCAGTCGTCAAGGAACACGACTTCCTGGACCAGGACTCAATTCAGTCCTTGTACAGGTATGGCTCGTAATTGTTAAGCAGCTCTGGATCCAAATTCTTCATCATTCCTTTAGTTAAATACATCTTGTGAAAGATTTATTCCCAAGAGCTACCAGAAAGTGTTCTGAGGGTCCAAGCCTTGCCATGCATGCCTGCAGTCTAGCCACCATGGCTCTGTTTTGACAACATTTTATCCATGTTTGTAAGAAATTTATTCTGGTTTTTATTTAATGCATCACAGTCTTATTGAATCTCCTCATCTTCCATTTAGGCGCCTACAAACACTCAACCGGTGTGCAAAAATGAACCTTCATATCAAGGTACATGACTGGTGACTCCTTTGTTTGATCCATTTTTGTCACTGCTTTAAACACAAACCCAGCTTATTTGAAAGGTATTCCCAAGTAGTTCAGTGGTAGGGCATCCAAAGTAGCAATCCAAAAGTCATAGCATCAATTACTGCTGGGAAAACTGAGATTCCTTTTCCAGATGTTATCAGGAAGAGAGTACCTCCAGTAACACAAGAGAATTTAAAAACAACACTAAAAAGGATAACACTTGTTTGGCATCATGATGAATAGGGAAAATGGAAACGTGATTTACAACATCTCATTTCTTTACAACCATATCACGTGTCGACATTCATATCCCAGTGGTATGCAGATGCAGGATGATTGTCACATATGAACCTAGTTTAATGGCCTAGTTCCACAAGCCTCCTGTAGCCCAGTGGTAGAGCAACCAAACTAGTAATTGCAAGGTCATAGGTTGGACTCCTGTTAGGAGAACTCGGATTTTTTTCTGAGTATGCCTGTTTCACTTCAAGAAAAAACATCATTCTTGTGATATTTTTAGTGGGGAAAAAAACACACACAGACAGAGGGGGTTACCTGAGAAAATTCAACACTCCTAACCTTGTTACATTTCAGAGTGATGGTTATGATTCAGATGAGGAAGATCTGATTGCTCTAAGCTCACGTTGGAAACTTCAAAATAAGAATCGTCGTTGGTCAAACCGAAGAAATGGTTCACCAACACTTTCAAAGGGAAACACTCCAGGCTTAAGCAGTTCACATAATGGAATTAACTCATCTCTGAACAGTATAACAAACGGAAAGCAAAGGTCAATTAACAGGAAAGACAGACTTATGGTGGATCCGCTTACACCCTTTTCACACTTGGATTTATGTATAGCACAAGGAAGAGCAAGTATATATGACAATTTGTCACCTGCATTAAGTGCCAGTACACCTTCAATATCAAATGTTGGCAAAGACCTCAACAAGAACAATCAACTACGGTGCTCCATGAGGAATCAAAAAAGAAATCATACAAGCAGTGACTTAGGGCTAGAGTCTTGTAGTGGGTCATCAAATGATGCTTTATCAGACTTAGAACGTGATGATGAAATTGACGATTTGCCAGGAGAATTATCGATGTTACGGTCAATCAGAAATTCTGAAAAACAATGCAGTGTTGATATGGCCCCCTCATCAAGAGCAGAGAGGCCGAAAGTACGATGGCACAGCTTTGAGAAATCTGTGAAACCTGAAGTACACATTATGTAAGTGTGATATCATAGCTAAGGGAACTTTTCAATGGATATGGGAGGTTACCAGTAGCCATTTGTGTAAGAAGCTATGAGCTGATTAAATTTGTGATTGAAATGTTAAATTTATTACTATATTTCAAGGCATTTCCTCCAGCCTGAAATACTAGTCCTTCACAGTGTAACGGAAACTTAGCACAACTATGACAATTATTTTGGTGTCCAAATTTTACCAAGAAAGCCCATCTTCTAGACATGGCCAAATGAGCAACTAGTGTCACCATCTAGCATCTTAAAAGGCATGGGGAGGGGAGGCAGGCCCCTGTTCCTCAACAGCTAATTTCTAATGTAACCCATGGGCACCTATTAAGCCAATGAACCTGACTGAAGACTGAATTTCATGGCCACCACACCTTCAGTGTGGGGTTTTACAGCAAGCACCACTGGTACCTTTAACTTAACCCATTAATTTTTCCTGCACACAGGTCTCCTAAAATATGTGACCTCACAGCGGGGCAGCTTGCAGTTCTCAGAAAATATTCACTTTTGAAACTCACAGCACTAATGGAAAGACATACACACTCACACCGTGGCATGTGGAACTGGTAAGACTGCTAATGACTACCACAAAATTGCTATTCATATTGTATAGTCATGTACTTCTAAACAAGTTAATGCCCTGAATTATTAATGATATTGAATACTGAATAAATGGGATAGTGGGGGCAGTTTGGGCCATTTAGGAATAGAAATGTTACAGGACCAAGGTATGTGAAGTGAAGTGAAGTGAAGTCTTTATTTATCGAGGTATGATAAAAGAGAATGCCACTTCACACCACCTTGAAGGCTGGATTGCAAGTCTTGTGACATAACCCTCTTTATAATCCATCAAATATTTTCGCTCGCACGCGATTGGTCTAAACACGTCACATGACCAAATATTCCCCAGCTAAAACTGGGGAATATCAGAATATCAGGAATCCCCAGCTAAAACTGGGGAATATCCGAGAATATTCCCCAATTTACTAAACTGCACGCGTTGCGAAAAGATTTGAAGGATAATAAACACAACAGCCTCCATTTGACATGAAAATATGCTAGGATATTTGTCCTTGGACATTATCTGTTCCTCAAAGCTCACAGTTTTCCGAGAGCTATGCTCTCGGAAAACTGTTCGCTTCTCGGAACAGATAATGTCTGCGGACAAATATCCTAGCATATTTTCGCGTCAAATAGAGACTATTGTTTATATAAACTGCCACTTAGGTGCCAACAGGAATTTTTCTTTCTAATGTTAGTGGTTCTTTAATACATTTACAATTCTACTCTGCAGGTCATTCCCCCATTTCTTAAAGAAGCTCAAGTCTCCAGATTATAGAGGTACCTGTCAGAATATTGAGCAAAATCTACACTCAAAAAATACTGGAAGGCTTAATAATTTACTTTCTTGTGCTTATATTTTCAGATAGAAATGTTTTTGGAGTTCCTCTTTCGGTTGTCCTACAGAGGACGGGTCAACCTCTCCCAAGGTCAATTCTTTTTGCCATCAACTATCTTCAGAGAACAGGTAATAAAACACTGAAAGTTTCAGTCAATATCTTGTTGACTGAATTTTGTTGTTGTTGTTGTTGTTGTTTTTTTTTCGTTAATAACTAAAACCAAATGGGCATACCCCAGAACATCTGTGAACGTCCAGTTTTTGCTCTTCCTTAAAGCTGTTGATGCTGTGGGCATATTCCGAAAGTCAGGCGGCAAACAGAGAATAAATCACCTCAAGGAGATGATTGAAGGAGATCCAGGTACAATATAACTTAACCCTGGGGTAATTCTTTTAAGCCCATTATTCACTTTATTTCTCAGTTAGTGGTATTAAAGCCAGTGTATTTTCATGGTCTTGAGCTGTATTAGCACTACAAGTTGATTCTCATCATGTGTTTCTTTCTTATCTTTGTAGATAACACTGATTTTGAGGGGCTGTCACCCTATGACATGGCTGACATGCTTAAGCAGTACTTCAGAGAACTCCCAGAGCCGATCCTGACTTCCAAACTAGCTGAAACATTTATATCTATTTTCTCAAGTACGTTGATTGATTCATTAACATTAATCATCTTTCAAAACTCAACATCGTCTTTAAACCTTACTGTAAAAACAGAGGGGAGCATTCCAGCAACAAGTATATTCCAAACTGACCAAACACTAGTTTTATAGAATTAGATAGCACCAATGGAAACATAAAATGTTTCTGAGTTCTTAGCTTCTATGTGTTGCCTTACTAACTCCCCCCCCCAAAAAAAAATACACTCCACTTATATATATGCACTCGATTTTATGGATGATCATTAATTGCAATTTAAGCATAATTTGCACATACAGAGCAAGTGAGCTGACTAAGAAAATAAGGGGTTTTTCAATTTCAACGGCTTCAATTTCAATTTCAATTTCATGTGTTTGGCTGTCCTCACCTTTTCAAGAAGAGTCCTCAGTGTTGACATTCATGCCTCTAGGTATTCCACCCAACTCCAGAATGGAAGCAATGCAAGCAGCAATTCTACTGATGCCTGATCCAAATAGAGAAGCACTTCAGACACTTCTGTTGTTCTTAAACGAAGTAGCTGCCAACTCTGAAACAAATCAGGTAACGTTACGTTGCTGCATAACGTTCTTCTTGATAGACTTTGTGATAAGAATAAGGAAGTGGAAAACCGAATGGCAACGTTGTCGACTTTGCAAGATTATCATTGTAACGATAATTTACGTGAAAGTGTAAAACGTGCACTTGGCAAACTGCATTCTGCAGCACATTAAAAATCATCCCTGTTGGCCATGCACACCAATGCACATGTAGAAGAGTTGTGCCGTGCGTTACCCATGCGTGGACGTGGGTCACGCAATTGGGGTGGTGGTACATTGCACTGTAATTGGACCCCTGTGGTGGTCGAGGTGTCAGTATCTTGAAGAGTGCTTTGGCACGAAGTGAAAAAGTTGCGGAGCCATCCCGCGCTCGTTTATTTGATTAACGCCTGAAAGTTTGGTTAACCGTGTGCCGTGTTAATCCTACGGATTCCACCGCTACACACACGCTAATCAAAACAATGCGGGGTAGCCTACCAGTAATTCATAAGTTCTTGTTTTAGATGAATGAGAAGAATCTTGGAGTGTGCTTTGCTCCATCACTGTTCCATTTGTGTGGAACAAAGGATGATCCATCTTCTCCTAAACGTCAAAAGAGAACACCCATGAACAAGGCGTCTAAGGAACTCACTGATAATTTGGTATGTGGATGAATCACACATCATTAGAGCGGTTTTCAAATGACTGTCGAATGTAATTACGCGATTGCGATTGCTACGCTTTTTGATTGGCTTAAAAATCTCTCGCCAGTTTATCAACCAATGAGAAGGAAAACCAAAACCAATTGCGACTTGCACGCGCGATTTTTCCCGCGCTTTGAGCAAGTTACGTGGAATTGCTACGAATTTTGATTGGCTCATTGCACTGCTTGCTCCCACTATGATTAGTCGGAGTGATTACTTTGGTATTGGTTTTACGACACTCAGTTGAAACTCCCTCTAGTGTGATCGCATTAACTTGCTTTTTACATTAAAATGTAGATAAATCAAACACCTGAAACTTCAATAGGAAAGGGTTTTTAAACAACATAATACAAAGGAGTACCATATCAAACTTGTCAACTTTTGTCACCCTGCAGACGACTGTTAAACAGAGCTTGTAATCAGCGATGACAAAACGTAATCGTTGGGAAACTGCTTGCAGTTTTGCTAGATTTAATTGTGGTTCTTAAATGTTTCAGGCTGCACATGAGTGTCTCGCAAAGATGATAATGGAAGTGGACAAACTCTTTTCGGTAAGATACGCATCAAGTGGTACTCCTCAAGAAAAAAAATCATTGCCGTTGGCTGTCCACAGAACAATTATGACTATACGGTTTTTGTAATGCTATTTTCTGAAGCTATAAGCTCGCTTACTTTAGACTTAAGGAATAATTCCTCATTCACTTCTTCGTTGAATAGGGAAGATACCAATTAAACTGTCCAACAATAGACAAAATAATGTACCCTTACCTCTTCATGTACACGAACCCAAGTCTTCATCGTTCACTCACTATGCTCGTATACTTCACATCTTTCCATTGCCAGATTCCCGAAGATACGGTAAAGAACAGCCGGTTTTCTTACATTGAGCAAGGCGAACCCGTGACTTTAGACCAGCTTGGGAGATCCAAATCTAGCCCAGAAAGTGGCTATCAAAGTTACATCCAGTCTTGTATAGCTGGACTACTTAAGGTAAGGAAAATAATCGGAGGAACGCAGTGTTTGCACAAATGAAAATGGGTGTTGGTCAAGGGTGTAAGTCTATTCTTTTTGTTTGTAGGAGGCGAAAGACAAATTTAAAGGGTGGGTGTCTCACCCATGGTACGACAGTTCGGTGGAAGTATCATACAAGAAAGTCAAAGATGGCTACCCTCTAAGACTGTGGAGATGCACTGTTCAGGTGGACGCAAGTCCCGAAGATGTTATCAGGAGAATTCTTTACGAAAGGTAAAATTCAGCTTGTCACTCTGTTATGCATGGTAGCCTAGGTACCAGCCTCGGTACTAGGGTGCACGCTAGCCTCGTAATGATGTATATTTAAGGAAGAGGGACTTTCAAAATAGACGGTGATTTTGATCTTGTGGTACGTTGCTGTCTACTTATTGAAACACACTCAACACCTTTTTCAAGAGCGCAAGGAATGGTTAAAAGGCCGTGATTTCCACCGAAATAGTAAGGTCGCCTAACGAGAAGTTGGTGCAGCGGTTAATGCTAGGGCCGTTGACCCGGAGTTAACCCCGTGATGGAGCAGCATGTAGCGATACTCTTCGTTGCTTCGAGCTACGGAAACGGCCGTACCACGGTCTGCTCCATTGTTGCAAGTAGTTTATGGCCAGTTATAAATTTTGCAGTTACTAACCAATATGAATGGGGCACCTCTGACAGGCATCTCTGGGATGAAGACTTGGAATCATGGGACATGGTCGAGAAAATTGATGAGCATACTGACGTGTTCTTTTACACAACGAAGTCCATGATCCTGCAACCAAAGCGCCGTCACGTCGTATTGAGGTAAATGGCGTTCTCCTTAAGCTTTGGAAAACTCGTTAAGTCTCATTCTTACGCATCAAATTGAGTTAGTTAATTCACCTTTCCGTCTCATCAGTCGAAGCAACGCGTAAATTCCATGTTAGTTTCTTTTTAGAACCGTATATCCTTGAATTTTTGCTTCAGTGATAAATAACTCAGTCAACATGAAATGAGAAATTACATTAAAGCAATTATTTGCATTTTGTATAAGCATTATTATGATCCATTTCCCCAGATCATGGACGGACCTCGATCGGGCCGGAGGTGTCTGTGCTCTAGTGTCCACATCTATCAATCACTCCGGGGCCCCACTTTCGAGTGGAGTGCCTGCTATTGTACTTGCATCAAGGTACCTTGTGGAGCCCTTGGAGAATGGAAAATCGCGCCTCACGCATATCAGCAGAGTCGATCAAAGGTAAGGACTGACCTAATTAATGCCCCTGTTACCGTACAATTCCATTTCCCAGTCATAATTTTGTTCAAGTCCCATTGTCCCACCCAATTTTGTTTGTCCAGATCCCATTTCAATTTAATGACAATGGGAAAAAGAGAATCCTTGCTGTTAAATCAAAGCTCAAGTCCTATCGACTTGTATCGCGGAACGGAATTCCTTAGTGTGTTTACACAACGGCAAGCCTTTCACGTTCGCACAAAGGCGGTAGCTTTATTGTGTTGATTCCGGAGATGAGTTATGACGGCCCTTTTTAAGTGCTGCATTGCATACTGCTGCTTAATCGTCTTATCTCTTGACTCGCCTAACGCGGCCGACCGACTGGCGGCAACTTAGTTTCGGCGCCCTCTAGTTTACGCCACTAGGTTGGAGCCAAAAAAGTTCGAATTTATTTTACGGAGAACATTACCTGAAAATGGGTAGAAAACGACTAGTGGTCATGCAATGGCAAATAAGCATGTGTACAACCAAAACTGCATTTTAAAATGGTTTAAAAGCTTGCTCAGGGTTGTTTTTATACTAGGAACATAATATCGTTGACTGCCATACACTTTGATGGGTACGTGAATGAAGAAACTCAAACAGGAACCGAATTGTCATTGTCAAACGTATCCAGCAGCCCACACTCACTTTTAACAATCTCCGATCTTCCCACACTTCCAAGGATTTTCCTGTGGATGGGCGTACCATATTCATACATTCCCACTGTCTCATGGAGGAAATACACCCAATTTCTGACTGAAGTATGATAGTCGTAATCGCGCGAGGGAATAATCGTACACTGTTCTTGCCTTGCCAACCTAAAATCCCTGTTCTCGCTCTCCCCAAAATGGTCTTACTTACCAAGTTAAAATTAGCCGGAACCCACGCAATATCAATAAAAGCTGCCCAATCACTTCCCTTTGGAAGGTCAATATTGTATTCGCAATCAAAAAGGCTTTCGTTTAATATAAACAGACTTACAAAACAGAGGCATTCTTTTTTAAATCATGGAGGCGTTCGTTTTGAAATTCAGTCACTTGAAATCCATTCCAATGTAATTACTCTGGCAAATCAAAACTGAAAAAGACAATCAAAAGAACGAATTAGAACCCGAAGTAAATTTACGTAACCGTCGCATGTCGAGGGAAAATACGTACTCATGAGATTGTTTTGAGCTTTCCTTCTTAAGGGTTGAGAAACTCGTGTTTTAGTCAGTCTCTGAGTTTGAAAAGCAAAAACAGACACAATGGCAGGCAGTGCCGGATAAAAATTTAAGAGCACACTAGGCTGAGCTAGAAAAATGGTGATTAAACGTTTTCCTGTGGCTCTTCTTAGGGGAAGAACACCAGATTACTACAGTAAAGCAATCGGACCTTTCCTCGCTTCATCGGTGGCCAAAGTACGGGACACGTTCCAGTGCGGGTCGGACGGCCTTGAGACAAATGTATAACGATCAAAGAGGATGTGTCGTATGCCAAGGAGGTGCCTTAAGCAGCGGCCAAAGCTACTGAATGAAGCCCAAACGAAACAAATGAAGTCAACTCGGGCATTCTGTTGGTGCCATGCGCGGGAAAACGTGACACTGGCTCGAGCGCGGGAAAACGTGACACTGGCCTCGAGCGCGGGAAAACGTGACACTGGCCTCGAGCGCGGGAAAACGTGACACTGGCGTCAAGCGCGAGAAGACATGATTGGTTGGTTTTAGACGTTCACTCTGATTGGTTGTAGAATGTTCTAGGAGCCAACCTATACACAGCAATAACAACTGCGTTGTTCAAGTAGAAGTCTCAGAGCCACTATGGGTTCGCTCTCACCATATGAGGGCGAACCGCGTGGATCTACCTTGTGACAGCTAGACTTGTTCTCCACGAGAACATAATTTTGAAGATGTACAGAATATTTAAAGATCTACATACGTAACTCACTTGTGTATTCAGACGGAGTCACGACCTCTTTTCACAAGAAAAACTTTCAAAGGAATTCACGAATTTATAGCGTTTTTCTAAATAACATTTCCTCGGTAATTATATGAGAAAAATATTTCCCCCCAAAAGGTTTTATTTATCATATTGTGGCAAAATATGCCGAAAGCCCAAGCCAAGATAGGATTTATTTCGTACACCTGCAGATATTGGTCATCTTGGCTCATTGGTTTCTCAAGTTATCCCATTTTGTATTTTTTGTTATAGTTCCATTGAGATAAATTTTCTTAAAGTGGTAAACTGAATTTTACGCTCAAGATATAAATTATGCGGCTGTTTTACCTTTTTAAATTAATTTATTACCCTTCGCTATAATTATTCACAAAGTCATAATATATATAATGCTCACTTGATCACTTACAGACAAAAAAAAAGAAAGAAATCAAACAGAAAGAAATGACTTTTGTAAAACTGCTCTCAACAATAAACCAAGTTTTCATCTACTCAAGTTGAAGAGTTCAGTCGGCTCAACTGGTTTTATATCATAACCGAATCGATGTGTGCGCTCCGATTGGTCAATATAGCTATGGTTAATTGTGTACTGACACGCATTTCGTACGTCTTCTGCATTATTATATACAAGCGCGAGACCACACATTTCTTTGTATTATAGGCATGAAATTCTCACTCGAAAATTTCGTAAATCATTCGCCTAGGGCTCGTGATTAACGAATTCTTCTCGTGTTCTTTCAACATACCTCTTGAAACCATAGAAACGTGTGGTCCATTGCTTAAAGGGGCAGTGTCACGGTAGTTTTGCTGTATTTAGGTCTTAACCGGCTGAAAATTGAAACTTGGTACTTAAGCTGACAAGTAACAGCATTCATGACAAACCAAGAAGACAATATCAAATGAATTTTAACAGGAAAAACTATCCACATGAAATTTTTGGCGATTTTTGGATAACAGGGTGTCCAAATTTGAAAAAGTTGCCCAACTCTTTCAAGTTTCAATCCATTTCCATCCTCGCCATCCTTCGATGCAGATGAGAAAAAATGGTTTCAGTGTCCTAATATGGTTCTTGTTAAGGAAACTTTAGCAATATTTTTTGCTTTCCGTTGATGTGCAAGCGTTTTTTGGCCGTTTCGAGTATGGCTCAAATAGCGTGACACTGCCCCTTTAAGTTAACACAGCCATTTCGTTATGAATACGAGAGAAAGTAAAGATTCGCTATACCTGGGATATGCCATATTGGGATTCTTGCTCGGCTTAACTCAACCAAGCCCAAACATTCTTGTTCCTCGGTTATCACCATACAGACTGGTACGCGTAACACTGTCTAAGACTCGAGTAACGCCTGACGTTGAAAAAGACAAGATCAACATATCATCCGACACTGATGCTCGATTGAAAAACTACATATCGTTTGTTTTTAATTTACGGTTCACACACTGGACTTGGTATTTTTACACCTGGAATTTTTAGGAAACGAACCTCGACAAAAAAAGGTGAAGGGCTTACACAGAGTGATTAATCTTGGATAATGATTTGAGGATCGCGAACATGACCGTTGAATTTTACTAGTTATGGTGAGAGCGAAAAGAAAAACACATCCCCACCCCTCAAAACCACGATCCCCCCCCCCCCCAAAAAAAAAAAACAAACAAAAGCAAAAACAAAAAAAAGCTCGGCCCGTTGAGACAAGTTGTAACACGGCACTATTGTTAAGTTGACGAATTCGTCTTTTCAACCGATTATTGTTATGACGTCATTGTTGAAACGTTTTTAAGTGAGCGATGGTTGAGAGATTCCGCAACCAACGCACGACAGTGATAACACAAAGCATTAAGTTTGTTGGGGAGGCACTCCTGCATGACGATTTACCACTCGAATCCCGTTAAGTCAAGTCGTCCCTCATATTAATAATACGGCTTTGGTTTATTTCCTTTTTTTTTTTTTCTTTCAAGACGTCCTCTCCAAACAGACACTGATATGAGACCGTTTTGATGGTTCGAGTTGTTCCTTTATGAAACTATTTTTTTCTGCGGGGAGGGGGTGGCTGGTGAAAAGCACATGTCGAGTTGGCAATACCAAAAGGACTGAGAAATACCGTCAATAATTTGACTTGCCTTTGACATGTTGCTAATAGCACGCCACAGGATGCCAACAACAGTCATTTTGGGCTTTCGAGCATATCGACTCTATCAAATGGCCAGCACCAAACTGCCAAGGTTTCATCCACATGTTGAAACGTTTTCACCAAATAACAGTGTTTAAGCTTTGAGTCGGATCTAAATTATTTCACATTTATAACCTCTTGTAGAGGCTTTTCTCTCAACGTGCTTAGAAACATGCAGGCACTCTCTTTAAGCACCAAGTCTTTCTTTTCATATCAAGCAGATCAGTAACGTGTCATACTTGGTGAGAGACAAGGTGCTAAAACCAAGCAGAAGATGCATACTAAAGATCCAAGCGAATGACAGACGTACATGTAAGAACGCGACTGTGAACTATAGATTCCCGAGATTAATTCTGGGGAAATCAAACGGAAAACCACTAACTCCGTGACTCGCATTCTATGACTAAGAAACTGGCACAACAGGCAAGACAACGCTCTGCAAAACAACTATTCGGCTCCAACTGATCTAAACCGTAGCTTATCGGAACTCTAGCATAAGTGAAGGTAAATTTTGGTCATTTCCTTGGTGTCAAGTTAGGGGTCGTTCTGCCTTTATTCAGAACCAGAAGCTCAGTAGGGAGCCACTTAAAGTCAATTCCTCATGTTTTTTTAGCATAGGCTCTCAGAAACTAACGGATACTTGAACCTTAGAAATCTTATATGTTTCTGTTAAAACGGCGGCGGTTTGGGGTCAAGGGACTGTTCCAAAAGCTACCTCGCCTTATTAGTCAGCAAACGCCTCAAATCTTCATCACTAAGGTTTGTATGTGCTTTTCTTTGTTTTCGACGCAGACCGCAGTCCAAGAAACGAGGGCTGCATCTTTGTGATGCCGGAGGGGCCAAGGGTTATTATATTAATACGCAAGTGAAATAAGTTAACGTTAAAATATCGGACATCATATAAATGCCCGCTGGTATTAACGGTTTTTATCTCATTTCCGGAAAGCCTTGAGGCTTATAGACTATGCACATTCCGTTCAAGGCAAGTATAATATTCGCGCATAAGTCGCCTCGTGTTTACCCGGTACGTGTGGTTCAGTTCTTCGCTACAATTTCTTCAATTCTTCAATTGGAATTTTGAGCAAAATATAGAGGCGCCAAGTACTGCTAGGGCATCGCCACCGTAGAAAACTGCAACACGGTTATTCCTCGCGGAAGTTTCAATGGGCGGGGATGCCCTTCACCCATTCCCCAAGCCCAAAAATTTTCGGCTTTCCAATCGTTTCAAGGAGAGCAAACATCTCCGGTACGCCTACGTCTGATTCGATACTTCTGCGTGTTTGTTTCCATCTCCTAAAAAAACACTTTCCACTCGAGTGTCGCTACATTCTTGCGATTCACAGAGAACCGCATGCGGAAGTGCTTAGCCCGATTGAGCCCGGTGGCGGTGCTTAACAAGCGCTCATCATACAAGATCATGATAAGTGCGTCGACAGGCATGACAACACCTGGCCTCGCTGCGGTCACAAATTCCAGCAGGACCTGGACAACTGTTAGACCAAGAACACATCGTTCAGAGAAGATGTACAACAGTAAAGTAATGTAGCTCTGCCTTCACTTGTTCCTCCCGCATGTTACTAAAAAACACCTGGCCGTGGTGCAGATCGAGGTTGATGCGTTTATATATTCCTACACGTCGGACCAGTAAGTTTCTTTATCTACCTGATTAAACCTTGGCATGGTTACCTCGACCATGAGCAAGTATAACCGAGAAGCAACATAGCTTTCATTTGAGTTGTTACATATTTAGGATTGGTAATTAGCTTTACACAACCGTTACGGATGGAATGAAAATGTTGACCCCACTGTAAAGCACCACGGCAAATGACTATTTAACAGTGATCACACTCGGGAGCTAAGACCACCCTCTCAGTATTGTATATCATGTCGATTAAAGACAAAATAAACATTCAAAGAAATGCCCGGCTATGCTAGGTTAACAAATGTAACCAGAGGAATCTTCTGCAACAAGTGTGCTTTCTAGTATTTAAGCAATAGAGGCCTTTTTTCGTGTTTACATAGCCTCATGTAAACACGAGGAGGGGTTGGGAGAATTCGAGACTGTTATGCAAACCCGAGACGCAGTCGAGAGTTTGCATAACTGTCGAGAATTCTCCCAACCCCTCGAGTGTTGATATGAGGCTATGTAAACACGTAAAAAAGTCCTCTATTGCTTTTATAAAATACTTCTCAAAAATAATTCGACAAATGAAGCAAAATGCTGTTTGTTTTACTTCTTGATTGAAACAAGTTTTCTCGATACACGCTCATATTTCCTACCAGCCAATCAAAATGCGCGTTTGACAACAGAACCAATCAAAATTCGTGTGATGTCACAACCGTGTTTACATACTCTCATCTGAAACACACCTATTGACCAATGAGAGCGCGCGCACTATCCTAATTATTTTATAAATGAGAATATTAAACTTTATCAGAATATTGACGCTGAAATTGCCGAAATTTTAAAATATGCTCAGGATATATTTTTGCATGTTGAATATCTGTAAACTACAATAAAATCCATCTAGGTGAAAAAGTAAGGTATATTCTTCCTTTTCTACCCAGTTAAACAATAAAATAGCACAAAACAGCCGTGTGGTCGATGATTTTCGACAGTTTCATCAACGGTACATTTACATGTAGCGTTTATCAAACTGTCGAAAATTACATGTATGTACAAGTATGTATGTTTACAGTACAAAAGACATATCTTTGAACTTCATATGATGATAAATACTTTATTTTCTAAAAGGTAAAACTAGCCAATAGAACATTTTAAAAAAAACAACTTAAGAATAAGGATAGTTGTGAGAATATTTCAGCTTCAAATCGGTAGAAAAATAAGAATACTCCAGCCTGGGCCTGAAAAACACTATTCTTATTTAAAACAAACAAAAAAAGTGTAAAGCTAAAAATATGGCTCGTGGCATGATGAGTACCCCTGTTAAAGACAATAGTGCTTGGTCATCTCATCTCACTGAAAATATCAGCCAAAGTGTAAAACGCTGGACGAGCCCCGAGCTTCGGTCGTCTGCTTCCGCACCACTGACTTTACAGACTGAAACACTGTTCAGTGGCTTTACCGCAGAATGCCAACAAAAATTTAACCATTTTACGTGAAACAATGTTTGACCAAGGAAGGAAAGCAACGGGAAGCAATCCAACAGATTTCATCTCTGAAGATTCTGACCACGCAAAGGCGTCAAAACATGTTAAGGATCACTTAAGACGCTGCCTACGTTTGTCTGTAGTAAGAGACCGTTGCAAAATACTTTCAAGTTTGTTTCATTTCAGGACTCCATGATTTACGAAAACAAACCTCATCAAAAAGGGAAGTACCTCTTAGGGACAAATCGGTATAGCCCTCTTAGCTTCATACAGTGAATGTCCCACTCATATCTCCAAGCCAGTTACATCTTGGCCACTCGGTACCTCTAGTCCTTCAGAACTCTCTCGCCCGTCGAATACGTCTCATCAATCATGGAATCAAACTACATTTGAAATTCCCCTCCGATGATCTATAGCCCTGTTATTGCCAGCAGTAAACATGTACTCTCGCTCTCTTCCAGGCTCTTTATTTGTCCAAAAGCGGCCTGATAAAGCCGGGAGAGTTCGCGTGCACTGAGACCGTCCTTAAAGGATATCGTGACAAATCTCGTGCCCCCTCTAGTGCGCGGACTTGCTCAAAGTTCACAATCGAGCCGGGTTAAAGAGAGTTTGATAACTGGAAGACATTTTCAGTAGTCAAATTCCACCCCAAAACGAAAGAAAAAAAAACACTTAAAATTCCAAGCACGTATCATTAAACAAAGCGACGTTGAACTCAAATATTTATGAATTGCTTGGCCTCGGGTGGCTGTAAAAATAGAGCCTTCAGTTCGCCTTGTCAAATACAGCAATTTGTTTGTGATTGATGGCTACGGGAAAACCTAGTGCCTTTTGTATTTTCATCAAGTATATTGGCGACCGCAACATTCGAAACGCTATTATTCTTACAACAAAGGAAAATGGCCGGAATTGACTAAGGAGGCCAAGCGCGATATTGAGCTACCATTTATTCAATGTAAAAAATCGCGTTATTCAGTCATTGAACTGTTGCGTTAAAAAATGCAGACATGACTCATCTGGAGTTTACAAATAAGCTTCTCATGAACGGTCCCGAAACTCACGATCACCTTGCTACTAGTTCTTAATTTATAGTGTGATTTTTATGGCTTACAGACATTTGTCCCGAACCTGATATAGGAAATCTTGGTGGGGAAAGGCACTAAATGTTCAAGACTTGATAACATGGTAATTAATGCGAGCTCATTATGAGCAAGTTTGGGCTCTCAGTTTAGAGGAATTCAGTGATTGTTTGAAACGGAACGTGATAAAATGTTTGCAAACAAATGCAAACTGTACAATATATCAATACGACTTTAGTATTCGTATGTTTGGACCTCACCATTCAACAAAGACCACGACACCGGAAAGAACATAAAAAGATCAAGAAAATCCGTCGAAAGGAGCCGAGAACGACCATTTTCATCGAAAAGGGGCCATAGATTGACCACTTTGCTTCAACATCTGATCGTAACGCGGGGAGTCTTGAACTCCACTCTGTCCGACAACAGGGCAAATGACCCCACGAAAACGTCGTTGAACAAGCGCCCAGATTACGAAAATATCACCAAACAAGAATTTGCAGATCAGGAAAAGGATTTAGCATTTCAAGAAGACTAAATTCACTAACACCCTCAATCACGCAAGCTAATAGAAACTCGGGATCATACTTCTGCGTCATTGAACGCCCTCAGACATTTGCTTCCACCATGGTATGGAAATCAGTTTTTCTTCTCTTACTTTTTTAGTCGACCATCTTCAGTTCAGTTTACGAAAGTAGACTGTACAACTGTCTTGTCTGAAACCCTCCTTCTGACTCAGCACAAGGTTAGTTTCGTTGCCGGCCGGCTTACTAAATAATAGGACTTTTCTCCAGTGTTGCAATGATCTTTTCGAATTGTTATTTCTACACCGGGATGCTCTCGTATCAGTTTTTACTTCCTCGTCTTTCAACTGCGCAATCTTCCATTTTCATTTAGAAGCGGAACAAATCAGTGGCCACGGGAAAACAAACATCAAAGAATGCATCTACTGAAATACCATTGCGTAACTTGCTTTTCCATTGTGCCACGCATTTTCAGGATTGAACACATGGTTCGAGCTTAAGCCGGACAGAAACCACCTTCAATAGTGACATGGCAGACATAACAATATTAAATTAAGTTGGATCGCAGAGGAGGGCTGAATATCTGATAGGGTTAATTAAGCGACGGCTTGAAAGAAAACAACCGAGTGAGTGACATGGAACTGCCAATCACGCTATGAATGTCATTGCGTGTGAACTCTTAGACAACGTCAACCTAACTACTAGTTAGTGAGCAGTATTTCGATATCTTTTCCTCGCTAAAGGTGCGGCGTGAAATGATGCCTGAAGTTGAATCCTTCAACCCGTTTGTTCCAAGCGAAAACCGAAGAGGACCTCCCAGATCCCTCAGCTGCAGTGGCCAGAATTATGAAGGTATGTTGCCTCGTCTCTTCTCGGGGTCCTTCTCATTCAGTAAGCGCGAACAATTTGCGTCTACGCGCGGTATCGGAGTCGGCAACAACTGCCGCCCCGCGCACATGAAGGGGTGAAAACGCAAAATGGCAAAGTATCAAGCCGTGTAGCCGGTGCCGTTGAGAGAACTGAACAGGGAACTTACGAAATGACGACGCCGACGGCGACCAGAACGCCACAAAACACTGAATAGGTTTAGTGATAAAAAACAGTGGCTCTCCGGGCGCGCTTTACATTTTGGTACAGTTCTTTGCCGTCATACCCTAACTAACGACGTGAAATGACGAAATTTAAGGTTCTGTGGAGGATGTTTGCACACAGATGACGATGAAGTTTCAGTTCCCTCTACGCTTCTCACTCCCCCCATACCAGTTTAATTCCTCGACAGCTACTACACATTTTAAATGCGGAACGACATCAAATAGGTGTGTTGTGATAACAACTTGAACGGAAATTTGTACTTTTAACTGACGTCCAGTAGCAGTCGTTGTCATCGTTTCGTAAGCTCCCTAATATGTCCGGCAAAATGTCGTCCTTGCATTCTTAGACAACTGATCAGGAGCACATCAAGCCCATCTTCATGACTCACTGCGATTGAAGCTACTCGCGCGGAATTGCTTTATTCTCAGTCATCAACACTGAGCAAGTTCAAATTCATGTTTCAAAAAGCAAAACTGTTTTCACAACTCTATCCAGTGATTTCGAGTCAATATTTCTTGTGGTAGCAATTACGTAAATTTCTAAAATCTTGAGTTGCTAGCACGCGACGACGGTCAATGATCGCGTGTTTGAACCATCCAGAGCAAACTAGATAATGTTACCAGTCTACTCACGCCCATAGTATAGGGCTCACGCAAGTGGTGTTTATCTCTAAGCTGTAACCTGACACAAGCGAGACCAGTAAACAAAATTACCCGGCACTGAGGACGTGCATGTGTAGAAATATTGTTAGATCGTACTCACGACACTGGCTTTCATATTGTGACTACTTTTTATGAGGAAGGTTACTTTTATTTGGCGCAGTTTTCCTGTATGAAACGAACAAAATAGCAAAGCAGTGTTAACTTCAACGCTGACAAGTCGCACTTCGCACTTAATTCTGCCATATATAGGCGGATGTCTTAGCGCCACAAAAGCAAACAACCTTGAGCAAGATTTAAGAAAAATGGAGGGGCGATACGGTCATTTGCGTGTAAGACGTGACATTACAGCTACGAAAAGGAAATCACACCGATTGAAAGGAAACAAAGAAGATTGACAAAAATTGCGTCAGATTGACAAAAATTGCGCCAAAATTGGCTTGCTACGCTCTTGGATACGATCTCTGACACGCAAAAGTATAACTTGCTAACTTTCTTTAGGAAATAACAAATTTGTTCAGTTTAAAGTTTGAATGTTATTTAATTGAAAAAAAGTCACAGGCAAACAAACAATGTGTAATCGTTTTAAAACCCTTCAAACAAAATATTTTTCGATGAGCGCAAGAGGATTAAAGCAGTTTAAGAGTAGCTTTTTTCATTATATAAAAAAGTTCGCTACAAAATGGATAATCTTACTCCAAATGCGCTGTTTATATTTACAATCGCAACAAACATTTGGTGAATTTTAACAAGTTCAGCAGTCAAATAGCTGTTCATTTCTGACATGTCTCGTGCTCGTCGTGTCTTCAGTAGCCTCTACAACCCGAGTAATTAATAAACTCCACATCATAAGGCAACGAGAAGCAAATTGGTGCGGACTGGGCTTACAATTGTGACGACGATCGCCACCGGATATCAACATAAGCAAACGATTTAAATACATTAAGTCGCGCGAAGACGCTTAGTTTCAGCTCATTGGGTTTCATTCGTGGCGCGTACGTCAAGTCTATGACAACGTAACTGTGACAATCGAATCCGCAGAGCAAGAGATAGTTGCTATGATAGTTTGGTGACAAATGATTTTGCAAGCCAGGATCCCTACCGGTGGGGAGTTATTTCGCATAGATCGCTTGCCGAATACTTTCATTTCATGAAACGTGAAATACGACCGAACGGCATCGGAAGACTTGACGGGTGACGGAAAATCATCTACCGAAACATCAATTACATACACAAAGTAGGTGTTTTCTGGTATGTTATCCTCGCGTCGAACCTTCTGTGTATCCAACGGACTCTGTAAATCACGCTTTCACACTTTAAATGCCTGTTGGTGAGGTTTCATAAGTAGTCATTAATAGTTAAAGACACTGTTTGCTGCACGCGGCAACGTATCACAGAAGTGGCTTTTCACACGTTACGTCATCTATTATTGTTTTTGGACCAATCGGCAGCGGGCCATTATCGAATTCAATTAACAAGATCTGCCCCGCGTCAATCAATGAATGATTAGCAACTCGCTCACAAAACTCAAAATGCATGAGAAAATGTGAACAAGAAGCAAATTATTAAAAGTCTCCTCGACGTCCGGCGCGTTCAGGGCAATTAGAGTTCCTGCCTCTCTACTTGGAGAAGTTTGAGTTTTTAACTGTTGGGACATTCATGGTTCTTTACGATTGCGAGATCGCCACGGACACAGAAACGGTGGAGAGGCTTTTGCCAATTTACAGGACTGTAACCCAATCTCCAACAGCCATGACTGAGTCATCGGACACAAGAAGGCAACGTAAATACCGGAACATAACTGAAAGTCCAGCTTATCCAGCGAGGGTCGAGCAAAGCGTGAACGAAGACTATGCGAATATTGCTGCCGCATCGCCGGATTCTATGAACACAGTGAAAGCTACCGAAGGATCCGGCGAAGTGTCACCGAAAACCGAGACTGAGGGGTCCGCGGCCTCGGCGGCGGCGGGTAAAAGGAAAGGCTTGCAAAAGCTAGCGTCTGGAGCTATCGCCAATATAGGATCTGTTCTTAGGGGGGGTGCGAATGGGGATGTTGAGGGACGCAGTGAGGTAGCGACGGGTAGATCGTCTAGATATCCAAGCAAGGCTTCTGCTAACATGCATGATCTTACTCCTGACTCCGATCCAGGCATGCAGGACAAGCTGTCACCGACAGGATCTCAGAAGGAGAGGTTCTTCAACAAACCCTGGAGAAACCGCCTCAAGGTGATAGCTAACGCTGACAATGCCTTGTGGATTCCACAGGTGAGACTAAAGAAAATTCAGCGCGCGATCTGATGCCTGCCTGCCTGCCTGCTCACCATTGCGTTGAAATAGTTTGTTTTAACATGTTAACTTAGTTCGTTTTAACGTGTTATACGTGCGCTTCCGACCAAGATTAAACAAAAGGCACGGATTGATGTACAGATCGTGCAAATTGTACCGGAGAGGTTACGGACAGGCTTTTTACGAGTGTACAAACATACTCGCGATTCATTCCACTCGTGCCTGACCTGATCGCTCAAGTATATTAAGTGTCATCATCACTGCAGTCATACAGTATAGTTCTAGCTTTGCTCAAGCACCGTAGCGTTTTTCATCGCTTAAAGACAGCGTCTTCTGAGCCACAAACCATGCAGCACCGAACACACAGCGCACTGGGTTGCACGGATGAAGAGATGGCAATTAAATTAGCCCTGGTTCTCCCTGATGCACAAGTTAAGTGATGTATAATGTAGATTCTGGCGCCGTTTTAGTTCGAAGATAAAATCCTAAATCATGACCACTAGACCAAAAGAGAAGAGTGCTTTACCGGTCTACCGATCTGAGTTTGAGAAACTGAAAATTGTCAAATGGCCAGAATTTGGTGGAGTTAAATAGACCTTAAGTAGTTGCAGAGTATACCTTTCGACATCCTGTCCGGCGATGAGCCGTGAACTTAAAACAAACAGTTTATTCAAAGCAGCAGCAACCCTCTTCCTACATGAAGCCATTTCCTTACCAAAGAAACGCATTCGTGAGAGGTGTATGCATGTGGAACAAGCCCTAATCGGTGCTTCTTCAAACTCCGAGAGGTTTGCATTTCCAATTAAGCGCGATAAGCATTAAGCTTAATTTAACTCGCCGCTCCAACAAGCTTTAACCGCGTTTACTTTCCCGTTGCAGGATGATTTCAGCTGGAGCTCTGCGGAAGGACGTAAAGTTCAGCTAACAGACACGCCGCTGTCTGCGCTTTCCGAGGCAGAATGCATTGCCCTCCAAAGAGTTGTTCAAACCAGGTTAAAGCTATTGAATTTGAAGAGTCACGTCACGATACCCAAAGGTATACTAACAACAATGATCACATAATCAAATATGGCAAATAGAGCCTGTTAAGGTTTAAGCTCTCTTAATAACAGTCAAAGCCAATTCATTTAAGACAGAGCAGTTAAATTGCAGCTCTGGTTCCCAACAGTACGGGAACACACTAACATGAACAATCACGGCAATTAGAAACTTGTTTGCGACCTTTTCGGTCAAGAGAGTGGCATTTACATTTCGTGCATTACGGCACCGCCAAAAACTTCCTCCAGCAAGCGCCAACACTGGCAGGCAAGCACTTTGCGCAAATTCAATTTAGCAATACTTATAAACAAATTGCGCCTTCACGCGATCGTTTTAAAATGTTCAAACGATCAAGATGAGGTGTGAAAGCGTCACCATATAAAATGCATTCAGAAGACTATTTGCACCTTGAAATAACATAAAGCAAGGAGGTGTAATGAGGCAAATCTGGACACTTAAGGGTTCAATTCCACGTATTACTAACTATATTCCACGAAAACGCTCTCATATCTAGATCGTGCGTTAATAATACAACACTGCATGCAAGTACAAGCTCTGCAGTGAATGAAGTTCATTTATATCGGAATAATATTGCTATATTTCTCCCTGGGGAAAGAGCGCCTAGTGAATACCAGATGTTAAACAGAATCGCCTTGGGTCGCGTGCAGAATTCAAGAGGTTTAATTCGTTTTAGATTCTTCTCCAATTAAGAAATAATTGCTTTATATTTGCAGAAGTTATAGATGTTGAAGCATTAATCATTTAAACTGTTAACCTACATAGAAGGATCTGATGTTTATTTTAATATTTCAAAGATTATAGTCAGCCAACGTTATTTCCGTCTGCAATAGAGTTTTTTATCACGAATAAATTTCCATGAGTAGCAATAAAATGCATTTGGCTTCACAATGTAAAGCACAGTATCTGGTAAAAAACATCAATAACAATCCCACAGATGTTTTCAATTAGTGTATTTAGTCTGGTATATTTTTTGGCATTTTCATCTTGTTATTTTAATCCTGGCTCTAACTAAAATTGAATACTAAACACAAGAACACTTCGAAATAGTGCTCCTTTTAACTGTCACCCTGTATGATTTTGTCCACAAACTCAACAGTTTTAACCGCATAGAGATAAGACTGCATCTAGTACTTTTACGGTCATTAAATAACGTTTTTAGTTAGAATGTGCAGGCACACATTTCTTGTCATAGGTTAAGTTTCTGTCCAAACAGAAGATATCATTCTGTTTTCATAGCTAGCACATGGTGTCACCTGTCAGCATTAAATTCACTAATTTTCTTAACTCACCAAAAGTCTGATTGTCATCTTCCAAGTTTAACTCTTTCACTCTCAAACTGACTCAGGAAAACAACATTATTTCTGTTCACAGAATTCTGCAAAATGAAAACAGCACAAATTACAGCAAGGGCTGCTAATTATGAATGAATTTTAATGAATTTTCATTTCTGCTGATGCAAAATTCAGAACCACAGCTTGCCTGGAAAGGTTGTATTGCTCAGTAGCTGTTATTAGCTGAGTGGTCGCACTCAAGGATTTCATCCTCAGACTCAAAAAGTTCAATACTTGTGCAGTTGACTCCTGATGATTCGAACTCTCACCAACTCAAACCTTGTTTTTCCAAATGAGACAAGTCAAAACATAGCCCAAAATCATGAGATTTATTTTAAAGCAGCTTAGTATTCTTGTCTTTTTTGCACTACACATAATGTGTCGCGCCAGTTCAGGTTTCCTTATAGGCCATTTGTAGCTAGTCAGTCAGTGTCATATGGTAAAAAATTGCTCTGCTGGAGAGCAAGCAACCCACTGGGACAAGAAGAACCAAGAAACTTACCATTTCAAATGATGTAAGCTCTTTGTTTGTCTTGTCCCAGTGCGTAGCTTGCTCTCCAGCAGAGCAATTTTGTACCACGTGACTGACTAGCTGCGAAGGGCCCATTTCCCCTTCAAGTGGCCCGACACTGTTCCTGGTACCTTTTTTCAGTCCTGTTAGAGTTCACCTTGCATTATTTCCTTCTCATTTATAGTCTAGAAATATTACATTGTTTTTTACTCAATTTCTCCAAAATTAAACTTCACTAAAATTTACACTATATCAAAAGGAAAAAAGGCACAGTTTTTCCTTATTCTTTGCCATTTGTTCTTAACTCTCAATAAAACAAACCTTTGCCTATTTCCCTTGAATTTTCGAAGTATCAGGAGTCGACTGTACCGGGAGCGTACAACTCCCATACTAGGGCTATGTCACAGCATTTTTACAGACCAAGCTATTTTTAGACATATTTTTCCCATGAAAAGTTCAGTTCCAGTCCGCATGGATCCAAGCAGTTAATTATGCAAGGCTCATGATTGGCTAGCAAGGCTCCTGTGGGAAACTGAATTTGCAGGAAAATCCATCTAAAAATAGCTCGGCCTGTGAAAACGCTGTGACTCAAGCATATTGAAGTCGTACGCTCCTGACTGTACCAATTATGCTAATTATTACCAGTGAATACCTGTACACTATGTGCACACTGTGTATATGAATTGCCGATGTCAAATGATTTTGAAAGAATGATCATCACATCACAGTTAATAGGGCAACTACCGTATTAACTCAATTAAACACCGCAGTGTTTATTATATTTTGAGCGTGTCCAATGCGGCATTTAATCAAGGTCAGCGTTAATTCAAGGGCAGCATTTATTCAAGGGCAGCGTTTATTCAAGGGCGGCATTTATTCAATGGCAGTGTTTAGTTCAAAAACATATTTTTTAAATCACTGACACCAATTACAGTAGATCATTTGTAAATATTATTCAAAACAGAAACATGTTTAAAGTTATAATGTCTCGCTTTTTGGCCGAGATAGAATCAAACTTAAATTTCCAAGGCTGGTTTAGACTACCAAGCTGAACTGCATATTTGCGTTTTTCTTACAATCCTCCAATAAACGCCGCATTCAGGGGTTTCAATAAAAGCCAGTTACCCGCAGTATACCGCCGCCTGCTTTAGCTCTCACCACCGGCTAGTTTGTCTTGATTTTTGCTAAAAATCCTATCATAAACTTGTCAAACTGCCGCCTACAAGGACTATCACGGATGGCTGTTTCAAAAGTTATTGAAACCTCAGCACATTGTTCTGACTGGGTGTGGCGTTTATTCGAGGGCGGTGTTTATTGGTACTTTTGCTTCCATCTGCAGCATTTAATCGAGTAAATGTGGTAAGCAGTTGCAAAGAAGCCTGAAAGAATATCCAGGTTTGAAGGAGACTCAAACCCATGATGGTGTGATTGCTCTGCACATTGCCCTACCAACAGAGTCATCAAGCCAACAGAGAGCTGGTCACTCATGAGTTCTTATTGTATCTTATTGAAATGATTTTGAACTTAGAGTGATCATCACAGTTAATAGGGCAACTACTGTATTAACTAAATTAAATGCCACAGTGTTTATTATATTTTGAGTGTGTCCGATGCGGCATTTATTCAAGGTCAGCGTTTAGTCGAAGTCAGCGTTTATTCGAGGGCAGTGTTTATTCAAGGGCAGCGTTTATTCAGTAGAACTTTGAACAATTTTAAGAATACGTTGAAAACGCATTTATTTAGGCTAGCTTTTATACCTATGGTTTAATTGGAATTAATTCTTCTTTATCTACTTATTTGCATCTAGCTATATTTATCTAGTTTTTTTTTTAATTTATCTAGCTTTTATTGTAGGTTTTTTTAGCTCATATACATTATACTTTTTTTAATTTTTAATCATTGTAATGCGCAGGTGATCATATATTCATGTAACCTGAGCAATATAAATATAAATTATTATTATTAATTATTATTATCCAATATGAGGTACGGTATGTTCATAGTGAATGTGCATATGTCCTTTGTACATATGAACAGGTCACATGAAATAATTTTGAAGTTAGAGTGACCACCGCAGTTAGGAGAGCAACTTACACTGAGTTGCAAACTAAATATTAGACTTGTTATTGGACAGCTCAAAGAGAATAGAAAAAGAGGATTAAGCCTATAATTTCTGAAACATTCCCAATCAAATAGTGCATGCTGTAAGAATTTCTAGGTTTTCGTATTACTAGTATCAGGTTTTGATCGGCAAGCGTAGCATGAAGGAATCACTTTTATCCTGAGCATAACTAATTCATGAGCAACTAAGGCTTTGGTTGATTTGAAATTAGAACCCTTACAGAAAGGCAGGGGCTAATCTGTACAGGAGCAATCCCATCAGCAGTTTTGTCAGCTTTTACTCAAGCAGTAAAACAGTTTTTACTGCTGATCTAGTAGTCACCTTTTTCGTGATGCATCTGTAATTAACCTTGTGAATCAACAGAGGCTCTTTGGTTGATTTGAAATTTGATCCCTTATATGACATTCAAGCCTAACATTTGAAACCTACTACCGCCAAACCAAACTGTCTATTACTTTTCAATATTCACCACCTTCTGAACTGTATATGTCCCCATGAGTTAAAAAACGTGAATCAAAGTCGTTATTTATTTCCCGCTACGGCAACTTATCAGCCATTAACACAAGGCTAAACAGTGATTGTCTATTTCCCTTAGCTTAAACTGATGGCTACTAAATGGTGTACAAGGTGTCAAGAAAATCAACACTAGGATATTTCTAGTTCTAAAAATGCCAATCCACACTCCCAGATTCTATAACAGTAGTTTATTTTGAACTGTCACCTTTGTTCTATTTTAAATGAAGATACAAAATACTTAAGAACAAATTCATGATATTGCCAAAGATAACAACTGTTATGCTACTGGAATGTCAACATAAGCTATTTTGGGAAATGTTCATTAAAATGGCAACTTCAAGTCATTTTATCACAGACAATAACTCCTGTGAAGACCAAACTAAGCCTTTGATAAACCAAGAAAATAATATTCCTTTAACTCCTCTAGTTTACTTCTAATTAAGTATTATTAAAGCTCTACCATCTTCCAAAATTAGCACGAACTTAGCATAAAGCCCTTAGAATACAAATGAACAATTGCTTTCTTAAGACCATACAGGAAGACTTAAAAGCTTTAATAACAAGATTTACAGTGTATTGGCCACATGAACTGAACAGCCTGGATTTATAAAATAGACTGAAAGATTAAGAGGATTAAGTATAGTCTGAAACTTTATAAATCTCAGGAATTGTATTTCCTATAAGAATATTTTTAGCTTAAAAAAAGGGCAGCTGATAGATCTCTTAGAAACATGAAAAATTGCATGTTAACCTTCAATTTATGTGGTCAGCATATTGTGATAGTCATTCTGGCCTCAAGCTGACATCTAGCAAGAATTGATCCAGTTTCCTATTTCATGAAGAGCACTTAAGTTTAAGTGACTGATATTTTCAACATAGAAAGACTTCAGTATATAGCATACTTCAGGGATTGGGCCAGCTCTTAAACACTTGTTATAGTTAAATTTGGTAATAGCTTTGTGGGGGAAGTTTAGGAAGCATGTTGTGTCATCTCCGTGCAGAATCCAATTCTACTTTTGTTTAATTTATTTAATGACAGTCTTGAGGTATACTTATTGCCATGTTATTTATTGCATTATACATAGTTCTAGCAAAAGCTGTCCGCCTCTGACAGTACTTTTTGAAACAATTTGTACATAGAAGTATTATTGACACCGCATAATGAATAATCACCAAAATGTGTCAACTGACATCTCAGACTACCATAGTTAATTACTCACAATGAGACAAGGTTTGCTTCTTTTTGTCCTTTTTAGACCCCCGCTTTCAAAGGAAGTCTCTCAAGAGGGCTTTGTCATGGAAACCGAGAAACTCTGGATCAAGCCTCTTTGATAAAGAAAAAGGTTGGAGTGAATAGCATAATTAAGTCTTCCTGTATACATGTAGTTCTCCTGTGATTGCAGTTTTCAGTTAACAGGATGACTGGAAAAGATTGTGGCCAGACAAGCAAAAAAGTCTTATAATTACTACTTCCATGTTTCCACCAAAACAGTTATTATCTTCTAGTATATTAGCTTCAAGGTCTGTTGAGAGCATGTTGCTAATTACCGGTAATCATTATGTATGGTTGCAGTCCAGCTACAATACTGTTATACTAATAATGATCAATGACAGTGGAAAGTTGTTCCTTAAAGCTTTCTTTTGAATGCAAGTTAAATTTTTACTGAAATTTTTTCAGAAAATGGCGTGTTTGCAATACCCCTTCATAAAGCTGTCACACCTCAAGGCCCCCCAGATTCTACTGAAGAAAAAAGATCCCCAAAGAATGTTAAGGAAGGCACACCATCAATATCATCTTCAACACCTTCAACTGGGACTCAAGAAGCAATTGATGACTCCTTAAAAATTAGGCGTGATTCATCCGGTTCAAGTCTCTCCCAAAGCTCTGACAGATCATCCAATGAAAACTCAAATCATGATAGTGGTAACAAGTCAAGTAAAGACACACCTTCAGAATCAACAACAAGTTGGAAATCTCGGCTAATTGATGCTCTCGCACTTCTGTCATCATCTACTTCACCTTCATGTCTCATGGACAGACAGTCTGCCCTAAGTCCACCTTTGCCTAAAGTTCCCCCGATCGTCTTACAAGCAATTGAATATCTCAAATCCAATGGTACAATCAGCCTTCAATCAATTTATTTAGTAACATATTTTCAGATCTGTATCATGGTAACTTGTTGCAAGAACTCACTCTTATTTCCAGACAAAGTGAGCACCTGTTTTACCATGTACATTTGCAATAGTTTGAGAGTCTGAAAGCCCAAAACACCCATGCTGCATATGAAATATATGGAGTTCATATGATGTCATTTTCTCATCAGTCCAGCCCTTAGCCTAGGATTTTGAAACAAGTGATGGTGTAACCATTCAGTGTGAAAATTTTAGTTAAAATAAACAGCTGTCTACTCCAAATTAATGCATGAAGTTTTGGGTAACAAGAATTTGGTAAAATTAATATAGTTTTGAAATCTGAGGAGAAAAAAATGAATTGTGTCTTTTCTCTCTAGGTCTTCATGTCCTTGGTATCTTTAGAGTTGGAGGTTCGAAGAAGAGAATGAAACAAGTATGTATTCCTTATTCCCAAGGGAAAGGGATGTCCCCTATGAATTTTTAAGAGAGCATGCACAATATTGTAAACCTTAAACCTCTGCCCTATACAGACCATGTTGACCCAACTTTTGCAAGTTTATTTCCTACTGCGCAGTGGAAATAACCCACCTTGCTGGTATAAAAGGAAGTGGAAAACTGCAACCTTTACAGCAGCAGCCAAAAAGGATAAATATGGGTAATTTAATTGTGAATGTTATTGATTTTGTTTCAAACCAGATGAGAGACCAGTTTGATTCTGGAGAGAAAACACAATTCACAGCAGAAGATGACAACCCACATGACGTTGCTGCATTGTTCAAGGAGTACTTTCGAGACCTTCCAGAGCCCCTTCTCACACGTGACCTATACTCAGCCTTCCTAGAGACACAGAGTAAGCCATGGCAGAATACTGCACCCTATCATGGAATATTATGGAGTCATTATTTATCAGTTTTCAATATTTGTCACTCCTCCAAGTTGTGAACATGAGCTCTCTTACGTTCCCAGATTTAAAAAACTTTTGAAGTTGTTAGTGTCATGTTATGCACCTATCAGTGCTAAGCCCCCAGGTGGGGGGTGGGTCCTACCCACCAGAAATTGACTCAGAGAGCCTCCCCC
>BLFK01000976.1:1752663-1763304 GCA_014634185.1 Astreopora myriophthalma | reverse complement strand
TGGAATTTAATATGGCTGCCATCTTGGAAGACTGGGAGAACCAGGAATTTGACATCCAGTAGATGCTTGGAAGCAATGAATTTGAGATTCAGTAGATGCACAGGGGTGCAGAATGTGACTCAAGCTTCCATGAAAATATCAAATTCCTTAATGTCAGCCCCCACTCCCCACCCTGGGGCTTAACAGGGATTTTTGAAACCATAGTCAAGGAAAATCCTCCTCATCTTAAATGACCTGATCGTTTACATAATGTATTTATTTATTTATTTTTTAGCATTTGCCGATCAAAACATGCAAATAGCAGCCCTTCGCTTGTTGTGTTGTTTGCTACCAATACCGAACAGAGATACGTTAAAGGTGTTACTTGAATTTCTTGCTGAGGTCGCACAATGTTCAGAAGATACTCTAGATGACAATGGTGCTGAGGTATGCGCAACATCTTTAAAAGACACAGTTTTATACTGAGCAAGAACTTAAATATTGGTGGCCGCCATAACTGCTGTGACACCATGAAAAAAACTATCTACTTGTAACAAAATCCATCCCTATGAGACAGGTGTCTTCCCTATGATAATTAATGATGGTATAAACTTCCCTATTTATTTACCACAATTCTGGTCGTAAAATCAGTTTTCCAAGGGCAATCGGCAACCCGATGAATATCAAATGGCAAGCTTGACGAAAGTAACCACGTGCGTAAATGCGAAATAGAGAGGCGTTTTCCTTCTTCGATTCGCGCTATTAATTCGATGTTGTTCAGAACAACGTTTAATTCAGATAACATAATCTAGCTTGAGGAAACATACCTTAACTTCAAACCAGAGAGAACGTTTCCTGTTCTTCCTGTCTGTCAACAGCTGTTTTACATCGTTTATCGGCCATATATCGCCCTAAACCGACAAAAGGCTGGAAACTATATCTCGCGAGCACAGCTGACGTCACAGATGGCGGTCATGTAGATCCTCAATGACTACGTACATGTTCCTTTGCAAACATTTTTCTTTTTTTTTTTGTTTTTTTTTTTTTGTTTCGGTCAAAAATATGGCCAATGCAACGCTCTATAAATAAATAGCTTACACCGGAGAATACTATTGAGTCTACTCTGAGAAAACTTCAGCTTAGTATTGACTATTCTATACTTACAGCGATTTTAGGGGATCATCAGTGAGACTGCAGCTTCCGTCTTTTCTTCACCAACTTATTACCAGTAATTGGGTAACAGTCCCGTTGCTTCCAAAAAGAAACTTTAGCAGCAAGTTCACTCACAGTACTCATCTTTATCGGATCATTTTACCCACAAGAACTGCGACGACAAAACGACTGCGGAATAAAGACCGAGCTGCTGAATAAAAACCGAGCTGCTGAATAAAAACCGAGCTGCTGTGATTGAAAATGAAGGGAAAACTCCCGCCATTTTTTATTGACGCGCGCCCGATCCAAAATGTTGGGAAAACCTGTGGAAGAGAAACGATATCTTAAATTTGGAAAAAAAAAAGTTTCAAAGGCGAAGGTTTTGGCTACCAAAGTACAGCATTATTTATTTACCGTTTAAGTCCCACATTCAATACTGAATGTAAAGAACTGCATTCAATTATAAATAATAATAGTACATGCACAAATGGAACTAATAAATCGTGGAAATTTCACTCTTGAAAGATTTAATTGATTCTTTCAACGCTACTTTCTTTGGTAGCTTATAATAAATTACCCAAGTAAATAGCTTCATTATTCCTACATTTATTTAAGATTTCAGGCAACAAGATGAATTCCAAGAATCTGGCAATAATCATTGGCCCTAATATCTTGCACAAGGTATAACTAAATATTTCAATGTTTTCAAGGTAGTTAATCACCTCTGCTTTCATTTCATTTTGCAACGTTTCCTTAACCATTTTTGAGACCGTTTTCGAAGCCATTGGTAACTGGTGGTTGTTTGTTTGATTAGGTAAAAGGACAGCACCATGACTTCCTTGTAGAAGATAAGGCACGCGCTGACGAACGGAAAGAAGTTATCGATGTAGTACAAGATATGATCGAATATCACAACGACCTGTTTCAGGTAATTTACGGGGAAACTCCTTGCGGGGAAACTTTTCGCGCGAGTTTCACGCTACCGGCAGTCTGGGAACCAGTGCGACTTTTCCAACTCAACGCCTTGGTACTCCCACACTAAATAGCAGGAAAATCCTTAAGGCTGGTTCACACGAGCAACGCAAACGCTAACGCAAATGCAAGCGCAAGCGCAAGAGACGTTCACACGTCGAAAGCAAACGCAAGGAAACGCAAGCGGAATGAGATACGCACGCGCATTTCAGTACCCCGAGATGGCGGCAATCTTGTTCCCAGAGTCCGCGTCACCCTAGAACAGCAGTCGGGAAGCGAGGACTCTGGGAACGAGATAAAATATGGCGGACGAAGGCATGGAACGAGTGTTGTTCATCTTGCGCTTTCGTTTGCGTTTGCGTTGCCCCGGTTCACACGTGTGAAATGCAAACGCAAGCGCAAATGCAAGCGCAAGGAAATGAAAAATTTTCCATTTCTTGCGTTGGCGCTTGCGCTTGCGCTTGCGTTTGCGTTGTGGTAGTTCACACGTATGTTTGCTTGCGCTTGCGCTTGCATTTGCGTTTGCGTTTGCCTTGCTCGTGTGAACCAGCCTTTAGACAACAACCCCGTGTTTTCACGAAAAACGCTGGTCATGTAATCTGGCTTTGGTCCTTCTTATATAAGGTCTTCCAAACAGTAGCCGGGCCTTTTTCTAGTGTGAACGGAAGGCCAAAGATTGCGATTTTACATTTATGCAGATTAATCTGGGCGGGTCCAAAAACTCGCTTCGCTGATGAGCCCAGTTGAGAACACCGAGGTCTGTTTCTTTTATATGGGAATCTATGAAGTTTACCCTCTAACTTTTCCTGTGATGTCTCAGATTTCAGCGGAAATGCACCACGACGTTCTTCTTCAGCTTCTCGACAGTGAACCGGAGATCGTCGATTACATCTTGAGAAGGAAGCTCTTACGAGCCCATGGGACCAGGTAAACACTGCAATACTTTGACAAAACAGGATTAAAGGATGAATCTCATTTTGTAAACTAAGATTATTTGCAAGTGTTTTTATTGTTTTGTCCGGCATTTTTGAGGGATCAGCCTCTCAGACATAAACCACACCCGGGTTATCAAAGGGAGCTTCGATTGACAGTTGCTCTGCTTTCGAAATTCCTCGCTTTGCGTGGCTAAGTTATCGATTTTCATTTATTTTATGTTTGCTACATGTGGTTTACCTAAGGTGCGTTTTGTTTTGGCTTCGTTGTCTGACAAGGTCTCCTCTGCGTGTGATCGCTGTGTCATTTCTAGTTTTCTTAAAATTAAAATTCTCTCAAATACTTTGCGTTCTCTTATAGCTCCGATATGGAAGACGACCCGTTCACATTGGAAGGAGAGGACAAAAACCGACCGTCAATAAGAGGGCGGGTGCAGTCAGCCGGCGCGGTGGATCGCCCGCGTGGTTCAAACGCGCCTTACGCGCGCGACACGAACTGGCGTGGAAGACATCCAGGGGGCCAACACATGACACGCAGTAGTAGTGATAGGACTCAATACAGCCCGGCTGGATTTCCTATACGTAGTTATTCTCTAAATCAAGAAGAAGCTAGACATTACCGTGATCATGTACTTGGCCGACAGATTTCTTCCCCGGACGATAGTTTATCACCTGGGACTTACAACTATAACTTTAGACACAACAAGCGGAAAACTCCCCCCATGACACGGACAGTGTGTAGGTACGATGGGTCAGAAGAGCCGCCTTCACCCGCTCTTTCTTCAAGATCCCCTTCGGTTTCTTATTCGAATTATTCCACGCCGCCTTCATCTCCTTCGGGATCCGGGGCTTATGTCTCCGCGGACTCAAATTCGTCGTCTCCGTTACCAGGCCGGGCCTATATCGAGGACGATTTGCCTGCTTCAGCTGGATGGACGTTTCAAACCGAAATTGATGTGGAACTTACTCGCGAGGGTGAAGCGTTCCCTCGCGAAGAACAATGTAACCGACCCAGCTTCACGCTGTCTGACTGGCAGCTCGAGAACTGGTTTCAGTGGGAATCACTCACACAACAAAACAGTAGTCAAAAAGACTTCCTGGAACAAGAAACCCTGGTGTAATATCTTTATTGTTATATTTATCATTTACGTCATAATGCTTCATATTCGCTGCCTTTGCCAGGCTTCTCCAGTAGGGCTCCGCGACTTGGCAGCCCGTCCGGTAGCCTTTGCGTAACCTGTATGACAAGTTGGCCCAAACGAGGCCCTAACATATCAGTCTGCAAGTAGACTGCGAGCAGACCCCTTCTGGATAGTCCAGACGGGGGGTGGCACAAATCAGGAGGGGATAGCAAGAGAGGCATTTTCTTCAGTGTCATTTTCGAGCTTACGTATATAAAGTCTCGACCATCCAGAATGAGGCGCCTTGCAGTCTAGTTTATTTGTTAGGTGCGTCATCGTGACCAGCCTCATAACAGCTGGGTTGTCTTTTTGAAAGTGACTTTCCAAGCCAGGGCTTGGAATTGTTGGAGGTGGGGGAGTCTTCTTTGTACACTTGAGTAAATGCATAGCCGCGAGTCACGATGAAAGCCTTAAGATTTATTTATGACACATTTAAAAGTCATCTAAGAGTTGTCTTCTTTGCTCAAGCTGATTGAGAATGAAGAAGAATGATTGAAAATACTAGTCTACACTGCGTGTAGCTGTGACGAGAGTAAACCGACTTTGGTGACAATCCTTCGTGCTGTTGAAGGTGTAAATATTATTGAACACGTTTGTGATAATACAGACTGTATAATAGAGGATGCCGTCAAAGGACATTACCGGATTCATTGGCCTACCTTACAGGCAGTTGGACATGATGGCTAGAGTTTGAGCTTATTTGCGTGCGAGAGAAGAATCGCGTGACGCGACTCCCTTCTCGCGCGCGTGGATAGCTAACTCAGGCCCGTTGCATCATAGAGAAAAATTATTGTGCGCTTGAAGGACTTCGCTACCCGAGCTTGATATTTTTAGAATTTTCTGAGAGACCACGTTACGCATTTAAGCTTCTCGTCCTCGCCAAAAGTAGCTAAAGGGTATTTTCACGAAATAGATAACGACTGTTTTTCTCGGAGTTTATAGTCGCCAATTCATTTAATTTCTCATGAGATAGATTTTGTACAGATTTAGTCACGCTAATTATTTGTGCTGTTTTGGAATACCATTTTGTTTATGATACTTTTGCACAGTTAAATGAATTGTGACTAATTTTGATGATGGTCGTTAAAAGAAAAATTCTGTCATATTCATACAGAAATATATGCTTTCAAATATTCTTGTACAGTATGTTGCAGATAGGAAAATATTTTATAATAAACGCTTGACATGACAAAAGATTAATGTAATTATTATCTTTTAGGCATTCAGTACCTCAAGCGATTTTAAAAAAATGCCTGAATAGACCCTTTTACCGATTCAGCGGTCGTCTTGAATTCTATTGTTCTGGAAAAGATATTATGGGATGCCCAGGGGGCAAATTCGCACACAACGTGGGTATAAATGTGGTTTTGGTGTTCTTTTCACTCCTCGATGATACAACACCCTGGGCCGAGTTATTCGAAACAAAGTTAGCACCAACCTCGTTCCCAGGGCTTTTCTCCGCAGAGGAGGAAAAGCCCTGGGAACGAGGTTGGGTTAGCACTGATCACTGATCCGGGTTAAATACCATGACAACCAGTAAGATTTAATCAGAATTAACCAAGGATTAGCACGAACCCCGCTTCGAACAACTCGGTCCAGTATTGTATCCCTAACCCTAGGATAACGGCCGATCTGAGCTAACTAGTTAGTTATATTTATTACACTTAAGACAGTAAAAATGAGAAAAGGAGACTTTAAAAATGGGAATACGTAAAATGTCTGATCTTTAAGTTAAGGGCCCGATGGGTGAGCGAAAAGATATCATAAGCCTTCTAAATTTATCTCGCGCGTCTTTTTACCAAAGAAAGTCCTTACATTTCGTATACCCGGCTCCTTATTCAATTCGCCTTCGTTGCAAATTCTTAATTAAGTTGCTTACATGATCATTATAACTTTGACAATAAATCCGTATTTTTTAGCCTTCAGCCATATTCTATGTTTTTCTCGAAACCGAATCTTGCTATAGTTATTCAAAGAGAAGCAAGAAAAGACTTCAGCTTCCCATACTGAGAAAATTATCATTTTCTAACAAAAATTAACCCCCAAATCCCTTCTTTTGCCCGCCATTTTGTTTTTAGGTCTACCGGAAGTTACCTCCAAATGTTCACTTCCGCTCATCACCACGTGACTAAAAGAATCGGTAAATAAATTTCACCATCGATTTGCCAGCCGGGCGTAGTGGCGCACGCCTGTAATCCAGCTACTTGGAGGCTGGGGTCTTTGGATGACTTGAGATCGGGGTCCCTGGGGGCGGTTGTCCTATGTAGATCGGGTGTCCGCGCTAAGTTAGGCGTCAATATGGGGGACTCCGAGGAGTTGGAGCTCTCCAGGTTGGTTAAAGAGGAGCAAACCAGCCCAGGGTGGAAACACAGCAGGCGAAAGCTCCCGCGTCAAACAGTAGTGGGATCGCACCTGTGAGTAGGCGACCGTTCACAGCCTGGTCGAGATGGTCCGACTAGACCCTGTTTTTGTGTGTGTTGTTGTTTCCCTCTCTTTCTTCTTTCCCAAGCCTTCTTTTGGCTCTATTTTACGGTTTATTTGTCATTAATCTAGATTGGATGACAAGATTGGATGACAATCGTAAGAGGAGGTAAAAGGTTTATTTCTTTGACGCTAAATCTTCGAAGGGCGAATGGAAGCAGTTCACCATTAAGCTTTAGCATAGCAAATTTATTTTGCCAACACGATACCCACTTTCAGTTGTATGGTGTAAAGAAGGTGTTCTCCTTTCTTGTACAATTTTTTCTTTAGAGTTTTTAGCAGAACGATGTCGTTGTTGTTGTTGTTGTTGTTGTTGTTTTCCTTTCTTCTCTTCTCTTCTCTTTTCTTCTTCTTTTTTTTCAAATAGGAAAAAGCCAGTAGTTAAATTTTTCGGTGGATTTGTCAGCCGGGCGTAGTGGCGCACGCCTGTAATCCAGCTACTTGGGGGCTGGGGTATTTGGATGGCTTGAGATCGGGATCCCTGGGGGCGGCTGTCCTATGTAGATCGGGTGTCCGCGCTAAGTTAGGCGTCAATATGGGGGACTCCGGGGAGTTGGAGTTAACCAGGTTGGTTAAAGAGGAGCGAATCGGCCCAGGGTGGAAACACAGCAGGCAAAAGCTCCCGCGTCTAACAGTAGTGGGATCGCACCTGTGAGTAGGCGACCGTTCACAGCCCAGTCGAGATAGTCAAACTGGACCCTGTTTTTGTGTGTGTTGTTGTTTCCCTCTTTTTCTTCTTTCCTAAGCCTTCTTTTGGCTCTATTTTAAGTTTTATTTGTCATTAATCTAGACTGGATGACAATCGTAAGAGGAAGTAAAACGTTTATTTCTTTGACGCTAAATCTTCGACGGGCGAATGGAAGCAGTTCACCATTAAGCTTTAGCACAGCAAATTTATTTTGCCAACACGATACCCACTTTCTGTTGTATGGTGTAAAGAAAGTGTTCTCCTTTCTTGTACAATTTTTCCTTTAGAATTTTTAGCAGAACGATGTCGTCGTTGTTGTTGTTGTTGTTTTCCTTTCTTTTCTTTTCTTTTCTTTTCTTCTTCTTTTTTTTCAAATAGGAAAAAGCCAGTGTTTAAATTTCACCACCCCTTTCTCAGCCGGGCGTAGTGGCGCACGCCTGTAATCCAGCTACTTGGAGGCTGGGGTCTTTGGATGGCTTGAGATCGGGATTCCTGAGGGCGGCTGTCCTATGTAGATCGGGTGTCCGCGCTAAGTTAGGCGTCAATATGGGGGACTCCGAGGAATTGGAGTTCTCCAGGTTGGTTAAAGAGGAGCGAATCGGCCCAGGGTGGAAACACAGCAGGCAAAAGCTCCCGCGTCAAACAGTGGTGGGATCGCACCTATGAGTAGGCGACCGTTCACAGCCCAGTCGAGATAGTCAAACTCGACTCTACTCCTTATTTTTCAGTCTTTCGCTTTTGTAAGGCTTACCGGGTCTAGCTGTATCGGGAACAAAATCTTTGCAAATTTTAATCTTTTTGTCGGGTGCGCGCTGCTTTGAAGCGTGGGCAACTATCTTAGAAGCATACACAAAATAATAGGCGAATTAAAGAATAAAATCTACCGTGCGCCAAGACAAATGTCTATTCATCCTTGTTAGGATGATTTCAGTCTTTCCATTGTAGGGAAAATGTTTACTTTTTTTTTTTTTTTTGATGCCAAGAATCGAAAATAGCGACGGTATTGGTATAAGGAGAAGGGCGAAGGTGTTGGCATAAACGGAAGGGGGAAGGTGTTGCCAAAGGCATAAGGAGAAGGTAACTGGCCGCGGGTCACCCCTCAAATTTCCAACATGGCAAATTTCATCGACTAGATAACCCCTTTTATCTGCTTGCTTGTGTTTTTCGTAGATCTTTGGGAGAAAGATTTCACATTTCAGTCTTCCATTTTGTTCTCATGCTAGCCGGAATTTTTTTAATTTCGTAACAATTTTTTCCTGTTATGCAAAACGTGGTGGGAAAAGTCAGTACTTAAATTTTACCCACGATTTGACAGCCGGGCGTAGTGGCGCACGCCTGTAATCCAGCTACTTGGAGGCTGGGGTCTTTGGATGGCTTGAGATCGGGGTTCCTGGGGGCGGCTGTCCTATGTAGAGCGAGTGTCCGCGCTAAGTTAGGCGTCAATATGGGGGACTCCAAGGAATTGGTGTTCTCCAGGTTAGTTAAAGAGGAGCGAACCGGCCCAGGGTGGAAACACAGCAGGCAAAAGCTCCCGCGTCAAACAGTAGTGGGATGGCACCCGTGAGTAGGCGACCGTTCACAGCCCAGTCGAGATAGTCAAACTCGACTCTATTCTTTATTTTTCAGTCTTTTGCTTTTGTAAGGCTCACCTGGTCTAGATGTATCGAGAACAAAATCTTTGCAAATTTTAATCTTGTCGGGTGCGCGCTGCTTTGAAGGTTGGGCAATTATCTTAGAAGCATACACAAAATAATAGGCAAATTAAGGAAAAAATCTACTGTGCGGAAAGACAATTCTCTGTTTATCCTTGTTAGGATGATTTCAGTCTTTCCATTGTAGGGAAAATGTTTATTTCTTTGATGCCAAGAATCGAAAACAGCGAAGGTATTGGTAAAAGGGGAAGGGCGAAGGTGTTGACATAAACGAAAGGGGGAAGGTGTTGCCATCGGCATAAGGAGAAGGCAAATTTCACCGACTAGATAACTCCTTTTATCTGCTTGCTTGAGGTTTTCGTCAATCTTTGGGAGAAAGAGTTCGCATTTCAGTCTTCCATTTTGTTCTCATGCTAACCAGAATTTTTTTCGTAACAATTTTTTCCGGTTATGCAAAACGTGGTGGGAAAAGAGTACTTAAATTTTACCCACGATTTGACAGCTGGGCGTAGTGGCGCACGCCTGTAATCCAGCTACTTGGAGGCTGGGGTCTTTGAATGGCTTGAGATCGGGGTTCCTGGGGGCGGTTGTCCTATGTAGATCGGGTGTCCGCGCTAAGTTAGGCGTCAATATGGGGGACTCCGAGGAGTTGGAGCTCTCCAGGTTGGTTAAAGAGGAGCGAACCGGCCCAGGGTGGAAACACAGCAGGCAAAAGCTCCCGCGTCAAACAGTAGTGGGATCGCACCTGTGAATAGGTGGTTGTTCTCAGCTCGGTCGACAAAGTCAGACTGGAGCCTGTTTTTTTTTTTTTTTCTTTTCCAGAGCAATACATTTTGACTTTTAGGGCGAGAAATGATTCACCAAGTTCCTTTTTTCGCAAACTTTGCCCCTCTATCTCTAGCAAAAAAATTCACGTAGACTAAAATAAATCAAGAGGCATTAATATTAAACAGCGTTTTTGGCGGTGTGAGAACAGCACTTACTTTCTCATGGACATAGAAAATTGCCTCAAAGTTTGTCCTCTGCACCTTTACATGCATTTGTGGATGTCAAAAAAAAAAAGTTTAATTCAATGTAGATAAAAGTAAAGATTTGGAACACATTGTAAGACCGGGCATGCAACTTAGAGGTCGCAATATCGAAACACAAATTCATGAATTTCGGCAAGAGACGGAATCCCGGCCCAATTCAATTCGGCCAGCCTTTCCGTATCACCCTCTCTGGACCGCAGGATGCAAATTTCACTTGACTTGGTAGCCTTTCCTTCCCGAAGGAGTGAGTGGCTACCCAGCCAATGCCGTACCACGCGGTCAAACAACTGCGTTAACGTTCTTTGTTGTATCTAAGTTTGGATGTCTTTTCGCGGCCGTGGTGGCGGTAGAGGTGGCGGTCGCGGTGGCGGTCGTGGTGGCGGTCGTGGTGGCGGGTGGGGTGGCGGCCGTGGTGGAAGAGGTGGAGGCAGAGGAGGATTTCAGCAACGCGACTTTGGACCTCCCGAATCTGTCATAGGTACCGGAAATGCCTTTCCCTGCTGACAGAGGTCTCTCTAGCGTCGCGCCAGAGAGACCTCTGTCAGCAGGGAAGAAATGCCCCAACTTGAGATT
>BLFK01000976.1:1731287-1752469 GCA_014634185.1 Astreopora myriophthalma | reverse complement strand
GAAAGTCCAACTTCATCGAGCGGCTCAGACCCGACTTCATCTTGTTGACTATCGCTCACGGACATTTCGGATCAATGAACAGCGTGCACGTTGTGTCAGCAAGTTTAACTTTCCAAAGCAAGAATGACACTTCAAAGGTCGCTGAACGACACCAAGTTTTGAAGAAAGAATACTCTCACCAAGCTTAATCGAAGAGACGACGGTCAACGATAAATAAATCCGCAAATCCAAGGCAACTTGGCGCGTCGATCAAAGAAGCTAACGAATCGAAGTTACTGTAAGGACCAATTTTCCTTATTCACTGAAGTTGACGGATGTTTTAATGGCACCACAATCAATCGCCCTGGCGTAAACAAACATTCAGCAATACAATTTCGGCTAAAAGAGGCCAACAAACAAAGCTATCGATATCGTAACTTCGAGTGAATCATTAGTTTGCAAGAGGGTCACATGACCCCGAAAAGCGCGCGCAAAAAATAAAAAATAAATAAAACACACACACACACACACACAGGCAACCCAGCCGCTACACTGGGGTCTTTGGATGGCTTGAGATCGGGGTTCCTGGGGGCGGTTGTCCTATGTAGATCGGGTGTCCGCGCTAAGTTAGGCGTCAATATGGGGGACTCCAAGGAATTGGTGTTCTCCAGGTTGGTTAAAGAGGAGCGAATCGGCCCAGGGTGGAAACACAGCAGGCAAAAGCTCCCGCGTCAAACAGTAGTGGGATCGCACCTATGAGTAGGCGACCGTTCACAGCCCAGTCGAGATAGTCAAACTCGACTCTACTCCTTATTTTTCAGTCTTTCGCTTTTGTAAGGCTTACCGGGTCTAGCTGTATCGAGAACAAAATCTTTGCAAATTTTAATCTTTTTGTCGGGTGCGCGCTGCTTTGAAGCGTGGGCAACTATCTTAGAAGCATACACAAAATAATAGGCGAATTAAAGAATAAAATCTACCGTGCGCCAAGACAAATGTCTATTCATCCTTGTTAGGATGATTTCAGTCTTTCCATTGTAGGGAAAATGTTTACTTTTTTTTTATGCCAAGAATCGAAAATAGCGACGGTATTGGTATAAGGAGAAGGGCGAAGATGTTGGCATAAACGGAAGGGGGAAGGTGTTGCCAAAGGCATAAGGAGAAGGTAACTGGCCGCGGGTCACCCCTCAAATTTCCAACATGGCAAATTTCATCGACTAGATAACCCCTTTTATCTGCTTGCTTGTGTTTTTCGTAGATCTTTGGGAGAAAGATTTCACATTTCAGTCTTCCAATTTGTTCTCATGCTAACCGGAATTTTTTTAATTTCGTAACAATTTTTTCCTGTTATGCAAAACGTGGAGGGAAAATCCAGTACTTAAATTTTCCCCATGATTTGACAGCCGGGCGTAGTGGCGCACGCCTGTAATCCAGCTACTTGGAGGCTGGGGTCTTTGGATGGCTTGAGATCGGGGTTCCTGGGGGCGGTTGTCCTATGTAGATCGGGTGTCCGCGCTAAGTTAGGCGTCAATATGGGGGACTCCAAGGAATTGGTGTTCTCCAGGTTGGTTAAAGAGGAGCGAATCGGCCCAGGGTGGAAACACAGCAGGCAAAAGCTCCCGCGTCAAACAGTAGTGGGATCGCACCTGTGAGTAGGCGACCGTTCACAGCCCGGTCGAGATAGTCAAACTTGACTCTGTTTTTTTTTTCAGTCTTTTGCTTTTGTAAGGCTCACCTGGTCTAGCTGTATCGAGAATAAAATCTTTGCAAATTTTAATCTTGTCGGGTGCGCGTTGCTTTGAAGGTTGGGCAATTATCTTAGAAGCGTACACAAAATAATAAGCAAAATAAGGAAAAAATCTACTGTGCGGAAAGACAATTGTCTGTTTATCCTTGTTAGGATGATTTCAGTCTTTCCATTGTAGGGAAAATGTTTATTTCTTTGATGCCAAGAATCGAAAACAGCGAAGGTATTGGTAAAAGGGGCAGGGCGAAGGTGTTGACATAAACGGAAGGGCGAAGGTGTTGCCATCGGCATAAGGAGAAGGCAAATTTCATTCACCGACTAGATAACTCCTTTTATCTGCTTGCTTGAGGTTTTCGTCAATCTTTGGGAGAAAGAGTTCGCATTTCAGTCTTCCATTTTGTTCTCATGCTAACCAGAATTTTTTTCGTAACAATTTTTTCCGGTTATGCAAAACGTGGTGGCAAAAGCCAGTACTTAAATTTTACCCATGATTTGACAGCTGGGCGTAGTGGCGCACGCCTGTAATCCAGCTACTTGGAGGCTGGGGTCTTTGGATGGCTTGAGATCGGGGTTCCTGGGGGCGGTTGTCCTATGTAGATCGGGTGTCCGCGCTAAGTTAGGCGTCAATATGGGGGACTCCGAGGAGTTGGAGTTAACCAGGTTGGTTAAAGAGGAGCGAATCGGCCCAGGGTGGAAACACAGCAGGCAAAAGCTCCCGCGTCAAACAGTAGTGGGATCGCACCTGTGAATAGGTGGTTGTTCTCAGCTCGGTCGATAAAGTCAGACTGGAGCCTGTTTTTTTTTTCTTCTCCAGAGCAATACATTTTGACTTTTGGGGCGAGAAATGATTCACCAAGTTCCTCTTTTCGCAAACTTTGCCCCTCTATCTCTAGCGAAAAAATTCACGTAGACTAAAATAAATCAAGAGGCGTTAATGTTAAACAGCGTTTTCGGCGGTGTGAGAACAGCACTTACTTTCTCATGGACATAGAAAATTGCCTCAAAGTTTGTCCTCTGCACCTTTACATGCATTTGTGGATGTCAAAAAAAAAAAGGTTAATTCATTGTAGATAAAAGTAAAGATTTGGAACACATTGTAAGACCGGGCATGCAACTTTCACCTCAGGATGCAAATTTCACTCGACTTGGTAGCCTTTCCTTCCCGAAGGAGTGAGTGGCTACCCAGCCAATGCCGTACCACGCGGTCAAACAACTGCGTTAACGTTCTTTGTTGTTTCTCAGTTTGGATGTCTTTTCGTGGCCGTGGTGGCGGTAGAGGTGGCGGTCGCGGTGGCGGTCGTGGTGGCGGTCGTGGTGGCGGGTGGGGTGGCGGCCGTGGTGGAAGAGGTGGAGGCAGAGGAGGATTTCAGCAACGCGACTTTGGACCTCCCGAATCTGTCATAGGTACCGGAAATGCCTTTCCCTGCTGACAGAGGTCTCTCTAGCGTCGCGCCAGAGAGACCTCTGTCAGCAGGGAAGAAATGCCCCAACTTGAGATTCAGCGCTGAGTTTAGTGAATTTGGTTCGGTCATGGGCGATCATGGACTTATTTTGAATTTTATCACTAACGATTCTGCGTCTTTCTGAGAATTTTTCTCGATCTGAAGTGTGAGGAGTGCAAGTTAGTTCAGCGAGACCCAAAGGCATGAACAAATTTAGAAGAGGCTCGGGGTAGTCATTTTTGTAGTGAATGCAAACTCACTGCACTCGGTTACACCGGAATTCTGGTACATCAGCAATTAAACCTAATAAACAATAGATGAGCTTGGGATTGGAGCTGGCACCTTAATTGGAGATGGTACTGGCGAACAATCAGGCTCAGAGAAGGAGGTATACAAGGCAACCATGGGGGCAGCCACCACTAAAGGAATTGTCAGACTGAACCAGTCAGTGGAATAGTTACTATAAGCGAGCATGGATGCAAATGGAATGAGCCCCAGCAAAGGGCTCGACAGTCGCCTCTGTTCCACCTTAGAGGGTTCTAGAGTAGCTACAGATTTCCAGAACAATAAGCTGAGTACTTGACTATGCAGCTATTCATGTGGGCAATGGCCTGCATCATAAGAGAGGAAGAGAGGCTTTGTTTATTTATGTTGTTTTGTTCCTCATTTGATAGAATTGGGCCACGTTCTTCACACGTGCGAGGGAGATTTGGTGTGCAAATGCACCAATGAGAAAATCCCATACTTCAATGCTCCAGTTTACTTGGAGAACAAGTCTCAGATTGGCAAAGTAGATGATATATTTGGTCCAATGACAGATTTTGTATCCTTTCAAAAAATACTCCCTTCACACTTTTTTACACGTAAGCATGGTTTTAAGTGTTGTGTCAAACTCTTCACCATACCAGTAATTGTTTGGCACAAAGTCAAAGATGTTTGCAGATATAGTGTAAATGCCATTACATGGAGTATTTCCTTGACACCTTGTGACCACATTTTACAGTACTTTTCAGTAAAAGTCAACACAGACATGAAAGCAGATTCATTTAAAAAGGAGGAAAAGGTAATGTACGTGTGATATTATTTTCTTAAATATCACCAATATTTTATGTGCATGGCCTGCAATTAACAAATCATTTAAACTTTTGGCAATACCGGTATTTTAATGTGGCTGTTTCCCTCACATGAAATGAATCTCATGGTCTCTTTTGTGACAAAGGTTTTTTAAATTCACACACTCAATTACCAAATTCATAACAGAGATAGAAAGCCTCTTCACTGGAAAGTCGTCTCATCTGATTTGATTTTGGTGATCAATGTCTTGATTTTCCCTTATTTTTTTCACAACAGGAAACTCAGATGAGAGACTTGCCATTGTAGACAATATTAACATTTTAAATTCACATACATGTTATTGATGCAAAATAGTCTTTTTTGCCTACCTATGTCAAATTTGTTTAGTAACAATAATATTATTTAAGATGATATGCCATCATTGGTTAAATTTGTATTAGAATGTATTCTATCAAATGGTTTTCTGTCATCTGAGATGATGCAGCTATTCTTACCTACACAGCAGTTCATGCATCTTCCTGGCCACCAGAAACCAGAAAACAAAACACATATATTGTTATCCCCATTAATCTGCTTGTAATGAGCTGTCCGTTATTTTCATTTTCTTAGTTTGAATACCCAACTAACTTTCTTTCCGTCATTTGCTTGTAGTTCTTCATTGATCCCATGAAGCTGTTACCATTGGCCAGATTTCTCCCAAAACCTCCTGGACAGAAAGGTGAATACATTTAAAAACCCTTTCCTGCCCAAGGGGTCCCCAAGTGACAAGTAAAATCGTCTGGCGTTAGACAGAGTAAAATCTATAAGTGGCACTCTTGGGCATTAAAGGGTTAATGGGGACATAATTTTTGAGCAGACGGAGAGGGTGTTAAGGGGGGTGCATCTTTTGGGATTATTCTGTCCATTCCTATTCTGGTTTAGGATTTTCGGAATAACAGGAATAAGGTTTTAATAACAGGAATAAGGTAAAATTAAAAAACAAAAACAAAAAAACCAAGTAAATAAAAAATAATAAAATTTAAAAAGAAGTGTCTAAAAAATAAGGTTTTCCAAAAAAAACACACATTCTGAAAATAGAATACCTAAGTCTCCCCCCCCCCCAAAAAAAAACCTCTAAACCGACCATTCCGCTTATTCTTATTCCAGAAAAGTCCCAAAAAAATGCACCCTAAGATAGCTGCATTAACTTTCCTTTCAAATATTAGCCTGTATTTGTCTCTGGTGTCGGAGACCTGGAATGTTTAAACTAGGTGTAGAGAGGCTTGTGAGTTGCTGACTATGCGTCATTCAGTAAATAGAGCTTTTGTAGCCAAATTTCATAACTTGCCATATTTCTGAATACATCTTTGCCACATCAGTTTGAGAAAACCTTCCATATTACTGGTCCTACCTATCATTTTCGGCCCCAAGATGGTTTGAATTTTGAGGTAAAACCATTCAATCTTCAATTTAACCAAAATAATAAGTTGGAGGTTGGCCATGAAAGGGAAAAAAACTATCACTGAGTCTTGGGTATCCAAAGTGCCACAATTGTTATGAGATGTCACTTCTTCTTAATTATTTTCTAGGACCCCCTGGAGGTGTTGGTGGTAGAGGCAGAGGTATTTTTAACCCATGTACAGTGTTTTTAGTTTTGTCATTAGTTTAGAGCTATTTCAATGCCATGATAGATTTGTAATAATATTCATAGATTATTTTTTTACAACACTGGAAGGGTTTCACTGGACAAACAGGTTCTGACCAGAACCAGTTTGAATGGCGTGGCTCCCACGAATCTCTTGTAGCTCAGTAGTAGAACATCCAAACTAGTAATTAAAGGGCTCAGAGCAAAAACGTCTCAACTGACATTTTTAGTGCGTTTGCTCATTTTGCGAAATTGCATCCAGATTTCGCACAATACATGAAAATTCAGGAATCATGGAATTACCTATCCTAAGTGACATGAACAAAATAACCAAGGAAAAAAAAATTTCTGGACCCTGGGGTGGGTGGGTGGGTGGGTGGGTGGGTTGGGTGGGTGGGTGGGGGCGCAAGAGCAAGAGAATATGAAAATACAGGTAAAAAAATTTTTTGGCTTCTTTTCCTCGGATTGCCCTAATTTTTGGCATATAGTATAGGGGATGTTCACCCCATAATTTTAGCGCAGTTGGTTCGGTGGAAATTGGCTGCGTATTTGAGAAATGACGTAAAACTTGCGCAAAAGTAAGTTAGGACTTCAATTGGAAAGTCATAGGTTCGACTCCTGTTAGGAGCACCCAGGCTTTTTTCCAAGTTTGTGTGCGTCATTACTAATAAATTCATCATTTCACTGACATCTTTTTCCTGAATAATTCCAGGAGGGAGAGGTGGACGTGGTGGGGGACGAGGCGGTGGAAGAGGTGGTGGCTGGGGAGGATTCCGTGGTGGAGGGAGAGGCGGTGGTGGTGGCAGAGGAGGTGGAAGAGGAGGTTTCCGTGGTGGATTTAGAGGGGGTGCTGGATTCCGAGGTATTTATATTGCAAATGGAGGGCTTCCGACATAACTTCCCACAGTGAATACTGGCTTGAATTTTACCATTTTACATTTTATCATGTTACAGCTAAATTCTAAGCAGGAAATAATGCTTGAGTTCTCCAAGGAACCATCCTTGGTTGTGTGCAATCAATGAGCTCAGTCTGAATGTAAACAGGCAAGAAAGCAGTTAGCTTTTTGTCTGTACATGTGTCCATCTGATTAATGGTGCTGTCAGTGCTGCTGGCCTTGTTACAGTTCACTGGGAAACCCTTGCTCCATTTCTTGCTTGGCATTTGATAGCAATTTGGCAAATGAAAATGACAAAAATTAAGCCCTTGTCAGTTAACCCCAGGTGCCTTCAAATGCTCCAGTATGAATAAGAACAAATTAAGGCTGAGATGTCATTGCACTTATTGGTATTGTACTGTAACCTTTAAATGTGATTTTCCAGTTGAAATTTCTTGAGCACCTCTTTTCTGTGATTGATGCATTATGCAATATCTTGCTGTCTGTTTTCGACTGAAGTTCTCAAGTGTGACAGTTTGCAACATTGTGCTGTTTTCCATGAACAAATTCCGATAAACTCTTTGCTTCATAGTGAATCAGTTGTGTTGTTTTACTTTAGGTCGTGGAAGATGATGGTGAAAGAAAGAGCCCTGGAGTATCCTGTACCGAAAGTTTAATTTATCCAGTGTACAGAATCCAAGAAAGCACCTCTGATATCAATAGACTAAGATTCGTCAACGTCTCAAAGTGTTCCAAGCTCTTCAAGCTTTTTGGCGCATGCGTGCAAGCTTAATTCATCTGAGAATTTACTCTTGTAACTTCGTCGTTTGAATCAGGATTTTTTTTTAACAGTTTGCTTATTTTATTGATTTTGATTTTTCTGACTTGTGGATTGAATGAGATGCAAAGAGTAGTGCGCCAGTTCCATTACTAACAGTTGTATTTTATCTTCGATTTTTATTTTCTCGGTGTAGTTTGAAAGTGTTATGCAATCTGTGAATGCCTTAAAATAGAACGCAAAAAGTGAATACCTTAAAATAGAACACTTGTTTTTCTCTTCTCTCAAATAGAACGTCCTCCAGTGACGAGCAATATCGTTCGGCATTAGCCAGAGTAAGAACCTACCAAGTCATTGGGAGTTAAAGGGTCAAATATCTATAGATATTGCGAAAAAGAAAAAAGACGTCCGTGATTTTGGAAGACTGGTGGGGTGGGCTTCGTGTTGCTGTGTTTGATGTTCTGTACCCGAATTTGGTCATAGGTTGTTTTGCTTTGCCAACCGAAACTCATGGTGGTGATCAAGCGCAATCTTATGTGCACCGTATTCTGAAGCTGAAGGGAAGAAGACATCGTCTGTCGAGCATGGAATAAAGCCTGTTATCTCATGGGTGCTTGGCCAATCAAAACACTGGAATGGCATTAATCCATAATCCTGTTTTAATGAATCTTTTACGTTACGTACTCGTGGCATTAGAGTAGCTCACTTATACGGGTGGTAAGGGGGGGTGGGGGGTTAGAGCTCGTTTCAAGGAAAATGAAACGGTCCTTTCACAATTCACGAAAAGGAAGACAATGAAAATCACAGTTCACGGCGAATTCAAAATTATAATTAAAATAATTTTGCAAAATCACGGGAGATCACGTTTGCCACCCTCACCTATCACCCGGCACACACACACACACACACACACACACACACACACACACACACACACACACACACACACACACACACACACGTTGTGACACTAACTTGGATGCAAATTCACCTAAATTGAAATTACGGGAAATGAGTAACATAAGTTGATATGTTACTCATGATTTTATTTCTTCTTTTCTCAGTTATTTTCGACGAGCATGTACGCCCGTCACCTTTTAACAATGTCTTCTCCCTTGTATGGAAGTGGCACCAAGTTGTAATCGTGTCTGACGCGATTCTTTAAATCCCGCCACTGGTGTAGGGGCTCGGGTCTTGGCGGGATAAGCTCACGGTAATATGTGCAACCCGAAGTGGTTTTACAGATATCTGGAACCCAGAATGCCTCACGCACCCGTCCCACGCGTGTCACGGAAGCAGTGGCCGTGCGCGTGTTTGAACTCGTGTTCCCGCGTGTTGCCGCTCGAGTTCCTGTTTTCGTGACATCCGCAACTGCTCGTTCTGCCTTAACCTTCTTTTCTTGTTCCTGTGATAACAAAAAAAAACAAAAGGTTACTACAGAAGCCCATAACCCTGCTTACATTTTTTATTTAGGCTTATCATTTGTTCCTTTCTTCGAGGTATTACCTGACAAATTCATGACTTTATTTTGCATAAAAGCTCAATTTACTCCTTGATGAGAAACGATGTTGGAAAAGCCGTCTTGTACATTACACTGTGGAAGAAAACGCCCTTTTTCGTTGATCTACTGTCACCACTGTAAACTATCCCTCTGGGCTACAACCAACCTCGACCGTTGATCTGGTAACAACCAACCTCGAATGGAATAATTGTTTTACTAAATTCTCAGCTTTCCGTTCATTTTTTGTCGACGAAACTTAGCTTCCCGCCAAAAAAATTTAAGGCTAAGGCGACATTTCCATGTAAGGTCAAACGTTGGTATAATGACTGATAACCTTAATCCAATGAACCAATGAGAAATTTAATATTAACTATTAAACCTACAGGATGTCATGGTGTTTATCCCAGTTTAGCACCAACCTTGCTTCGAACAATTCGGCCTTGAACGACTTATGGAATTACATTAAAAGCGAATTATAATTCGTCCCTCCACAGCCTTGTGTAGCATCCGTAGCATACGGTGAGACATCGCGCGCTCGCCCTACTGAACACACCTTCACTGAAGCCAGGCTAATTAATTTGCTGAATCAGTATCAACTGATTGGATATGCTAAATTGGCCCCACCGGCTTCAAGCAGCACTACTAATTTCTATTGTATGGTGAGCGGCTTTTTTTATGATCAAAGCACACAATCGTGAGATGATCACATCAGGGCGTCAACTAATGGTACGTAATTTCCATGGCGTTGTTCATGTCCAGCTAACTACCGATATTGTTGCTGATCAAAGATATGTAATGTCATGTGTTGGTGACGATTGAACACCGTGACAAGACTTCTGCTTTGAAATTTCTGTGATTCAGTTTTGTTACTATGATGGTATCGATCGGCACTCATGCAGAGAGACACTTTTTCTTCTTCACGCTGTGAAATAAAAGCAATCACTCTTTCCTTACTAATTGTTAAAGCTTTGAATTATCACAAGCAAACAGATTTCTGCCTTTCTAACGTGTTCAAAGAACGCATCTTCCCCTGAATACCAGTGTCGCGGAAAAATGATCTCATCCTGACCTTTGTTAATTTTTCAAGGGCGCGCAGTCTTCCAAACGCTTTCCTAATTCTAAATCTTCCTTCGCAATTAATTTTACTTTGATGTGAAAGACACAGAAAAGAATAGACACCGTGCAAAATTAAATTGATCTCACCAATCTCTCAAGCCTTTGGAGTTTGAGGTTCTCCAAAGCCAAATGTCTTCTTTCGATGACTCGTTGTTTCCTCTGGGCCTCCTGGTGAAACGCCATGTCACCCATTTTATCAAGCTAAAAGGACTCCGTGCGCTTTTGCAGCACGACAAAATTCGGGGCTCTAATAGTAATCCTTTTGTGTTCAATGGATCGCAAAAGAAAATTCCAAGTTGGTGCCAGCTTTACACGTGACATGAATATCTTCTTAACACTTTGTTTGTGTGTTATTGTTTCGTCGCTCATTACCACAAGGGTCCCAGCAAGGCTTGGCCTCTTGGGAGACCACAGTGTAAACAGCCCTCATGAGTTTAATTAAGATAAAAGCGAGACGGCAGTCTATGAAAGCAATGCAGAAAGTAAATAGGTTTTATTTTTGATTCAAGAAGAATCCAAATCCCATAAAAAAAAAACAAACAAACAAACTTGTGGACGAATCAACTTGCTGGTACAAAGTTAATTTGCCGTTTCCAGTAGCTGGCGACATACTACCCCGTGAGCAGAGTTACTGCTTCATAAAAAATGGACAACAACTTTGAGTTTACATGACATGTTTCGATCGATCAACGATCATCTTCAGTTGCAAGTGTTCGTTACAGTGCGAATTTGAATTTGAGTAAATGTTACTGCTTCGATTTTCTCTGAAAAGTCTTGTCAAGCGGGAAGATCGAAGAAAACTCTACTCACAGACAGGCTTCGTGATTTGAATGTCAAAGTGCTTTTGGTTAGCACAAAACCGCTTGTTTGCACCCAGCAAAGAGCATTGTCGCGCTCTACAGCTCTATAGAAACAAACTGATCTATTTTGTGAGCAAGTGATTTCATTTAAGCCCCTAGATAGACTTATTAATCTGTTTTATTAGCATCGTTTGATAGATTGGCTGGTAACTCCCATGGGAGTTCACAAGGCAAACAAAAACACAAACTCTTTTTAACTGGCGTCCCATCTGCACAGGAGTGCGTTGAGCCGAGGAAGTCACTTGATTGAAGTCAAGACGAGAAGTCGAGTTTAAAATGCCCACCTGCATGCACATTGCTTATCATATAGAGGCCAAGAGAAGACAGCGAGTTATCGACAAAAAACGCGAAGCTCTGCAGCGAATGCAAATCGAAAAGGTAAGAAATTCAGTCCCGAGATCCTACTCCAATAAGTTGAAAAGTATCGCCATGTCCTGCTGCCACAACTGGTACTGCATAACACTGATTTGGCAGTGACTACGGCATCTAAATTGCCTTTTTCGACAACTTAATTTCAATTCAGTAAGGCAGGGTAGAGTTTAGCGGCCCTCAAATACGTACGTGGAGCCCATAGAGAGAAATGTGATTGGTGTAAATCATCAGAATACAAATAGAAAGGAGCGCCAACAAAGTGGTAAAAAACCCAGCGAAAATACAAAAACCGGTCATGACAAACCAATTGACGGAATTTCTAAATGAATTGGGTTTGTTGGTAATTCCTGTAGGTACAAAAATGTAACAAAATTGTCCGGGCAAGGACTGCAGAGTTCAAGACTTGAACTTCACACAACTGATAATCTACTACACTATGAGGGATCGATGTCATCCCGAGTTCTCTGTCTTTCGCTACATTTGTCTGCTTTAGCCCTTTTTCTTTCTTTTTTATCATCTTCTGACATGTTACGGCGATTTTTTAGATATTTTGCAACAAATCGGCTCTCGTACGACAAGTCTGGTTGCCATGGAAATCGTTTGTTTTCTTTCAGTCACCTGTGTCCGATCCGCGCGCAATAGACGACACTTAAAACATCAAAATTGCAGACTGAGATACCTATGAAATGACTGTGATATTCAGTCTGGGAAATAGAACCGAGAATTGAGTGTCATTTCAGAACCTTTTAAATCTGGCTCTGAAAACACCACTACCTTTGCACACAACTAAGCGTTTTGTCTGTTTTGTTTGTGCTTGTTGTTGCGGGTTTTTCTTTCACATTCATGAGACGTACAATTACGAAAGTTACTTCACTCAGGTAATTAGCTTTCAGTGATCGGAATTATTTATTAGTACTTATACGCTTATGACGTCAGAAAATTGAACGATCCATTTTCACAGGTCGGCGTTTACTTTAAAAAGACGGTTTCTCACTCGTTGACATCGATCAACAAAAAGAAAGCAAACTGAGCATTTATAATTAGTCAGAACAAATCCAAGAGAAGAATTCTCATCAGAAAGAAAATGGCAGAAGCATATCACAACGAGGCTTTACGAAAACAAGGAATTATCGATAAAAAGAATGCTGCAATAGCAAGGATGAAATACGGGAAGGTGAGATCGATCTCCAATGGTTGCACGGGAGATTGCACCTTAAAAGTAGCGATGTAGATTGGTCTGGATTATCTCGTGACCAAACGCATTTGCCGCGACAGTATAAAGTCAGACTCCACGCATAACAACTTTTCATGGTACCGTTTTGAGCGTGGCATTGTTCCTTAGAGGACAAATGTCACAAAACGGCAAAATCACACCCACCCACAGAAGTTTCTCTGAATTTGTCGCACCGCGCTCATAAAAATTGCGTGACCAATGCAATGTAAGGGAAAACCCTCCTAACCCAGAGTGCCTTGCGCCATGCAAGCGTTTCATGGAAACCAATTCAGCAACAAATCCCTTCGGGAGCCATTACAGGCCTCAAGAAATAGCGTTCAAATTTCAAGGAACAGGGTGCATTTAGTAATTGGGGGCGCAAAATGGCTACAGCTTATCACATGGAAGCGTTAAGGAAGCAAAGAATCATTGAACGAAAGCACGCTGCCCTCGCAAGGCTCACGATAATTCAGGTTTGCTATGAAGTCCTAGGCATTTAATACGAGTTCGTCTGATGTTGAAACCAGGTGTTGTAAGTAAAAATTAAGTAGGTTTTAGCAGGCTTCATTGTACTTGGAAAACTTGCCGTAGAGAAACGAAACTTAAAAATCGCGTCACATCTTCAAAGGCCTCTAACTTTTAGGGTCAAATTAAAAGGCTTGGTTTGTGATGATTGCGTAAATCAGGCAGTCTTTATGCGAGGAAGGAATGTCGAATAGTTTGCCGGCAAACGAAAAAAACACCGAATCGAAAGTACGCGCGAGAGAAAGCAGAGGCTAAATAAGTGTCACTGGAAGCCATTGAAAGCACAGGAAACCAGTTACTGCTGTATATGAACTTAGTTTGTGTTTATATGAGACTTGACCTCAAACAATGGAAGAATTCCAAATATGCATTAATGCGCTTGATGACATGTGTGCTTAAAATTTACATATTCCATGTAAGAAACCCGGTTGATTCTGTCATGAAAAAAAAAGCTTCTGAAAACTTCGTATTCTTTCTCTGCAGTTGAACCAAAACAATGGAGTTACTATTTTTCTTTTTCGTGCCCAATCATTTGTCGCAGTTGCTTGTATTTCCACTGGTTGACATTTTAACAGGGAACTTTTCGTGCGCCGTTGTGGCACGAATTTCTTCAAAACCAATTCCTCGGCTAGCTCTTTGATTCGATTTTCGTTCGCGGTATATTTTTCAGTGAAAATACATATAATCAGAGAACATGCTCCGTTAGGCTTGGCCAAATAATTACGGTTGGACACCACTTTGATGTGTCGGTAGCATACAAAAGAAGCAAAACTTATCGTACAGTTAAAAATTTGCAGTAACGTTGATTTTCCTTATAGCAACTCGAAGAGGAAAAGAAGCAAGCTGACCGGGAGAAACGCAAATTGCAAAAGGTTGAACAAGAAAAAGAACTTGCGAGGACGAGGGAAGAGTACATTCGGAGCATGGGTCGCACAGCAAGAGCAGGAGTTTTGAATTCCAACTATGTAAACATGATTCCTGAGCAAAAGTTGAAGATTTCGCAGAGAGATTTACGCCACCAGGAGAAGATTCTACGCGACCATTGTCTTGTGATGGGCCATGTGAACGACAAGTTTGTGGCGTGACCCGTGAGACATTAATTACCGACCATTATCAGGGAGATTTTCTCCTTAGGCTAGTGTAGAGAAGACAATGGATTTAATATATTTCGATATTATTCAGTATAAGAAGCCTTGTTCACTGAATTCTTGGTTGTAAGCCAGTTACCCTTGTCGATATCACAGAGTGAATTCTCTCTAAGGTATAGATTTGTGGCAAACAGTCAAAAGTTCTAGACTGTCTTTAATAGCTAAGCTAGGGAGAAATTGATCCAAATTCTGGTGCCATTTTCTTCAGTTTCTCTAATAATCTCCTTGTGGCTTAAGTCCTTATGCAGCATCACAGCCATGTAGCAGCTTTCGCAACGTCTCACATCATTGGTTCGTCACCCTTCCACACAACAATAACACCAGCAACAGAAACAACAGCATCAATCAAAACCTTCAGTCTTTGATGCAAAGTCTCAAGCTAGCTACAGTTGAACCGATTAATATGCTAGGTTGTATCTGTTGTGCACAATAAAGAGATGGTGACTCATAATTTTAGGATATATAAAGTACTGCTCTGAAGTCTCACTGAACTGGACTGCTAGTGAGGGAGGGATCCGTCACATGGTCTATCTCCCTCAATGAGGGTGTTAAAGCGCATTTCACGGGAAACGAGACGGTCGTTTCACATTTCACGGACAATAAAATGGGCATTTCACCCTTCAGGAGAGAAATAAACGATTACTTACGCTTGTTTATGAATCACATCCAAAGCGCTGCCGTGTTTGTGTCCTCACCCTGCAACATGGTCTGTACCGAACTTAACCGCTATTAATATTGGTTCTTTTCCCTTCTTTTTTCGATGCCCCAATACTATCCATGTGGATTGCACAATGACTAGATGTTTTTTAGCAGTTTTCGCTGGAGTGTCGAAAGTAATTACGTGATTGTTTTGGTCTTGGTGAGGTTTGCTCCACAATTGCATAAAAATTAAAAAAAAACTTGCGCGAACTAAACTAACGGCATCTTACTCACACTCGCTTTCCCGCGTTTGTTTATTCTCTTTGCGTTCTGATTGGCACGTAAAACCATGCGTCACTTATCTCGCCGATTGCCTCTGTAATTACTGTTTGTTCGGTTTTACGACACACGACACTCGATTGAAAACCGCCCTAATAACGGAATAAAGAGTCGCACCTGTGCATCGCATGCAGTAAAACAAGGTTGTCGTCCCTCTCCCATAGGCGACTAAACTTCAGTGTTGAAGACCCTGTGTTGATACACGATAGTATTTTTTAAAGAGCTTGAAGCTTGTGGGCCGCGTAACAGCATTAATTAAGACACCCAATGGATGGAGGCAACCAGTTCTGACCGGACCAGTTGGCTCAGGTACTCCCCCCTTCATACCTTTGATATCAGTACAAACGTTAGCGAAGGTTCGCAAAATGGCATTAGACAAATTAAAAACGACGAACAGAGTTTCCAGGAGCCAAGTCGCAGCGCATCCTCCTGCAATCACGATCACCAGACGACCTTTCGACGTGTTGAGCTTGGCCAACTTCGAAAAGTTGTTGACATGTGGATAAAAAAAACACGTCGTGTCAAATCCCAAGGGCCACAAGCTGAAATGCAAATCGGTGGCGTTAATTGTTTGCGCAATATTTGGTAATTATTTGGGTCGAAAGGGACGTGCGGCCGGGTCAACACCATCGTGAACCATGAGTGAAGGAACGAGAAACAAATCAAAGTACAAGACACAAATACACGAAACAGACGAAGCACATGAAGACCTTGAGTCGATCACAGTGATGTATAAAGGCAAAACTCACACGGTCAAGTTTCCGAAAAATGCCGACGCTAAGGTCATCTGCCAGAGCATTAAGAGTGAAACCGGCGTCAAAGGTTCATTTTATGTTCACTTCGGCAATACGTTAAATAATTATTTGCACTGCTCAAGCGTTACGAGAGGAAATCTAGCCAAGCTTGCGGGCAAAGCTCTTGAAGTCAGAGGGGGAAATGGTAAGTTTTGATGGATTTAAAGTGGTGTAAATAAGCTGCATAGGAATGAGGTTGGATTTAATTAACTCACCACTAGCCTTTAATCATCCCAGGCAACAATTAATTAGTGGTTTGATTGTTCGGGAACTATGCTAATGAGGTAAAACAAAATGGTGTTTACAAAACTGGGTGTTAAATAGATCGGCTTCAAATCGAAAATAACTCAGGAAAGATCGGTTCATGGTGAACTACATGTGCTATCAAAAAGTTCAAAGTCATGTCTTGTCTTGTCCTCTATTATTACCGAAACAAAACGGTAGTACGATGACCATAGCTCAACTCATGCCGGCAGCTAATTTTCTTACAATGACACAATATTTATCTCTGCAATTCACAGTCACCAATGCGAAAAGCATGTTTTTTTCTCTGCATCCTTTGGGAGTTCAAGCTCTGCGTGCCACCACAACACAGTATGCTCAATTGTGAACCTTATTTGAAAAGCTAAGAAAATCAAAGGTACGGAGAGAACGCTTTTTTTTCCTCAACACACGCCCATGATAAGTCGTCGGCAGCCATTCCTAAGGGGTTACGTAACATGTTCCAGGATATGCCCCCCGGTCTCTTTTACCCTGCGGATATGGTCGCGAACACACGATAATTCCATCCAGGCGTTGGGTGTTCAAAAACGTATTTATGGGTATCCATCGGCTGAAATCACTATCCAACGGATAAGCGCTGCCAAACCCAATAGACTTTAAAACTCGTATTCTCAGTATTGGACTGGAACGAGTATACATCTGAAAAGATTCACCCGCATCAGCCTCTATTCCATGCTAGTTTCAGTGCAACAGAGTGAGAATACGAATAGTGATTTATCCAGTGGGTAGCGCTGCCCGTCTTTCGAACAACTGGGGTGAGAAAAAATTTAACCTTTCCATCAAGGTCAGACGGACCATTTTACTTTTGATAGAAGCCGGAAGAGAGTTTGGGGGACTTTGTACCTTTTTTTCTTTCCTCATGGTTTCTTCGTCCGCGACCTTTCTAATTTTAGTATTTGCCCAATGCCGCCCCCAAAACCTACAAATTAAATGGTCAGTGCATTAACCTAAAGCACTGCCAAACAAATGGGTGATTATTGCATTTTTCAGATTTCAACAAGGGTGGAGACCCCATCTGGTATCACAACAGCCAGCAGCTGAAACCCGAGATCCAACAAAAGTTCAGAGAAATGGAAATTGTACCATTTGACAATCCTCCATGACAAAGAACTGCACTTGGAATTACTACGCTGATCAATTTTTCATGAAGTGTAAGCAGCGTAGAAAACGGAGTGAGACGGCGCAATGATATTTATAGCTTTAACTAAATGAACTCATACAACTTACCTGGATGCATTTACCCGTATTGTTACTAAAGCCGTTACTGATTGACGACCAGATTACAGTGTACCTTACAAAAACAAGTCAAAACAGCCAGAAGAAAACTCTTAGTTGTTTCCTCGTGTTTTTACTGTCCAGATAAACACTCCCCTGACAATAGCTTGTCAGTGTGCTTTATTATAATTAACTACCTTACTACCTTACATAGCATACCAGAACAGGGGGCCCTGAGTCACGAACGTCTTAGGTAACGTTTCTTGTGGTTTTCACCATTAACTTTAAAGATCTTGAAAAACTAATCCTACCCAGTAGCTTCACTTGCTCATTTTCTTCTCAACCTGTTGATCCTAGTTTATGTGACATAAACTAGGATCAGCAGAAGTTTTATTTAGCTTTCGCGCGTTAAAAACGCCACACCTCTGTTTTAAACGAGAACATATAAATATGGAGAACCATTTGAGTTAAGGAAAAGAAATCCCTTTTTCTTAAAATCTGTATTTATATTACTGTTAATGATATTCAATTTTAATTAACAATTATGTAGCATTTTGATTGGCGATCAGATTTACTCAAAGTCGATCATAATCCACTAATTTTGTTGACCAACAGCAACATTCTTTACACACTGGTTGGCAGAATTTAATTAAAAACAGAACGGTTCAGAGTATAGCAGCCTTTAAGTGGAAATTTAGAAGGACGTTTACATTGCTCGCAAGTGCCTGGATTTTTGCACACAGCCTTTTAAGCGGCTCTGTCGCGCCGTTTTGGTTTCAACGCAAAATGGTAAAGATGTCTTTAAGTAAGCTAAAATCCAAAATAATAAAGCAGTTTGTTTATTGAAGACCATGTCACTGCACTGGGACTATTTAATGTCTTCTATTGTTAAGGATGGCAAGTATGGAAATTGCGTCCGTTTTGAAACATTTACCCTTAATGTTTCAAGATTTCGCACCTCATCTTTAAGACATGGCCAAAAATGGATTATGGAAGACTTTTCCTGCAAAATATCGTTTGGTATCCTCCTTCTAAACTTAAAGAATCTTTTGGGCATAAGTAAAGGTCGTAAAGAAGGATTCCTGTGTTTTTGGCAGCAAACTTCCGTGACAGAGCCCCTTTAACATAGATACAGAACGCGTCTCAACTCGAACGAACTAGCTTCGCCTTCCGAAAAGTCTTAGATAACAACGAGCAGAACCAGATTTTTTTAGCCCTTGAGAAAGAGCACCCACACCAAACCCATGTTTTCACCAAAATCTGATCCTGGCTGGTCTGGTTCTAATCGCTGTTATCTAAGGTCTACCTCGCCTTCCAGCCTGACAGTTATACTCCGAATCGTTCAGTTGTATCCTACACTTCTCATATTATCTGTAATGGTTTTCAATTAAATAAAACGCACAGACTGACCGCGGTCACAACAATCGGTCTACTACTTCAATTCTGGGAAGTGACAGGTAGTTCCAAGCTAATTACTTTGCCACAAGTACTCAGTGACCAGCACTGTTCTTTGGTTCAACAAATGAGAAAATGGCAAGCCTCGCTTTTCAACAACCCTGAGATTAACTTAAAGATGCTCGAACTGGCCAGACCCTCTTACTCCATTACCAACTGTCTGCAGTGAAGATAAATGATTGATAGAAATGAAAGAAAAAACAACTTGAACTTTTTAAATAAAGTTCTGTGAGGTAAAGCAAAATAAAACAGAGATTCATTTTTGCATTGAAGCATCTGCAAATGCCTGAGTTACAAATTAACTTCACCACCTGTCAAACCAAACCGTTAATTTGACAAACAGTTCAATGAAACCCGGCCAAAACCCATCAGTGCAAACAATGTGAACCACGTTCTTTACAACAACAATGAAACCAAACATTTGCAGTTTCAAGGCAAAAACGTGACAACAGAATGGTGTGTTTAGCATTATGGCCATATTTTTTTATCGGCCTTAAAGTGTTTAGACTCCACTTACGCTGAACTGGTCACTATAAATAACAGCCAAACTGCAAACAATACAGCTTATTACAGGACACACAAAACTGACAAACACTGGAGCAGAGCAGTCTTAAAACGGCCCTTCAAAACAAGTCAATGGTGAAAACAGAGCAGTCTTGTGGAATCATTTTACTGAGCAATGAGGAATGACAATGATACAACCATATAATTGGCCACGATCTATGATTCGCGTTATAGAAAATTAAATCTGTGTTGTTTATGTACAAGGCTTTCTATTTATTGTTCACCTCTTATAATAATGCTAGTTATCTGTTGCATGTTGGGAATGGTACCAAAACTGCCGTACAACAATATACTGCTAATGAGTTCGTCCCCCATGAGAACCTGAAAAGGGAATTAGGAAAACAATAAAAGCAATTGACTGGGAAAATGGGACTCATCCTCCGTGTAAACACCAGTCAAACTCACGGGTGACGCAACACGAAGAAAACAACAGCGCAAAAAAAAAAATGTATGAACAACAACCTAACCCTAACACGAGCTAACAAAAGAAAAACTTTCACAGGTTTTTTACACCGAGGTAAAACCGAAAATGGGCGGAATAAAGCAAGATTGTCTTCCGCTGTATTTTTTTACTTTCAACGAAACAAACCCACTGACCAAAAAACCAAAAACAATAAATAGACTGGAAACCATAAAGAGCACTTCTCCCCAATAGTATTTTCTTTACTGTTGGTGTATGGTAAAAAATTGAATATTACTTTGGCCATTGTTTTATGAATGTAATGAATTGTGGTTAATCTTGTTGTCATTGTTATAAAAGTGATCATTACCATTGTTATCGTCGTCAACATTATCACCATCATTATCGTTATAATTATTAACATCTTTATCATCAGCAAGGTTATTATTAGTAGAAACAGAAATCTTTTATTACTCTTACAAATTGCACTTCATTTGAGATCATTCACATTTTATTTCAAAAGTTAATTTAAGCATTATGTCAATTCTGGAAACAATAGTTGAAATAATGGTGGTGATGATAGAATCAACTGCATGGCCGATAGATTTTATTTTAAAATTTATTTAAATTACGAGAGAAAAGTTTACATACCTAGGTAAAACCTATATCATGCATGCGCACCTCAGCTAAGGCTATACAAAGACAAGAACAAATGAAGACTCAGTATTTACATTATTTCAGATCTCATCTCTTTCTCCAGACGTGATTTTCAATCTGCAGAAACAAGCTGAATATTATTGGTTGCAAACTCCATGGGAAGTCCAGATCATGAAAGTGAATGTGTTAGCGTTTTTGTTCACGTGACCACCAGCCATGTTACCTGACTGAAACAAAAGATACTTTCACCGTAAAAAAAGAGTTCAAGCCCAAAGAGAATCTCTTTTTCTGCCAACACTGCAGCCGTTTCTTTCTTCTTTTTTTTTTGCACCGCCAACATGGCTGTCATGACATCAACAGAAAACGCTATTGTGAATGAATGATAACATGATGTATTTTTCTACTGAGAAACTGCTGTGAGGATAAAAAAGTCACATGTTCAAACAAGAGTGAAACACATTACCCTCCAATATCACTAGTTTGGATGATCTACCACTAAAATTCAGCAAAATGGTGGAAGCCAAGAAATTAATTAAAACTAGGTTCAGATGACAACCTTTCTGCATAAAATGGTGGCAGATTCGAA
>BLFK01000976.1:1724328-1731277 GCA_014634185.1 Astreopora myriophthalma | reverse complement strand
GGGAGGGGGGGGTCAAAAATACCTTTCTTTCTTTTTGCAAAATACATCGTCTTATGCCTAACTCATGTAACTTGAAAGCTTCCAACAATTTTTAAAAGACACTGACATTGACAAAAACAGTATCACTGCAATGGACACAGTGCACAATACCTCTGCTTTGTGCTCATCAGCAAGCTTTTGCCACTGGCGTTTATTCTCTCGACAGCCGTCCTTCAGCGGTGCAAGTTTGGGATTCATTTGTGCAAAAGCCTGCAAAGTTGATAAAGATAAACACAATTATTAGAAGATGCATCATTCATAACATTAAGCATGACTTTGGGTGCATTTTTGGGACTATTCCGGAATAAGAATTGATGGAATGGACTGTTTACGCGTTTTGGGGGACTTATTCCTTTTCGGAATGAGCGGAATACTATTCCGTTCATTCTGCTCTCGATAGCAGACTGAACGGAATAAACAGAATACGGTTCACTCGGAATACACAGGATACGCGTTCGTTTGGGATTATTTTGGCGCCCAAATCGTGCGCGGCCGCCAAATGTCACTCTTAGTCGTGTCCAGACTATTCCGAGTGTTAGTTCTCACGTCGCCTCTGCAAGAACCATTCCGTTTTCGGAATACGCCTTTTTTTTCGAAAACCTTATTCCTGTTATTCCGTTAATCCTAAACCGGAATAGGAAAAGACAGAATAGTCCCCCCCCCCCAAAAAAAAAATGCACCCTAAGTGGTACAAGAAGCACACCTTAACCATAGACCTTTAAATGAATTCTCCACTACCCTTGTTACAGCAAAACATATTACTTAGGTTTTTTGGATTTCTTTTGCTTTTGTTTTTCTTTAATTAAGTGTTTTTCTTTTCTTGGTGCTTAACACTACTTCATTAGTCGTTAGTATTTGCTATTGTCCCGTTTCACTGTTTGCAGCTCACCGTTATTCCTGTTACTCATTCGTATTGTTGCGTCATTTTTTGTCAAGTTTTTTAGAATAAATAGGACCTAGGTCAAAGTTTTTTATGCCAATATCCTGAAGTTTTACAAGCAGCACGTTTTATTTCATTGAGTCAGCACACCGTTAAGGTAAACCTTTCTTCGTGTTATCCGTTTCTTTCTCATTTGTTAACTATCGTTTTCAAGTTTCGTTTACCAATTCTTCTATTTTTCTGGTTTATGTAGTACCGTAAGAGTGTGGATGTTTTAATAAAGGAGTTCGAGCACGAATACGCGTAACTTCGGTTACAACCCTCTATTAGTTCGATTGAAGGTTTCCAGGCAGATGATATATAGGTGGTTTTTCACGTTACATCATCGTCGCCATGTTGGTGAACGAAAACAATAGATCTCTTATTAGCTTCCTCTGTTCGTCCACCACCCCTGGGGATTGGTTGCAAACCACCTATAATGTTCCTGCACTGGCCTTTCTGTTATTTTACCAATGAGGGCAAAATTGAAAGCACTAAAACGTGATGAGGTTTTCTAGAGAGTTGTCACGCGTTGTAAATGAGTAAATGAGGGCAAAGTTGATTTACTGGATGACATCCAACCTTGTATAGTGGTAAGCACACAGAGTCAATGAATCCGACTTGCATCTGTGGCAGCTCATTTTTTTTGCGTCTGTCCATCATTGCCATGGGTGTAGATTTCAACTCTTGCTGCTCGAGATCACCTTGCTGGAAGAATTCCTCTGCCACAAGAAGAGCAGTCTGAAGAGAAGTTAATAACAGAAGTTGCGATCAACATGCTCCCAAAGAAGAGGTGTCTGAATTATGGTGTTCTGCATTGGATGATTTCACTTCTTAAGGAAGATGTCCAACTTGACAGGCGTTTTGTGAGACTTCTACCTACCTAGCTCAAGTTCCCGTGGAAGAAAGCGTTACTTGCAATTTGATTGCACCTGCTTATAATTAATAAGATATAACAGTTCAAAGTATAACAGTAAAGGACTTCTCACCCTTCTCTGCACCGGCCAGGGTTTAGTGATTGCCGATAAATCACATGCCGTCATCATCATAGCACTGAGGTGACCCAAACAAGGAAGAGATGACAATGATTAATAATTCAGCAATCTTTTATACACTGTACAAATGACATTAGAAGTATCTGTTATCAAATAAAGTTTACTCAGAGGAAAACAAACCTCAAAAGTTCTCTGTTTTCAGCCGTTGACCAATCTTCACATCCAGCTTCAGCTTTCTTGAAGAATTCTGTCCTCTTCCTACAAGGTAAAACAATAAGCACAGTCTACTTGAGAAGCAGAGTTGGACTGGCCGAGCAGAGGAGAAGACTACAACAATACTATTTCAAAATCTTCAAGTTCAGAATAGCTATGTTGACGTAGAAAGAATAATTAATGAGATGTCAAAGGTAAATCCAGTTAACAGTATTTCAAACTGTCATGTGTGCTTAATTGACGTCATATTTAATTTCTGACTTCTTGTATACTTATTGAACTTTTGTAATACTGAATTTGTTGTTTTAGCGTCCCCACACTACCCGCCCTGACTAGCTCTGCTATTTGCGGGTATTGTGTCATTATGTAATTCAGAATGAAATGTCCTAATTAAATAAAACTGAACTGAACTGAACTGAGCTCTCAATTTTCACTAATGTCTCATATCTGGGTGATCCCAGATACCACGCAGCTGTTTACAACCTCTAATTTCATTGGATCTGGTTAGGACGCAGCTCTATTGTCTTTAGGGTTCATTGTTTCTGTTGTTTGTTCGAATGCTTCTATTGTTTTTTGAGCGGATTGCGTGGGCTGTTGTAATAGCTACGTACTCGCCTGACTGGGTCGAGTCTGTCGGTTCCCCTCTTCGAGTGACTTTTCTCAGATACTTTGCGCTTCCCCTCTCCCCAAAACCAAAGTTTGCCAAATTCGGCCAAAAGCCTTAGGAGGACATTTCGAAGTTCCTTGTAATGAATAAAGACCGTTCAAAGAGATGTTCTTTATCAGCTAGAAGAACTTGATCTGTTCGGATTTCATCGTAGCTGAAAACTGAAGTGCCGAAAATTTTTTGGGAATAAAATCTCCGTTTCAGAAGTTTTGAGCTGAAAGTGGCCTTGCATGAATTTCCCAGCTAATTATTTGCTTCCCGAAAATGCTAGCTGACCTTTTTAAGTGTCAAAAATTGCAGAAAAATAGCCGTTCTGAACACGTAAGGGGCCAATTTTCCCCGGTTACGAATCTTTAAGGTGATGCTTCAGGTAAGAAATCCATAGCTTTTTGGGAACATAGAATCCGAAAGTTTTGGACGGTTTGACTCTCCCGAACGGATATTTAACCGAAGCTCCTCGTCGGGTTCCTCTGATTTATAAGGTCCTAAATTACATGCAGTTCTCCAAGGCTAAATCAATTAAAAGTACATCGCCACCACTGTCACGTAACTTACTGGAAATACAAGGCCAAATCAGTTGCGATGATAGCTTGTTCCACAAGCTTGATCACTGCATTGTATTCCTCGGCTGACAAGGATCCAAAAATTTCATTGCCCTTAAGGTAAAGGATTAGAAAATAGACGAATTAGATAAGATCAGGAATAATTCACAGAGAACCACAAAAATGAATTCTCTACACAGAGATGTTAGTACACTCCCAGGCCCCACTTCTTCAAAGGGGGGATAGCGCTATCAACTGGTTTTGCTGGTGCTTAAACGCTGGATAGCTTCATGCACCTTTTGAACAACTGAGCCTACGTGGTCAGTGTAGTATAAACTAATGTACACCACTGAAGAACAACCCTTACACTCCCTATAGTGAGTTTATGATGTTACGCTGGCTGACGTCGGATAATTTTACTCAGTCATCAATGGAAGACCTCTTGCGAGTTAAACTTAAAGGGTTAAATGATTCTTTTTGGTGAGAAACAAACTTACAGGAGCCAGCGTAGCTCAGTGTTAAGGCACTGGATTTGAATGCGGCTCTTCTGAGTTCAAATCCCTCACCTTAAGTAAAGGAATCCAGGAGGCTATCGGATTCAAGATCCCAGCCCGAGGATTCCGGCTCCCCTGTCGTGGATCTAAGTGGATTCCGGATTCCATACTCAAGATCGACTCACGAGTTCCAAGCATAATAACAATTACCTTAGAATGTGAAACTGGGTTTTATTGATGAAGGCCAACCGTTCCTCAACAGGCTAATCTTTCAGTTACACATCATTGTTACTGTATTTACTTACTTATGTTATTTACTACTACTAATCCTCGTCGGGCCCATGAGGACTCTTAAGGCCGGTTATGTTATTTAACAGCTAGGCAAATCATTGTTTTTCTGGTATTTCCTTGCAAGACATGCATCGAAACCACAACCTTTCAAGGGCCGCAGAGATAACTTTTCTGGATTCCATTGAAATATGTGGATTGTGGATTACATACAATGGATTCCGGATTCCTTTACAATGGGCGAAATACCGCTCTGGCCGCCAAACGGGTCCCGAATTCAACTCCATCACGCCTTGTAAAACGCGAATTGGGGCCGGTTGCTCGACGCCCGGTTAGCGCTAACCATGGGTTAAGAGGTATCAAAACCTATAGGTTTCCATGGTATTTAACCCTGGTTAGCGCTAACCATGCTTCGAGCAACTCGGGCCAGGTTGCTTCCTTCCAGTTGGGATTCTTAACGTTGTTCTGTTTATCTGAAATGTTACTTTCCATGCGCGGCCCCACGAGCTGGAAGCTTGAAATATTGCCATGTATAAATAAAGGTTCTTCACTTCACTTTACTTTGTTTTTACCTGGCTGTTAATGATCATGATACATTGATCAAAGTGATGATGCTCCATAGTAGATGTGCTGTACAATTGTGCTAACGGTGTTGCACTCCTGTAAGATCAAAATATTGGAGAAATGTAGATGCTGTAGCCAAAGCAAGGATAGAAAGGGCTAACGAAGGGAAAGGGAGCTGTAGTGAAGGGAAAGAAGAGAGAGTGAGGAAAAGAGAGGGAAGACTGAGGAAATGAGAGGAAGTATAGGGAGAGAAGAGGGAGGAGTGGATTGGGAGAAAAAGAGGTGGTGAGGGTAGAGGGGAACGTGTGGGAGGGAGAGAGGGGGGATTCAGGGAAGAGAGGAAAGGGTAGGAAGGGGGAGGAAGAATAACAAGAGCAGAGGAAGGGGTGGGGAGAGGATAGAAGAGCAGTAGGAAGGAGGGATTGGAATGCAAGAGAGAGCAATGGTGAGGGGAGAAAGGAGCATGTGGGGAGGAGGGAGCGAGGGCTGAGGGAAGGGAAGGAATTGGGGAGGGGTGAGGAGGATTTGCTACTTACTTAATCTGAAATGAGTTGTTTGTTCCCCTGTGATCAAGGTCATGTGATAAACAAGCCACCAACAATGCAAATTTCTCTTCAGGACTAAACAGGTCATTGAATTCTTCAACCTGTTGACAAAAACAAAGCAAGACAAATAATCTTCATTCCTGTTTACTACCAGTATTATATTTGCAAACAAAAGTCAGTATGTGATTTATAATATTATTTACCGCAATCTACCTTGAGAATTGTGAACATTGTCTGTGCAACATTGAATGCATGCCTCCAGTTGTGATACATCACTGGTCTATAATTCTTCTTTACTGTTAGAATCCAGCGACAGAGAACCTGACAAAAACCACAGTGAGGATAGAGTCAACACATTAACACATAACTTATTCACCATCATTTATTTATGTATTTACTATTAACACAACGACATTTTCACACTATCCAACACAACGTGTAAAAATAAAACAAAAAAGAAACTTGAAACCACAGCAGACACTTACCTGGTAATCTACACTGAAATGTTCGTGTAACTTAAGGTCAATCACCATGGCCAGTGTGCCCAGAAGTGTGTCGTGATCACAAATAGATGCATCATCAAATGCGAAGTCCAACAGACGGAAGGAACTGACAGATGGCAGTGGACAAGACTGCAAGATAGGAATTAGAATGAATCTTACAAAACAAATGCCATACAGTATCACCATCTCTACAGCAGTAATAAGGCCTTTAGACAGAAGTTTGGTAAAATTGCTGGTAGAAGTTGTGTCTAACAAAAAACTAATCTCAAGCAAACTTCCAGACTATCACACATTTTCAAACCCAGGCAGAGCTTAGTGTCTAATATGTAATGGCAGACTACTGTCATTTTCAACTCCAGCCTTTGTTTAGTTGAAAAACTGGGTCACTAGGCATGCATCCGTCAGTTACTTAAAATAGCTTATCAAGTGATAGAGTTTTCCTCGCCAGTTCACTATTAAAGTTACAGGCACATTGCCTGAAATCTTTAATTCATTTTGATTAAATTGTGCACATATCTGTTGTCAGTGGCAATAATTATTGATTATTCATTATTATTAAACCTTTCAGGCAAGTTGAAGTTCAAGTCTAATTTCTAGCTATTGTTCTGTCTTGGAAATAAAAAAAATTGAAAAATTGAAACAGGCAAACAAGAAGGCAATACCTTCAATTTGGTGGCTTCTTCAAGTGGAGCAGCGGCGTGGTATGAAAGAACCTGCAAGAACACGAGAGAAAAATTAACAAGATTAAAATCAACATTACCCATGAGCAGTGATTAAATTATGAGACATTAGAAGACAGCTAACAGCTTCTTTCTTTAGAAAACAATTTCTCACCTCCAGTGCTACCTTTTGTTTGGCCATGGCTTTGTTAACATTCTCATACATCACAGTGTTGTGGATTGCCATGCCACAGAAAATGGCAAATGCCTGTTTAGAAGAAAGTAATGTAAAACAAGAGGTAGGCTGATACCAGTATTAAAAGTAGGGGTTTCAATAACTTTTGAAATAACCGTCCACGGTAGCCAATTGTAGGTGGCAATTTGGCAAGTTTATGATAGGATTTTTAGTGCAAATCAAGACAAACTGGCTGGCAGTGAGAGGCAAAGTAGGCGGTGGTATACCACCGGTAACCCGCTTCTATTGAAACCCCTTTAAAATATTTTAAGTTATGACTTGTGTC
>BLFK01000976.1:1706828-1716828 GCA_014634185.1 Astreopora myriophthalma | reverse complement strand
AGGTTCCCTGTGAATACATTTTTGAAGGTGACAATTTCTCCTGTGACAGGCTGCATTGGACACTGACTGAAGAGAAATTAGACGCCAAGCGCTATCATGATCTATAAAACAATGTCTGAATTGAAGAAGTGATCCTCACACGTTCTGGACAATTTAAGCAATTGTCTCATATATCAAGTGACTTCAACGGGATTTGAACCCACGACCTCTGCAATGCCGGTGCATTATATACAGGTTAAAAATAATGAAATTGTGGATTCAGGAAGTCTAAAGGGTGACCGCGTCCGGTATACACAGGTGACTGCTTTATACAGGTCAACTTCACAGTAAATATAAGGCACGATTTTCGGGAAGTTGTACAGTGACTGTTATACACGGAGTGACCGCTATATACAGGGCCGTTATATATGACTGTACTATTTTTGCAGCTGTTTTTTGTCTACAAAATTAGCCACTGCATTATGAAAATATTCCAACACTCCTTGAGAATAATGACCACTTATGGCCTGTGAGTAGTTGCTATAAATTATGTCTGATGTTAGCTATTGCATGCACTCGTCTCTAAAATAACTGTAGTAATAGATTGCACAAAGTCATAATCAGGATTTAAGAGCTGAGTTTATTCATCACAAGGTTTAAAGTCCCCATACGTACATGTACATGTTTAAAATCCCCATATTATGTACATGTAACAGTTAATTAAGTAGTGAATTTCTCATCATGCTCCAATGCTATATATACCAGGAAGTATTGACTTTTAGTTTGGACATTTATGAAGTGATAAAGCAACGTCTGTGTTTCGATTTAAAGTTCAATTCAAATTAAATGCAAAGTGAGTGTGCAGCAAAGTTGTTTATCATCTGCATACAGGGTTCGTACACTACTGGACCATCAAAATTCCAGGACTTTTCCAGGACTTTCCAGGACCATATTTACAAAAATACAGGACCAGGAATAGCTCGGAAAACATTTGGGATTAACAACAGGTACGATTTTGCAATATTTTTCATGTTCATTTGTTGCCTGCAAAAAAACTTGAAAAATGTGAGTGAAGAAAATTAAAAGAAAATCATTCACTGTACTTAGAAAAGTCTAATTTTCCATGACTTTCAAGGACCAACACATGATTTCCTGGTTTTCCAGGCCTGGATTTTGAAATTTTAAATTTCCATGACTTTCCAGGGTTTCCAGGACCCGTACGAACCCTGTGCATATATAGTCAGGTGCAGCTGCATAAATCCAACAACATGAAAGCCACTTAAGACAAGCCAGTTCTTGGCCAAAGTCCATAATGAAAAGAAAAGGGAAACAAACCAGAGAAGGAAAAAGGGTCCATTATTATTTGAAAGTAAGGACATAGTGGAGTAAAGAGAAAACAAAAAACAAATACATAATAAACCATGTCTGAGAAGATGGAAAATAAATAAATGAATAGCATACTGCAAAAACCTCCTTAGAAATTACCTTTACATCATTTTTTGGGTCACTTCACAAAATTGTGGCCAATTTCCACTGAACCAACTGTACTCAAATTATGGAGGGATCTGTTTTCATGCCTTAAGAAAGTTCAGACAGTGATATAAATAGAAGCTAAATCCCCCCACCCCCTCCCAATTACTTCATTCTCCGTTTCCATAGCTTGAGTGACATTTATTCTGTGAAATGTGGTCACAATTTTGCAAAATGGCCAGCAACCCCTAAAAGTCACTTATTATGAGCCTTTTCCACTACACTCTTTGATAACATTGGCCGAATTCATATTAGAAGACGAGAAACTCGTCACGGACAGTATTCCGTCAGACAGAATAGCATCTGATATGAATTTAAGGACGGTAAACAGTTTTATGTTTTAAGACTGAAAAGCAATACACTGAAAGGACCTTACGGCGATCAGGCCAGGTTGCAAAGAGGCACCATTTTTTACCCAGAAAACGATGCTGGCTTTCTAGTTCCAGTCTTTTCGTTGGCTGCAAGGGCAAAAAAGTTGTTTCCATTTTCACATCTAATGTTTTTTTTTTAATTTATTTATTATTTTTTTATACAGCTCTTGCCCAGAAGTGCAAGGTGGTATACCAACGGGACCCTAAGTCCCATGCAACGTATATCACCTTCCCTGTACCCGCCCATACACTCACAAAGGACAGCCACAACACCGGGAGATTCATGCCCTACTCTTTATTGAATAGTGTGTGGGTTCTTTAACGCCCCACATTGAACTTATAAACATGGTTGGGGTATTTGTGAGACGGGACCTATGGTTTATAGTCCTTATCCGAGAAGACTTGAAAGTCTAACCATATGCGGATGTAACTACAAAGGTAGCACTTTCTCCTCAGTTATTTTAAGACCCTGAGAGATGGTCCGGCCGGAGTCGAACTTGCGACCTCTCGCATAGCAGCCTGATGCTCAACCAGCTGAGCCACCAGTGCACGGTAATGTGAATTTAACACGGTTTTCCATCTCAGACCAATTTCTTGTCTCAGTTTCCCATCAGTTTAGACCAGCAAAATAGACGGATAAATTTAAGACGGGAAACTCATCCTTAACCAGATTCATTTTAGACGAGTTTTCCGTCTATAGATGAGTTTCCTGTCCAAGATGGTTTTCCGTCTCTGATATGAATTCGGCCATTGTTAGTCCACTAAAATTAATATGTTATTTCAATCTAACAGTTGGAGGCACCAAATGCAAATCAAAAGATGTTTTCAAAAGAGATGAGGAGACATGTCATGACACTGAGTCATGCACAAAAGAACAATAATTGAGTTGCCCGTAGTCTTTATCTCTTGAACCATGACCAAATTTACAAGCTTTGTTACTACAACAATTTCCAGGTGACTTGTTTGATAACCACGCAGTATATAAGAAGCTACAGTGTAACTTAAAATTGAATTCATTTAGCGCATAACGTTGTAGTTATGGTATTTCACAACTTCATGGAATTTTTAGAATGAACCATTCAAAATAGAAGCCAAGTTGACAGAAGGGTTGCTAAGGTAATACAATGGAGAATTCTTACTGTTTGCTTGTAAAATCAGTTCAAGATGTTAAAAAGAAAAAAAGTCATAAGATTAATACCTTTAATATTTGACATTTCATCTAAAGAAATGTTACAAACTTTAAAGCCAACCAATTGATGATTATCATGATGATAGGTTACATTTTTTATCTTGTTCAATTTTCACACCTTTCCACACCCCCTTCTGCGTCTGATTATTAACTTACCTTTAACATGTTTTTTTTTTCAGAATTTTAAAGCTTACGACATGGTCAGTCATCAGCAAATTTCTGAAATTTGCAAATGATCTTGCATTAGAATGCAAGAAAAAGTAGCCTGCATGCAGACAGAAATTTCCTGTTATTACAGTTTGCAAATCAATGAGAGAAAGCTTGTTTTGTGACCCTTCTGACTAGCACAGATATACCAAGTGATTTCTGACTGGCTCTCCTCCGGTTTCCTTGTGATAAGATGATGGGTGCACAATCAACTGATCAGGCATCTTGTTAGAGAGCACTCCATGCTATAAATAATTATTTTCCCTGCTAGACAGTGGGATCTCTGTACAAACTTTCTGTTGTGAATTTGCAGATGATAACAAAAGGCCACAGCACAGTCAAAAAGATTTTAAACTGAAGGAGAATTTACGAAAGTAGATGGCATTGGGGGCCAGAGGCTCCCATGTTCTCTACATTTTTCTTTTTTAATGGAGAATTGTAACCAGCCAAACCAAGAAAGTACCCTGCGATACTGCTGGTCGCCAGCACTTTTCAACAGCCCTAAAAGGGAAAATGTCTGTTCACTTTTGGTGGGTGTGAGCCAACATTAACCAAAAATTCAGGTTTAATGAATCTTTCATTTTAGAATGATTTCATCAGTGACCTGGTTGTAGGTAGTCATGATCATTATATTCTTTCGAGACTGAATTTTCTAAGCAACACTGCCACCTTAAAAACTTTCAAGATGTGCAGGTGATTAGTGACACCTTTGTGCCATTAATCAATCTACAGCTGACACAACTAAGTACGTGTAAGCAACAAAGATAGCCCCATTTACTGACTATACATTATTCATTAATTCCATACTTATATACCAGTAGTTACAACAACTACGGTATCTTTTAAGTTACAAATTTCTGGCACAGCCATATCTTTTCGAAGATCCCAAATTTATAAGGCAATTGCTGGTGATCAACACCTCAGAAACAGTAATGATTTTGTTGTTACAATATGCCATCTTTAATGTTGAAACAGATGTAAATGTTTGGCATTGCAGTGAATCTACTGTTGGTAAGGTTCATTTAAATACTATACAAATTGTTTGAAATTCTTTTCATCATTTTGAAACCCATGGAAGATTCTACTGATGAACGTTCTAATGCAATCGCAGTGTTTTTCTCAAAATTATATGAGTTACCACATACATGAAATACACCACCCAAATCTGCTGTCAGAGATTTAAACACTGTAAAGTTTTGTGATAAATATTACCCTTTCTTACTGCATGAAAAAGGTACTGGCCAATATTTTACCTTAAGCAGTATTTTACGTAGATGCAGTGTACATGTACACTTTTTCATAGAAATTTTAAATAAATAAACTTTCCACGTATTTACACAAGTCGGTTTAATTCTAGTTGGAGGGCAAAAATCCTCACATTTCTGAATCTCAGTGAATCCTTGGAAATTGTTTAGTAATGTCAAGATTTCCAGAAAGCAGTGAACACGTTCTGTGGTTTCAAATCTTGAACGTTTCCTAAAGCTTTCTACGCAATAAAAACCCATACATTATGCAATCCAGATACATGTCGGGAGTAAGATAAATTTTATTTTAATTAAGAAGAGAACTTTCAGGCAGGAGATATAACTGTTTACACAATCTCTTATTTCTTTCCATGCCTTTTCATCGAGAAAATACAACGAAAACTGAACGGGGGATTTTCCTTTCACACAAAGCCTTCTCACTTCATTTACACGAAATTACGGTTTTCCATTTAAGTTAACGTTAATACTAAAAACGTAAGGAAACAACATATCACAAGAAACCCAAAGCATTTTACCTATGGTAATTAATATGTCATTCTTGACGAAAACACTAAAGCAGGGCTATAAGGAAGGATTATTCGAAAGCGCTTAATCACCTCGCGTGACATTTTTTTTAAGGACATTGTCTGTTTTGATGGTACCTAGGTTTTCAAGCTGAATTTTAACTGAAAAAGAAATGCCTCTATGGTTCGCTTCATTTATCATTCATCTTCGCACAAGTGACATGAAACAAGAATTATTTCCGACAACGACCAGGCGACACCAGCAAAATACGATTTGAAAACTTCACAAAGTTTACTTCTCCAGAATGTCCCGAAAGAAACTTAAACTTTGAAAAGGTCAACGTATATCAAAATACTAAAGCATAAACAGCTTCGAGAAATTCAATACAAGATGCATTTGTTGATACAATTTTTTGGCTGGATAGTTTTGTGATCCTCTGATGATCATTGTTTTCAAATGACACGCCGGGCTTATAATTTAGCGGCGTCGCAACCAAACTAAGATGAGGTTACAATTAAATCTCGGATTTTCTTCTAACGTATTTTTAAGCTGAAATCTCCCGGGTAAGATTCACATGCTGAGCCGAAACGACAGTTGCAGCAAAATGTAAACAAACGAGTAAATATGTCGAAGGAAAGGGAGACACCAATTACAACTTCGATGTTTTGACGACAAAACTACCCATTTCACGTGAAGCGCGCTGCTATTTCTTTGTCGATGACCAAAACTGCGTTAACAAACTAAACCTCTCTTGAGAAATTAACCGTACTTTCAATGTTTTAGGACAATGAGGTTGAAAAAAAAATTCTAGAGACAGTTGACCGAAAATGTAAAAGGTCACTGCCTCAAATCGAGAAGTCGTTACCACGGCGTCGCTCGAAAATTTGATCTGACGGTGCTACCACATTAAACGAATTTTTTGCGAAGATCCTTAAAAGAATCTACAGGGAACTGTCACTTCATTTACTGAGTTAAGTCCACCAAAGAGACAAATCTCTTGAAAGCAACACTGGTCGTAATCGATTAGCGAGAAATATGGAGCTTGCGGGAAAAGCCGCTATAAACCACACAACAAGCCATATGAATAAAATTTTCCACGGGATAGAAGACACACCTCTCCTTATGAAAAGTAAATGGATAAGAAAAATACGTTGAGACTATTCAAAAATTATATACCTCTAATTCTACGCAAGATGTGATTTCCAACAAGATTTGTAAAAACAGACAAGACAACTAAGCAAGGCTGTGTGCGAATAGAGCGCGTCGAGAGTGACAACAGCTGACTTACCTCGTATGCATTCGCAATATTGACTACTTCTCCCGTGGCGGCGGTGTAGCCCACGATTCCCGTTCCAAACGGAATTCGGATTTCTTCCAAGCCTTGCATATCCTCTATTTTAGACTCTGCGTTGACATCAAAAACTTTAGACACAAGGTATCTAGGCCCGTTTTTCGGGCCTTCAAGAAGAAACAGCGAACAGCGATCACCATTGACTAGAATACTAACATTTTGTAGGATTTTGTGACAAAGAGTTTTCACGTCCAAATCGTTAGAAATATCCTTGACGAGTTCCATTAATAACTCCTTTTCGTCGAGCTGCTGAAGTTCCACCCGCGATTTTCGGTTTCTGTGAGGCGATCGAGTCCTATGAAGAGGTTCATTAGGTGAAAGAAAAGTCGCTTGACCATCTACCACATTTACTAAAGGTTTTAAAATTCCTCTCCCTTCAAATTCAGACGCAGATATTTTTCTGACGGGCGTTGAAGAGCCCGAAGCTGGCGGTGTTCCGCCAGGGGTAGGCGTCCTAACAGAGCGAGACTGCAGCCAAGAGTCGATCAGTGTCCTGCTTGCTTTACGGGTAAAATACGAATGAACAAAATCTGGATGATCATCCAGCCACGCTTCTATGTTTTGCTCGACGTTGTTCCCTTCGAGCTTGATACCAACGGACTCATTTTTCTCGTTCTTAGTGCAACAGTTCGCCATCTTCGTGGCCTGTTGTCACTTTACATTCGAAATTCTCGAGACGAGTTGTTTGATCCTCGTAAGAGAAGAAACTGACAATCAGTTGTTTAAGTTGATTGACAGTTAATTGGAGCTGCTCCTCTGTGATTGGTTGAGACCACAGAAAGGCTTTCCAACGCAGCGATACTTCAGCCAGCTTCTTTTTTTTGTTGTTGTTGAAGCACAAAAATTGGACAGCCGTCTGATAAAGTTCTTTGTGGGCCGGCTAATCAGACAGAGGAAAAGTTGGTTGTTGCTTACCCGTTGTGTTTGTTTGTTAGTTTGTTTGCTCTGCTAAATTATGCGGTTTAAATAGCCACTTTCCAGGTAGGGATCCTTATTATTCAATCCGTTTTAAGCCGAAAAAATAGCAATTTTTTTGCAAATACGGTCAAAACACGGTTGTTTCGTCACTTGAATTATTTCTAGCTCTAACGAACGCTTGTATACTGTTGCTTGTAACTGACGGCTGGTCACGAATCGTCAAATATAACTTTGACAGTTGCTTTGTCAAAAGAAACTGATTGTTCTCAGTAAAAATTAAAAAGCTCCAAGAAATTACCAAATGAGAAAGGTTGATTTGGGACGTATAAAAAAATTGCGTCGTCTTTAGACCCCACAATTCTTCAAATCTTCCGCTCGTTTATATGTAATTTTACCGCGTGCCCTGGGTGTTTTTTTGCAAAAGTTTTTTTCTTATTTTATATATATATATATATTTTTTTTTTTTTTCTGCAGTACAAGTACAAAATCTTTTTGGGTATGCATGGTAGAAAGGCCACGTAATTCGCTAATGTTTGTCTCGCTGACACAATCACAGGTGTCCACTAGAAATTGTGCCATATACGTCATTTTCTACTAAGAAAGGTGCATGTAGAAATATATATATAGACATATAAGGATGTTTTTCATCTGAGTTACAATGTTAAATTAAGCCAGGTCACCGAAAGTTTCTTCAATTGTATGATATCCACTGGATTAAAAAACTACTGCTTGGCCAAGAGAAGGCTATCTGCGAAAAAAAAGGATAAAAACTGATTGTTTTTAATTATGAGTTAGACTATTTTGAACTGATGCAAATCATTCTTTTATCATGTGGATAAACTGTCTATCGCAGCCCGAGGATCAAATTATTATCATGTCTTATTTGTATGCTACAGATCTCTTTACGATATGTTATGTGTCATCGATCTGTCTTTGCATAATGCAACACTGCGGTAGTTCCAACTGAGAAGAGAGGCGCAAACAATTTCGCAGTTGTAGTGGTGCGTTTAAGAGAGTAACTTGCAGATCGTTGAAATCCTTCTTACAAAACTAAGATTATGCACCGTGATGCAAATGGCCTTTACGAAGCTGACCCAACTGAGTGTTCGCGTGCGTTTGGACGAACGCAGTCTTCTGGAAATCACGCAGCTGAGGAAAAATAAGCACTTTTTGATTGTTCAAGCTTGCGTCATATCGATAAAGAAAGTTTGAACTGAGCTCTAAATAGTTTTCAGTTTCAATTCTTGTCCAGAGTTTTGTTTCAGTTGCATCCAATGAGTCTTATTTATGGTAATACTTATTGAGTTGAGTTAAAAGATGGAACGAAAACAGAAAACTGACTACTGATGTGCTGCATAAGGAAGAGCCGAGTAGTGAGATAAATGAAGAAGAACTTAGATAAAGTCACTCCGGTGGATAAGGCCCCACTGGCAAAAAAGTACCTGCTACTAAACTCAGTAAATTTTCATATCAATAGCCACTCCTTAAGACCACTTCCTATAAGCATTCGATGGAAATATCTTGACGAATGAGAGGCGGATTTTGTCTAGCTACGGTTGCGGTGTCCCAGACTACTTAGTTTAGAATTAAAAAGGCCAGTATATATCAGCTTCATAATCCCTTATCGTGTATTATATCTGTAATTAAAAAGCCACCTCGAAAATTGGCCATATCTCTTGTACTTGGCATAATTGATAAAACCTTCTGAGAAATCCTTTCCGGCTCATTTCTCAGCCAACAGATGTATCGCACAGGGCTATAACACGTTAATGGTGATGCTTGACGATTTCAATCGATCACGAAAACTGGAGTATACTAAAGACCCCCAGCTCACGCTCCGAAAAGTCTAAAATTTTCATTGGCAGCTAAAAATGGAATGACGAAACTTCTTTTCAAGCCGAAAGGTTGTCTGCCTCATACAGAGAACGCTCTGAAATTTATTGCTGAAAATAAAAGAAATAAAATAAAAAAGCCTCTAAATAAACCAAGCTTGTCGCATGAAAACAAGAGCTGACCTTGGAATTGGTTTGTAAGTAATCCGGACTAAAGTACTACACAGTGTGTTTTTTTTGTTTTTGTTTTTTGTTTTTTTTGTTCATTTTTTTTTTGCTTAATTCGGTCTGTTGGGTCCACATCTGTGAAGACCGAAAAGCGACCGATCAGTGTCTTTGGTTGTGGGACACATAAGGGAATCCTTCCTTTCTTTTTTTAGCCCGCTAGTAGTTCTTCGGTTTCAATCAAGATGACGTTGCCGGGGAGCTCAATAAAATGAGCTGGTAAGCCCCGCTCGACCAGGTGGCACGAAGCGATCAGTGCTAAGCAAGCGTAGTAGGAACATCCAGCGTCAGTGCGAAGTGCGAGCTAAGTAAGAAAAGCAAGATCAAGCAACAGCTGTCAAAGTGGTGCCAAGGAAAGGCAAATACAAAAACATTGCTCTTGGGGAGAGGCCGGAAATATCAACCTGTGCCTTTGTCCAGGAAAATATGTATTTGGTGCTAATATAGTTGTCTTTATCAGATTGATTGGTGCACAAGCGATGGAAAGGCGGGATGGTAAAGGGTATTTGTAATTTGCCGTGAACTGTGATTTTCACTGTCTTCGTTTTCATGAATTATGTAAGGATCGTTTTATTTTCCGTGAAACGTGATCTAGACTCCCTCCCTCCCCCTTCCCCCCTCCCCCCCTC
>BLFK01000976.1:1689320-1698352 GCA_014634185.1 Astreopora myriophthalma | reverse complement strand
TTTTTTTTTTGAAGTTTAATTTGCAAGAACGTAAAACTCTTTGACCTAAATGTGTCACTGACGATCTTTTCATTATCTGACATCAAAGGGGCAGTGTCACACTATTTGAGCTGTATTCTCTAAACAGCTTAAAGACAGTTGTGCATCAACGGAAACCAAAAAGTAATGCTCAAGTTTCATTAACAAGAACCATATTAGTGCCCTAAAACCATTTTTTCTCATCTACATCTAAGGATTGCGAAGATGAAAAAAGAAATTGGCCGACTTTTTTCAAGGTTTTTTTTTTTGGTGTTATCCAAAAATCGCCAAAAATTTCATATGGATAGTTTTTCCTGTTAAAATTTGTTTCATATTTTTGTCTTGGTTTGTCAGGAATGTTGTTACCCGTCAGCTTAAGTACCAAGATTCAATTTTCAGCCAGTTAAGTCCAAGATACAGGAAAACTACCGTGACACTGCCCCCTAAAAAATTCAACAAGAATAGAAAAAGCCAGGAATCTTAATGTCACTAAATGATATGATGCTTGCAAGAGTGATATACTAAAAATATGCCTCTGATCATGTATGAAATGGCAAAAGGGATCTACAAGTGGCTTAGTTGCCAGTAAAAACCCCTTCCCCATAAAGCAATTATGTAAAAGATAACACTGTTACAAGGTTTGCAATCACATATATGATATACTGTACAATTCATGTACTTACAACCAGCCAACAAAGTTTTCCGTATCTTCCAAGGTTGACCCCCTCGCACACCACCCCAATAACTCGTTGTTTGCAGACAAACATGACCTATTCAGAGAGAAATTATCTTCAGTATTCACATCAAAGCGTCAATGACAATGGAATTACATATAACTTCCAGCCCTCCCATTACAGCTTGCAGCAAGCAAGCTTTTGAGCTTGTTGTAAGCTTGGTCCTTCAAGGCCCGATCATAGAATAGTTTGTTCTTTCAACATTTGTGAAAGTCAGTTTAAGAAAGTCAAGAAGGATGAAAAAATTGGAGACCCAGCCCTATGGATTTATAGACTGGCTACACTCTGGGAGTCACATAGCTCTCTTGTTTTTAGGATGTTGTATATGTTATAGTTACAAATTTTTCATAGGTATTTTCTTTTTGTAACTAGGTACATATTTTTTTAACCAGGTATTTTTTTTCCATTGTTATGGTCTTAATCAACTGTTTAAAAACAGATTTGCTTAATTTTCTTCCTTTTTTTCCTACTTTTCTATCTATTCCTGTCTGTTCCCTTATCTCTATCTTATTCCATTATTTGAAGAACCTTACCTTTCACCAACTGTGGTTTGAACCAGGTATCTTCAGATTAAGAGTCTGCCTTCATGTCCAATGGACCACACAGGATAACTAGCAAATTCCCTCATTTTAGAGGAATTTGTTTCTATTTTAGTCCCAGATGCACCTTAACCAAAGCTTAATTTATGCCAAATGAGAATATACATGCTTTGCACTGGTAGTATCCATAACCATAACTTAAAATCTAACCATTTCAAATCAGTGCTTAGGCCTAACCATTAATCCATGTCACAGAATGATATAAAACTAACTATAGTCTCAAAAAATACCTGGTTCTAAAGATAAAATTACCTATGAACTTAAGAAATGCTCCTCACACTTTCTGGACAATTTAAGCAATTGTCTCATATATGCACTTGAAAAATTCAAGTGACTCCAACAGGATTTGAACCCACGACCTCTGTGATGCCGGTGCAGTGCTCTTACCAACTGAGCTATGAAGCCACACAGTTGAGAGCAGGTCAATTTGTTGGGCTCATGCGTTTTTTCCCGTGAAAGGAATGATGAATGAAACAAATGATTATGAAGTGTGGGTTAGAAATGAACTGGTTGACCTGCTCGCAACTGTGTGGCTTCATAGCTCAGTTGGTAAGAGCACTGCACCGGCATCGCAGAGGTCGTGGGTTTGAATCCCGTTGGAGTCACTTGAATTTTTCAAGTGCATATAAGAGACAATTGCTTAAATTGTCCATAAAGTGTGAGGATCATTTCTTCAGTTCATTTTTAACCCGCACCTCATAATCATTTGTTTCATAAAATTACCTAGTTAATAAAAAATTAAGTAGTCAAAATTATAATGAACTGTAATAAAAAATTACCCACAACATATTTATTGGTTTGGGTCCAACATTTTCTAAACCAGTCCCAAGACAAGTTGTAATCGCTGCATATAAGTCACAACCATTCTTTGCAACTTACACTATTTGACAAAAAAGGTATCAACTCAATCCAAAAATGGGCATTTTTGTTAGAATTTGACTGCTTTAGTTGAGGTGCCCAGAGCAATATAAGAGTCCTACTGACATCCTCTTTCATTTAAAGTACTTTTTATTATAATTTATACATAACTTTACACAACTAAGAAGGGAGATACTAACTGCTTCTTCAAAGGTTTTTCCAAAGCAATCAATAACAACAGTTGTGGGCACATCACCAGGACTCATATTTTCCTTCTCATCTTCATCTGAGAGCATGTCACACAGATCTGTGTAAACAAAACATAGCACAAAGAAATTTGATGCTACATGTAAAGTGACCATTACCAAGATGCAAGACTCAAGAATGTCTCACTTCTGCATGTAGTCTCTAAAACACCTGTGACCTAAAGAACATCATGCTTAATTTTCAAGAAAAATAAGACATGATGTCACTGCAACATTTTTGGCCTTATATTCCTCAAAACATATGCATAAACCGGAGGGGAAAAGCTGCATGCCAGTAATGTTCTTTGGTGAATTAAAGGCAACGCAGAGAAAATAGAGCTACTGAAAAATCTGCCCTTCAATTCAAAGCAAAGTGAGCAAAGATACTCGAAACAGAATGAAGTTAAAAACTATCATCATAGTGTGATTCCAATGGCAGGGAAAGGTCACTGGTGCAATTACATCAAAACTGCAAAACAAATCTCTAAGAGATGTATCATTCTATCCATAGCTAAAAACCTCCTGTAAGATTGCACATCAGCAATGTCCCCTTTACCAAAAACATTTTAAGCAGTCTTGAAGGTCCTATGTATAGCCTACACACTAACATTTTTCAGCTTTAATAGGAGATTTCTTTAGCAGTCTGCCACCCTCATCGCTAGCATCTCTTGATAATGATCCACTGGAAACTTCTGTCTTCTTTACTCCTAACTTAGAATTAATGCCAATACCAGCATCTTGAAATGCCTTTTTGATGCCACGGCCTCTGCAACCTACAAATCCCACATTGGATTTGCTTGATGTTGGCCTAGTCTGATAGGAGTTTGCAGTTCCTAACTGGGTTTCTGGTAGTTCGTCCTGTTGTTTGGTATCATTATGATTTTCACTCCTATGCAAACAGAAATTTGAAAATTTTGTTCATAATATAAATAAAAAGTTTCTATTAAAACATACTTTTATATGGAAACTTTAATGAGAGGGGAGTTTGGGACGCTGCAAAAGGAGATTAGTTGTTGTCTTGATCAACTGACAAACTGGCATTTGCCATTTCGAATTCTCCTGCCTGTTGTGAGAACAAATTGAATATACAAGATATGTCATGTTTTAACATCGGTGAAAGTAGAGAACACCTATAGGAAAGATGTTACTACTGGCCCCTAATCATACTTATCATGAAGTAAACGTGCAGGCTGTGTGAACCACATAAACATTTTGCTGTTCCATCAATCATTTCAGAGCAATGTTTCGTCGGTTTTATCCACATCAAAAGCTACCAGAAAGCCCTTCTTGAAAAATGTACTGAAAACTATGTCTACCTCGACTACTGAATTAGTCCATTGCATGCTTTATATCGAATTCATTGCATACTTACTCTCTTTGCTGGCTACTTGCACTGTTGCCATTTGATTCACCTAGTAATTCCACTACCAAGAAAAAAAGCAAAATCACTTGCTAAATACTGTTAGCTTCATATTCATACAACATTCACCTGAACTCATGCCCGTGTCAATATCAAGATGACGATGACTATTTCAGCTCTTCTTTGAAATAATTTGCAATCACAAGCACACAGACTCTTGTCAAGATACATATAGATCGTCCACAGTTCATGATCAGTATTATTTCTCAGGCTATGATGATGATTGCAGAGTTTCGCGCCAGCCAACATAATAACGGTACTTCTCTTTAGTAAACCCGCTGACCGGGGACTCATGCGCTCGGTCAAATGAGTCGGCCATATTTGTGGTTCTAGGATAACGAACTGTCTTAAGGACTTGCCTGCCATTTCTAACGTTACTGAGTTCCTGTAAGTGCCTTCATTTTACTTTATTAGTCCACTTGTATTGTGTTTTCATTTCACGTTCCTGTTCGATTGTAGAATGGTTCCTTCATTGTTGGCATTAAAGCTAGTTTTATTTGCACATCGAGAAGGCTTCTTCAATGATGACCACGATAACAACGATGATGATGATGATGCCACATAAAATTTAACTCACAGTAGAATAAGACAAGTTTGGGGACGGAGTGGAAAAACATGCAACATCAGTCTGCAACTTGCATGGCAGCAATGTTGCACAACAAATTTGGCAAAAATGTTGCCAGTATATCCACGCCTTTACTTACAGTTATTCAGTTCATGGCCAAAGAAATGATGGAAACCATGAAGCTTGGTCCCAGTGCTACAGCAAACCACTGAAAACAAGAAATAAAAATAAAATAAAAGCAGAATAATTATAATTATTTGCATCTATGCAGACCTGTTTAATACGGAATACCGAGCGCCGATATATTTTAGGCAAGGTAACGACAGATAATACACTACTGTAAAATTGAAAGCCTATGTTGTACAGGATTTTCCAATGCGGTGGCGGAAATATATTAAGCTTACTTAAGCACATTATTTTAAAGACATGGAACTTCCGGTGGTTAAAATCGCTCGTAATTTTATCTGCCACAAATCAGGGAGCATTGTTTTCTGATAAAAGGATATGCTGCCCTGGAGGTCCCGTGAAAAATCTACGGAGAAAATTTAAAGCTTGCGAAGTTAAGGGCACAAAAAAACATCGATCGATATTATATACGATGAACGATGACGTACACCAGGACTATGCCCAACATTCAAAATTGCTCACCTTTAGTTAGCGTAAGCTTTCGTTTCACTGGGTCGATACTGTGAACCGTCCCCTCATAATCGCCTTCGCTGGTATTCACTCGTAATCTGGCTCCCACAAACGAACTCTTGTTGGCCATTTTCGCTCATTTCGGAAGTGTTTCGATTACTGCTGTCAATCTCGTACCCAGAGTCCTCGGGCTCTTTGGTCAGCGGGTGGGCGCCCGGAGAGACTCTGAAAATTGAAAACCAACAACAGCTAGAATCTCCACTGAGGAAATTAAATTAAACATTTTCATCTTCATACCACAAGATAGATAACTTTGAAGTCTTGTAATAAATTACAATGAGAGAATATCATACAAATATTAAATTAATAACAAAATTAAATTAAGGACATTCTAGTCTTAGTCTTACCTCTGTATTTCCTGCTCTTGCTATTTTGAGTGAATGTGCAAGGCTTCTAAACAGCGGTATCTCATAATAAGACCATGAATAACACCAACGTCCGGTGCAATTCCTTTATTGGAAGCGTTAAAGGCAGGAAAAGCACCGGCTAGAAAGCGCGTTCAGAACGGGAGCTGTGGGCAAAATAACTTCGCTAGTGAAGATCAAAGGCTTTGGACTGAAGGACGAAAGATTATCGCGTTCGGCTTTTTCCTTTTTCACCGCTGGAAGTCGACCAATCGGGCCGGTGCAATTCCTGTATTTAAGACTTGCGTTACAGAAAGGAATTGCACCAAGAGCAAAACGTTTGCAAATAGAACATATAACACAGCGAGTCAATTAACGAACGAAAACTGCTCGATACTGAAGCGAAAACAAATGTTGTTGCTGTTTCAGTGGTTAATCGCGACGATGAATAACAAACGGTTGGTAGCAACTCCACGCCATAAATTTACCCCTTTACCGAGGTACATTTGACCCGAAAATTTATCTTCCAGCAATAATATCAAAGCTTGTGTTTATTTGATTTGAAAAAAGGAAAGACTTTTAATGCTAAATGCCTACGTGATCTGCAGGTCTCTTTACCTCAACAGCGTGACTAATGCTATTTTTAACTTCCAATCACAGGTCGGTGCAATTCCTGTATTTAGCTGCATGTCTCTGGGGTAATGGACGCCATTTTCCCACAAAATCTGGGACGGTTTCTTTAGAAGTTGTTAAGTAACAGCCAATCAAAAAATTCGAATTTTTTTCATTATCCCAGAGTCTCTCCTGGCGACAACTCGCTGACCAAAGAGCCTGAGGACTCTGGGTACGAGATTGTTACTGCTGTCAGAAGTAACTTTTCGAGCCCACGGTGCACCAAACGCGTAGGTACGTCATGTATGGAGAATTATATTCTACTGAACAAGTCAATTATGTGCTCTGATTGGCTACCCGGGTTTTGACAGGGTTTTGACTCGTTTGCTCTTCGGAACCCAAGACAGGACGTCTTGCCCGCTTGGGACTGCCCGTTTTGCTCCCACGAGAGAAAATTTTTTTTTTTTTTTACAAAGTTCGTAACTTTTGCATGGGTAGCGTCAGCTGATCGGTTATCAGGCACCGAGGTTTCGCGTTTGGCGTCATTATATTTTAATAGAGAAATTAAGATTCGCGTTTGCGGTCAACAGCAAACGTACCCTGCAAGCAGTGGATTCTTGTCTCTTATCCGCTTTGGTAGCGAAACGAGAGAGAAACCACTGCGAGCAAGCGATCCGCGCAATATAGAACTGGAAAAACTAGTTTGCAAACCAGTATTTTGAACATAACGTGTGCGATAATCTGACTTGTTTAATGACGTACTGATGTCGTTAGCCGCGCATGCTCGACAGAGAACGGGTCGCTTGCTCGCTGTCAATCTCGTTCCCAGAGTCTTCGTTCCTCCTTCGTTCCGCCTTCGTTCCCCTTAACCAGCGGGTCGGGAAAACCGCTGGTCAAGAGGAAGGAAGGCTCTGGGAACGAGATTGGCTCGCTGTGGTTTCTCTCTCGTTTCGCTACCAAAGCGAATAGGAGAAGAGGATCCACCGCTCGCAGGGTACGGCAAACGGCACGCTTCTACTTGTCATAAAACCATGAATGTTTCATTAAAAACCGGTTAGCAGACTTCGGGTGAACGTAAACCACAAATCGTATAATTTATCTTGATCTGTAGTGTAGCGATTCAAAAATTCAACGTTTATTCAATCTGAAATACAAATTATAATCACTGAGAAAACTATGACCGGGAAATTATGAGATTTCTAGAACGGATGAATTCACAATCAAAACGCTCACTTTGTACTTCTGTGGTGATATCCAACTCAATTAATTCCGAATTACACAGATCTGGTTAGCAACAGATATTCTTCCTGACAATTTCTCCTTTCGCAACACGTTCCCGACTACAACTGACGGATGGCTCAAAAGTCTATAATTTTAAACACCTATACAATTCTGTCAATCAAAACATCAATTAAAGAAATCAAAGTTCAAATCATTATTAAACGGAAGGTCTTTTAACTGTCATTAGGCGGGAACACCCATTTTATCAATGAAACAATGAAAATTCTCTTATTTTAGACAATTTTTCTCTTTTTAGTACTCGCTCGGTAGCTGTGACTGACGGGTAAGAAATAGGGTGCTGTAAACGCGAATTGGCAAAAGAAGTCGAGGAGGTCTGAGAATGACTATACCCAGTCGCATCCGCGACTTAACCAAAAATGGTTGAAAAAGTCTTCTATTGGGAACTAGTCAACTAGCCTAGTCCGCAGGCAATACAGAGATGCCTGCGGAGGAGGCTACTAGTCAACCAAATCAACCTAAACCGGCTTTGGTTGAATCGGTTGATTCCAATAGAACACGACCTTAGCGCTCAGAAATCAAAGTCAGTTGCACAAAGTCAAAAATCCCGGAGTTAAAGAATCACTGAGAGGAGTTCAACAGCGCCAGAACCAACCAAGGAAAATCACAGTGGACATGACCGCAACTGCTGGGAAATTCGTGTGGGTTCTGGATGCTTTGGGAGGCTCAGATCTGCCTAGTTTCTTTCTAAGGCGAGGAATGTCGTCGGTGACCAAGGCAGAAGCCTTGTTTTGAATGAGGAGATCAAGTTTTGCTTCGTCTCTTTTTCTGTCCTCGTCCGACAGCGCCAAGTTGTCAATGATGAAAGCGCCGAAGCTGAGAGTAGAACTGTAATTGTTTGCGAATGTCTCGAAGGTGTTCTTCGAGTACTCGGGATTGTTGAAAATGTTGTAGTCCATGACAACGTAGCTGGAGTTGGTGGCCCGGAGCAGATGGCCAGTTTGGAAGAGGAAATTCATGAAGTCTGTGCCATTAGGAGCTTCCTCCACGCATCCTCGCATCTCAGGTAGATCTGCAAAACTGCTCTTCATTTTGTCAGCAAACCCTTGCGTCCACATGCCGGTTTTGTAAAACATCCCCACAACAAGAGAAGAATTCGCTTGTTTGGCAGCCCGTACTTTGAATGGATCAAACGAAGAAAGAAGAACATTATTTCCGACACGCTTTTCACTAATGAGCCTTGCGACAGCCTGCCCAATTCTCTTGCTTTCGTCGAGGTTTCGGACATATCCTGGTTTCATCTGAAATGAAAACGATAGTTAACAAACACAGATGTCACAAGCGGGGCGGAGCTTTCATTTTATTTGATTTTATTGCGTTCATACTTATGGCTGAAGATGCCTTTTCACCAATTTGCCTTTTCATCAATTTGCAGAACTACATTGATTGGCTACCCGCAATTATGCAAAAGCAGCGCAGAACAGCTGAGCAAGAGTTTTAAACGAATATGACACAAAAAACTCCAACTAAACTTGTAAACACGAAGATTTGTCGCTGTTGTTGTAGACCCTTGAGTTCTAATGATCGCCCCATTTCACTTCTTAGGAAATCGAAGATGAAACCCAAACTTTGGTATATGAGTGACTTGGCAAAACCCGTCGGTAAAACCGCTAAAACATCTCTTTTCATCAACACAACGGCT
>BLFK01000976.1:1671820-1681820 GCA_014634185.1 Astreopora myriophthalma | reverse complement strand
ACAGCTGTATTTACACATTTTTTTTTCTAAGTTTTAGTTGCAAATGTTGAATTTGCCAGCTTTTGAAAAAATACACAGACTATGAAACATTCCGTGTGGCAAAATCCCGACCACACAAAAAAAAATATGAAGTTGCCAGTTTAAATTGGATTTACTATAATGCATGATATATGAAGTACCAACTTAAAATTCTTCACCTGCAGTAAAAAGGAGAATGGGCAATCGCATTCTCAGAAAGTAACATCAAAAGATAAAACAGGCTCCAGAGGCCTGTTGATAGAAATAAATTATCCCTGAAAAACCAGAATAGAAGGCGACATTCTTGTCCCCAGAGGTCGCGATTCTTTCAGTCAGCACTGAGAATAACGACCTCTGGCTGGTCCCAAACTAGGAAGTCCGCGAATCATGGACTTCCGGCTCGTCTGCACAATCTCAGAAATTTAAAACAATCAGTAGCTGTCAACGGTTACTAAAATAGATTCCCACAGCGACTGTGCGTATTTTGGGACCAGCCAGAGGTTGTTACTCTCAGTGCTGACCAAAACAATCGTGGCCTCTGGGGAGAAAATGAGAAGGCGAGAGATGGGCCTCTGGTCGCAGGAGCTGAGATGTTCATTTCCATGTCATCAAATTGGCACAGAATTTGTCCTAGTTCACTGATTGGTTCTTGAAATAAGACAACTCTGATTGGCTTAGGAAAAGCATGGTTTCCCAGCTGACAAACCAGTTTGAATAGAAAGTAGAAGCATCAATATGGTGGCTGCTTTCGATGATTGCGAGTTCTTTTGTGCATTTGGAAATGCTGTTCAGGTCGCTTTGGAGTCCCGAGTTTCTGATGTTGCTGCATTAAAACCAGTGCAGGAAGAAGCGTTGTTCGCTTTCCTAAAACGGAAGGATGTGTTGGCCGTTTTACTGACGAGTTGTCACAAATCCTTGATCTTTCAACTTGTTCCAGCAATTTGCTCCTACCTTCATGATCAAGGCTTTAACTATCCAAAGAATGCAGTTCTTCTGGTGATCTGTCCACTCACTGCTGTTATTGACTCACACATTCAAGAGCTTGCCGATTGCAGTATTGCAGCCTGCTCTCTTCGTGATGAAAGCCTTTTGGACGACGACATATTAAAGTATCATATAATATTTACAAGTTTTTGCGATCGGACTTCATGGAGAATTTCCAATGCACCTCTTTGTTCGTGTTTGCATGCCGTTTTCGACCAGTTCTCTTTTCATCTGCAACGTCTGTTGTGCTTGATATCTGAAATTTTCCAAGGTTAGGTTTTCTAACTTTTCCAACTCTCTTCTGCATTTCATACACAACTGTGAAGAGGCATCATGTATACAAATGGGAAATCCCAAAACAGTGGATAATCGTGCCACAATGTTTAGCTTCTTTGCATTTTCACCATGGAATAAATTGAGTTTCCCCTAGCCTTAAATTATCAAACTCAAGTTATAAACCCTGCAAAAATCGTCGACGGAGGAGCGAACAGTTTTAATCATGTTATAACCTTTATTGACATTTTTCCAGCGTACCGATAAGTTTTCGTGGCTCACTGCAGCACGTGCGATTGTTTATCACAACCGCGGATGTCAGAAATGTCAAAAATGATGACAGCCAGACACCATGTCTCCCCGCCCATCGAAAACCGGTTTGGTCTGATATCTGATACATGAAACAGCACGGAAATGAGGTTCACTATTGGTGCGACTAGAGGTTTTTTTTTTTCCTCTTGGTGCTTCGCGCCTTGTTGCCGCGGCTTCACTGCATAATTTCCCTCCTTCAAACTAAAAAGAAAAAACCTCTGGCTCCCTGGGTAACTTTTGGACTTGACCCTTTTAATTTTTAATCTAAATCGTACAAAAATCTAGTTGCCACCTTGGCAACTAGACAATAACTTTTAGTAACCAATGAGAAAAATTTCGAGCCCTTCAAGACTACCTTGCCATATAATAAAAAGTAATTAAAAAAACTTGGATCATCAAAGCAGAGTTTGGCATAGTACTGAGCAGCTGCCTTTAATTTAACCAATGTGTCCTAGGTTTGATGCTCAGACCACTAGGGTTACCCTAGCACCAGGGTAACCCTAGCTAGCTGCCTCGTAAACACTCTGCTAGGGACAACTCAGCTACCCGGGACAACATTGTGTTTGTGATGCTGGCAGTTAGCAAGCACACAAAGTTGTCCCAGGTGGTAGGGTGACCCTACCTCTTGTAAACCCGGGCTATCTTTAACCCTCCTGCTAGGGTAGTAGCGTTACCCTACCTTCTTGTAAACAGGGCCTAAGTTCCCAACATTTGCCAAGTACATCATTTTTGTGGTAAAGCATCCAGAATATTAATAGTAAAGTTATAGATTCGATTTCTGTAAGAAGAGATATTTTCCAAGTATGCCCATCTCACTTTCAAAAGACAGTGTTATTTCTTTTATTCTCAGTTCATTTTTATTTGATTTGTGATTTATTTTCAGTGGCAGTTGGTGAGATTGCTAATTTTACAGCATACGCCTTTGCACCAGCCATTCTTGTGACTCCACTTGGTGCGCTGAGTGTGTTAGTAAGGTAGGCACGCGACTGGTGCTCAAATAATAAAGTCTGTCTTAGAAAAACGTAAAGAGAGATCGTTAACAAGCTCTGAATACCAATTTCGTACATGTATGCTCTTTTGCCAACTCATTAGTCTCCCAATGGGCCATTTCATTTGGGACCAGTCTGGATTGTGGTACCAATAACTGTTTGCTGAAGGCCAAGTCAATATGGGCCTTATTCACGCGGCGGCCATTTTGAATCGCGAGGGACTGAAAACCTTTGTTTTGTCCCCCAGAACTCGTTCTCAAACTTATCAACTCGAGGCTCGGGGTACGAGTTCTATTGTTCCTAACCAACATGGCTGCCACGTGAATAAAGCCCATTGGTGAATATTTACCAAGACTTATGTTTTAGTATAATTTTCAGTGGTGAATATCAAGAAAGTGCTTAACAACTTGCTTGCTTAGCTTACTCCAAAATGAAAAGACTGGTCTGGGAATACTCAAAGCAGTTCCAAAACTTTTGTTATGCTGGAAAAAAATAAGAATCAAGCGCTTTGAGGAAAAGAACAAGGATTACAGAATGATGATTCTTATCACTGAGAACAAGGAGCATTACCTTTCCAATTAAAAAAAGTTGAGAAATACTCGGCTAAACTTCAGGTTGTGTTCACAATGTCAAAACAGTACAAATGCAGTTGCGGATGAAACGCAACCTTGACCTGAAGACGTCAAAACAGGAACCGGAAGTCGAGTCCAGACTTTTCTGCCCTCTCTCCCATCATCAACTGCCATTCCCTTTCTATTGCTAAATCTGCCCATTGTCTCATTGTGTTGTGTATACCATTGTGTCTTTCTAGTGCTGTGCTAGCTGCGTATTTCCTGAAGGAGAAACAGAATCTTCATGGTAAAATTGGTTGTGTGTTGTCAATCATTGGTTCCACTGTGCTGGTGATTCATGCACCACAAGAAGAGGAAGTGAAAGATATGGATGAGTTAGAAGAAAAACTTGGATCATTTGGTAAATTCCAAGAAATTGCAATTCATTTTTATTTTTGTGTGAAAAAGCAACTCTCTGTTAGGTTTCAAGTGAAATTTGAATACAGTTGAAGTCCTTGTAAGTGGCAAATTTACCACCTTGAGAATTAAAAAAGAGAGAGCTCTCATGAGCAATGATGTTCATGAATAATAATAATAATAATAATAGTAATAATAATGATACTAGGTACTGGTCACTTATGAAAATTTTCAGTGATAAAGTTGGGATGTGTAGATAATTTCAAAAGAGGTGTTATACTAGGGGTATTTGACGTTATTATCAAAGTATGATTACTTACATGTTTTTCACAGGCTGGAAGGTCTATACAATGAAAAACTGTGCCAGAGGTATTTCGTATCTGGCAAAGGGTTATACTCAAAACTAAGGGCACAGTATTTTCTGTGTATACATGTATGACTCACCTATTTATTTATTTATTTATTTATTTCATGTATTTTAAGATTCACCCAAAGGTGGATGTAAGATACAAAAGGCCCTATACAAGGCACCCAAAACCACCTGACTATAAAAAGGAATGTTCAGCTAACATTGAACCAAAATAAATATCTATAAACAATTATTGAAGGGCTCCAGGCAAAAATGTCTGAATTGACTTTTGAATCAACTGCACTAAAATGAAGAAGTGAACTTCCCCGTGCTATATGTCAAAAATTTGGGCGATCCGACGAAAAGAAGCCAAAAGACTTTACCTGTATTTTCAACAGTCTTGCTTTTGTGCCCCCGCTCCCTTCCCCAGGGCCCGGAATTTTTTTTCTTTTTGTTATTTTGTTCACATCAGTTAGGATAGGTAATTCCATACCTAATTTTCTGTGTATTGTGCAAAATTTGGCCACAATTTCACAAAATGACCAAACGCACTAAGAAAGTAAGTTAGGGCGTTTTTGTTTCAAGCCCTTCAATTATTGTTCTATGAGCCTGCATTGGCATTGAGGTCGTAAATAGCCAACAAGGTGCATAGCGTCAAGTTGGCTATAACCAATCTTGTATCCAACAAGGGCAAATTGGCGATGTTGGGACAAATTTTCTTGAATGTAGGGATGTTGTTGTCATCAAAAATCAGCTTAAGTCTCGAAAAATATGACTTAAGCTTTTTCTTGAAACAAATGATTAATTCTGTCAAAATTCACCTAAAATACAACAAGTTGTAATCTCAACATAATCTCTGTAATTTACTGGTAACTTGAAAATTGGTAAACTAGTGGTGTTATCATAGGGTAAGGCTTAGTTCTCTTAGGCTCTGAGTTGTAACGTGTCTTTTTTCTTTCAGGATTTGTGGCATACGGTGTTGCTGTAATCATACTTGCATTTGCTTTGATAATTTTTTACGGACCACGCCATGGGAAAACAAATATTTTGGTGTACATTGCAATCTGTTCTCTGATTGGTTCATTATCTGTGATGGGATGCAAAGGCCTGGGTCTAGTAATTAGACAGACTGTGAATGGAAACAGTCAGCTGATGAACCCAGTAGCATGGGGTTTATTGTTCGCTGTTTTGGCATGTATTGTGACACAAATGAATTACTTGAACAAGGCTCTGGATATCTTCAATACTTCACTGGTAACTCCAATATATTATGTCATGTTTACCACACTAACAATCATTGCATCTGCAATTTTGTTCCGGGAATGGGAAGACATGGACGCCAAAGACACCATTGGAGCAATCTGTGGATTTTTGACAATAGTATTTGGGGTGTTTATTTTGCATGCATTTAAAGATGTTCACTTTAGTTTGAAGGATGTTCTAAAGTTCTCTGCACAGCCAAATGGTGCTGTAAGGAAACGAAAACCTGGTCCTGTGATAAATGACGAGGCTGAAGCAATTCTGATGCATCACATTGACCAAAGAGAAGAGGAAGATGAAGAAGAAAGAATGACAGTTTATGCAAATAATGCAAACCATTTGTGATACTTGATATTTATTGTAAAATACAATTTGTTTTAATTTTATAAATTGGATGGAAAGGGCTGGTTGAATGACTTGTACTGTACATATTTATACCAAAATATATTTTTTATTTGTAGCACATCAACACCAAATTGAGTGGTCAAAAGAACCCTTTCTGGTGTCATGCTAATGATGACTAGCTTTCTAACCATGGCAATAAGGTTATTTAATAAAATCTTACATGAGAAATTTCTCTTTGTCACCAGCTTCAAAATCATCAGGCAACGATGCTTAAAGTTGTTTCTTCCCTGAAAAGTTAAATACTTTCTTGGACAGAAAGAGCTTTAAAGTGGTGTTCCAAATGGTTTATTTGTCTCTTGTTTGTTGGGGAAAGTAACACTATGGGTAATGTTTGGCATCAGAAAACAGATTGGTTGATTTTTGTCAAGAAAACCAGACATGTGGATGCAATAAAATCCACAGATATTTCCATTAAACCAAATATCATTTATTCTCAGTGATGTACTTGTATAATTTACCTAGGTGCTGAAAGTGCAAAATGGTATGCTCCCAGGCTTGCTTCTGCCTTTTTATGGAAATTGGTCACAACCTTGCAGAATGACGGAAATTATGAGAAATTTTTGAGTGCAAAAATCCAAAAAAGTTTCCAGGAAACATACCCTTGGAGTTACCCTCAAGGTGCTTTGGCAGTTACAGTCTTGGAAATCAATCAATTTTTTCCTGGATCCATGCCTGACAAACCGACCAAGTTTGAAAAACAACACAAAATGACCAGGCCATTTATTTCTTATGTTTTGTTTCCTGTGAAAAGGATTGATTTTGAAAGTAGGGGTTACTGATTCAAAACAATTAAGGCTGAAATTAAGTCCTAAATCCCTAAATCATGGACTCTACCTGAACAGTCATTGAGTATTTTATTGCTTAGCATCTCATTTCTTCCTAAACTTCCGCTTCCATGTCAAGGCATCTGAGCGATCTTGGTTTGTAATTGTGATAGTGTCAAGCACCTTGAGACTTGGTAGAGCAGAAATCACATACTGCTTATAGCCTGGGATGTTCTCAATTGGATTTCCATGCAGTGTTATACTAAAGAGTTCAGGAAGTGCACCAAGTTTATCAACTTCTGATAGTTTCTCAATGCTGTTCGCATGTAGGTACAAAATCTTCAATTTAGGATACTGAACTAACACCTAAAAACAAATGAGTGATATCATCATTAGATAGAGCAATCTATCGAAGAAAATTTAGATGCATTATAGAGCAGTTTTTTTTTTCAGTTGAGTGTAGAAAGTTGTATAGAGGATATTATATGGCCGCGCGGCAATACGAAATTTCGCTTTGAGTGTTGAAAAATATTTTTCAACACTCGAAGAGAAATTTCGTATCTCCAAGCGACCATGTAATTTTCTTTTTTTTATATAAAATCCTCACAATACAACAAGAGATGCTTTACATGTATTCTTTACTTCAAAAACTAAGGTATTTGAAATAAAAATGATATCACACATGTGGATAGCGTTTTTATCGATTTGCTACCACTCGGTATACCACTCAATTTTATATAATAATATGCAATATTAACTTTGGTCTAGATTAGATTCTTGCTGTTCCTAGGCTTGGTCCTGGCTGTGTTTACTCCCTTTTCCTTTTGATTGGCTTGTAAAACCAAGTCATGAAGTACTTTGATTTCTGGTCGGCTGAAAGGTTTATTTTCTTGACAATGCAATTGCCTCATGATAGCTTTTGGGCACAGGGAGTTTTAGGACATGCAAGAATAAGTCAAACATGGAATTGAACATTAATGGTTTTAAATGGGGTCCAGAAGTTTCTAGAAAGTCTACCATACACCATAATTATTAATTTGTGAGTTTGCACATAATTTTGTACATAGATCATAGCTACCTCATCAATGGTTGAGATGTCATTGAAGGATAAATCAAGCCATGCTAATTCAAATGGGTTTTCCAAGAAATGTTCGAGGGTGGAATTGAAGAAGTGAAGGTCTGAGATGGCATTGTAGCAGAAGCGTAGTGAAGTAGCCTTGTATCTGTGTTGTCCTGAATCTGTAATTGTCTTTATAGATCAAGAATGATGGTTAGGATATTCATCACACTTACTCAAGGAGGGGGGTAAAGGGGGGGTCCTACGCATGGTTTACGGACATTAAAAAGTAGAAATAATGTATCACAGAGATGAAAATTCCATGTTCACGTTTCACGGAAATTTACGAAGTAAAACATTCACAGTTCACAGATTTTAATTTCGTATTTTCATTGGTCCAGGGTTTTCATTAAGAAACGTAGTAGCAGGAGAATAGTGTAAAGTAACAGGAGATGGTGAGGGAGCGAGCGAAGCTCGGTCCCCTCTAGAGGAAAATTTAGCCGGAGAATTCTGCATAGTAGGCGAAGAATTCTCCGATCTCCGATGCCTAATGAACACCCTGCTGGTCACGAAAATTAAAAACACTTAATCCCGTATCATGCAAAAACCCCTTTCACCCCCTCCTCAAAGAGATCAAGATCTCATGTATATGTCACAATGGACCTTTTCACGGATGATGATGCCATATTGGTTAGGGGGCAAAACCATATTGGTTAGGGGGCTAAGATTTCAGTGAATGTATGGGATTTTGGCCGACTTCGAACCTCTGTAACTTCGTTGTGGAAGAGGTATTTTGACAACAAAAATGTCTTTTAAAAGTCATTTGTACTGACATTTTCATGAAATATAAAGAACAGATTCAGGCTACAATGTAATGACCGTAAACATATTTTGAAGATTTCACACAAATTCAGGTAATCAAAATAATGTAAATTGCCATGAAATCAGAAGCAACATGAGAAGATTTATAATTCCAATTTACAGACGTCATACCTCCTTTACTGGCCTAATCTTCTGTTGTATGAATGATATCAATAACAATAAAAATAGCGGCAAATGTTGGAAATCTGCCTTTTCATGGTGGCGGTTCAAATTTGGCCAAAGTCCCATTCATTCATTGTAATTTTAGTCATGTTTGCCCCCAACCAATATGCCGTCATTAACCGTGAAAAGGTCTTTTCTCTCTCCCTCCCTCCAGAGGAAGAGAGATTGCATCATCACCGTTATCGTTAACCTACGCTAATACATGTTGTTACACCATTTTATATAATAAACTCAATTGTATGCATGTTTTGATTGGTTCTCAGTTATGATCTATATTTGGAGGACAGACTCATAGATGATGTCATCTACATGTGTTTTTGTTTTGTTTTTTCTCTTTGAATCTATTTGTTAAATCTGTTATCATCGCATCAATATGGTCATCGTCAACATCATTGTTTCAACGAGCATCTCTATCACCTCCTTCACCATCACTGCACCATCAGTGGTTCCTATTCCCCTCCATCCCTCGTCCCCATCTGCCTCTCAGAGGTTCTTTGCTGATGTCTGTGTGTACATCTTGTTCACCTTGCACATATGCAACTTATCATATTTATTATACTGTTGGGATAAAACGCTGCCGACATGAACAAAGCTAGAACTCTCCTACTGTTGGAGAGTGGCGATCGACAAAACGCTGTCGCTGGGAAGCATAATGGCGTTAACAGAAAGACTTGAGTGTATACCTTAACAAAGCTGTGCGGTCCCGGTCTTGGTTCTTCATCCATTGCATCTAATTAAATAAAGTATTAAGTGAAGTCAGACCACGTACTGAGAATACAACAAAATAGTAACTCGCGAGTGACACCGTCATGATTTCATTCTGAACCTACCTTGAATTCCCGCCAACGATTTGAAGGAAAAATCGAGTGGAGAGCAAATGTCATTGACTGCATCAACCGCGGCTGAAACGGTTGTTTTAGATTTGCTTGACATGTTGTCCTTTGAAACATCAGCACGTTCTCCAAGCTAATCACACGCACGCCATCTTTGTTTTTTTTTGTTTTCTCGTGACGTTTCGGGCCAGTTGTCATGACAACTCAACAACTATAAAAATAAGGTCAGCGGATGATTTTTAACAAAACAAGCATGGCGGGCGGTAACAGAGGTCTGTATAAATGTCCTTGCTCATAGTTTTGTGTAAATCTTCTTTTCGGGTTTCAGCCTTAACTTTTTACGGCAAGACTTCTGCACAGATTCCTACATTAATTATACATGCATGTTCCCAGCAAAACTCTATTCACGCTCGTTCTTTTTTAAAAAGGGCAAGCAGGATTTATATGCGTGTATCGGGAATCTTTCCCTTGGCTCCCATTGGTTAAAGCCTTCTCCACATGCAAATGTTAAGATGGGATAAATTTAAAGAAGTGCCTTTATCATGCCCCGTAACTCACACATTACTCGAGCATCAACTATCCTCCCTCCCGACCCCCTCCTCTTTAAAGTTCTCTCTCTGTGGTCAAAGTCAGAGGCCTCCCCATGAGGAAAGAAAATGTTATTATTCAAAGTACTTTATGTTCTATGGGGCAAAATTAATCTTACTACAAAATGCTTTCCCCTTCCAATCCCCCCCCCCCCCC
>BLFK01000976.1:1627802-1664820 GCA_014634185.1 Astreopora myriophthalma | reverse complement strand
GTGCAAAAACTGACAGGGATCGGCGAATTTGCGTACTCTGTTCACCCCTTCGTTACTCGTGGCCCTGGGCCAGTGCCAAGCTTTTTCTGAAAGGGCGTTGAACCACAATCTCATAAATTTGGAATTGCCGAGCCTTGGTTTTGACAATTGAAGCATCTCGCCTTTTTTTGCAGACAGGAAACAATCAATATAGAACGAAACTGAAAGACCGATGCAACCCTGCGGTGTTTTCCAGACGATTGTTTCCTTCGGTTTTACCCAGGCTTCCGGGGTAACGAGATATATGTGATTGATATAATACCTTCCCGTCCATTTGCTGATGGTGATAGGTGTGGTGTATCATCACTCAAGGTTTCCGAAGTAACTTCCTTTTCTCGCTTTAGTGAATTACGTCTTCATAGACTGAGTCTGGTAAACGATGGGGCGTTTTAATACAGCTTTCGTTTTGCTTTCTTGCTCCATACTAAACGAACTCATCTGTAATAGCGGAGCGATCACCCGAAAGTACTACATTGCGGCTGTGGAAAGAAGTTGGGACTACGCTCCATCAGGCTACAACAAAGTCAAAGGGGTTAGACTAGAGGATGACAGGTACGAAGGAGCGAACGCAGTAAATCAAAGCGAAAATAATTTGTCAGGCCTAGGTCGATTTGAGTGAAGTTACGTTTCAGCGCGATACACGAGGCGTCTAAATTGATACACTGAGGTGTTGTTAATCCTTCGCTCTGCAATTTTCGATCCGAGAAGGGAGTTAAAAATTCCATTAAAACAACGTGTAAACCAACGGGCAGTTGATTTGGTTTCCAACAGACCAAAATTCATCGGTGCATCTAAAATAAACTCCGCTTCTTCACCAGCGGGAAAGGACGCGACGTGATCGGCATGTAGTACTTCCAGGAACACCGGAACACGGAACACCGGAACACCGGAACATCCCGGAACATCACTGAACATTCCGGAACACCCAAAAAACCCGGAACACCCCCCAAAAAACCCGGAACACCCCCCCAAAAACCCAGAACACCCCCCAAAAAACCCGGAACACCTCAGAAACCAGGAAAAGTGCAAAATCTAAAATAAATTAAAATAAAATAGTTTCCTTAATGGAACAACCCCTTTCTTGGCAACTTAAACTTCTTTTCAGTACTACTTGAAACGTCAAGCACTATCGAAAGAGGGAGCCAGTTTAAAATCATGGGTTGATCCCAAGATGATTATACAAAAACGTTTCTAAACTTATTAGTGTTTAAATGGAAACGATGTCAAGCAATTTAATTACAGCGTACAAGTGTTGCACAAAAAGATTTGCAACTTATGTTGGGGTTCATTTTTATCTTTTGGTTTTCATTTTTAACTTATTGCCATGCAAAACATATCTAAAACAAAGAATAATAAAGCGGAAGCAGACATAAAGTTGAACTTCAACAGCTATATAAACCGGTCAAACAGAGCACAGAAACATGAAAAAAAAAAAGAACTGGCATGAATTAAATCTAACAAGCTCTCAGACCGAACTCTTTTGTAATGTAGTTTTTGTGGCACTCTGTGAGAGGCATTCCGTCGGGGATTACCAGCGAACACGGCACAAATGACGGTTCAGCTGCTTGAATGCACGCAACCCGAAGATGATAATGTGCATCCGATTCCCGGGCGGGCATGCATAACTGTCCCGTTTGGGGGTCCGTGATGTATTTTAATTTTTTAACGGTAACATATTTGCGCGATCTGCTTTTAGAGATTTTGCGCTCTTCTTAGTATTTTGGAATGTGTTCCGGGTTTTTTGGGGGGTGTTCCGGGTTTTTTGGGGGGGTGTTCCGGGTTTTAGGTGGTGTTCCGGGTTTTTTGGGTGTTCCGGAATGTTCCGGGATGTTCCGGTGTTCCGTGTTCCGGTGTTCCTCGAAGTACTACATGCCGACGCGATCAATCATGGGTCAACGTGTGCTAAGACATGATTGCGCATAATGATGCGAACTTCTTTCGTTTGCCATTACCGGCAACGGTGAATTTTGTTATTGGAGTTCGACATTTTTGCGTGTGGAAGCGAAGCTAGGGGGGGTTGATAATAATGACAGCAACTGTCTGTCACTTCTGGGATGTTGTTCCGGGTTGCTGAGAAGTTTGGGTTTTGTCTTATTTTTTAACTGGGTCACGGAGAATCTTATGTAAGAAAGAATCTTCCATGAACGAAGTGAGTTTATGCGTTTTAAAACCGGACCTTGCATATTACTTCTAATTCCTAGTGGAAAAATATGTAAACGTCTATTCCTGCCACTGAACTGCACACACTCGTCACGCAACACTAAAGGTTACGCAAGGTACAGTCCCCCCCCCCCCCACCAAAAAAAGGAAAAAAAAAAAATCAAGGATAGAAAAATGGCAGATTTTGGCCCGCGGGTGACTTGATCCTCATTTCGGGGGGAAGAGGGATTTTCTGTTTCCTTTTATTTTGTCAAAGACTGGTGATAACCCAGTCATGTCTTTTTGGCGTGACTTGTAAAAAAAAAAAAGTCAAATAACACAAAGAAGCAGAATTCTTGGCAACCATCCCACGATGTTTGAAGAATTCTTAACGCTACGCTATCAGTGTCTGCAGTTTCGGAAACCATTGTGGGACAGCTGTAATTCATTAGCAATCTGGTGGTCAGATACATCACGAGCGTTTATCGACTGTTTTCTGAGATGCTGTGCATGTGTACTCGATAAGCGGCTTTACTTTTCTTGTACTTTAGAAGCTTTAGCTCGACTCATCTGTGAGTCCCTTCTTCGTGCTTAAGTGGATAAATCGTGAAGCGCGTACTGTCCTTTTGCTTGCATTAAGCCAAGTTATTGTATTGGACCAGCGATCTCTGAGTCAGATTTCATTGCCGCTGTGGAGAGAGAATGGGATTACGTTCCAAGTGGATGTAACAAAGTGAAAGGTAATAAACTCGCCGGGAAGACAGCTAGGGGAGACAGCTAGGGCGTTGTTAGAGAAAGCAGAATCACAAATACAACTCTACCAAAGCTGTTAACGATCGAATCACTGTCGAAATTGGTGACTTTATTGCACGATTTCAGGGAATGTTGTAAGCTTAGGAGAGCAGCAACACCACTGCCAAATCAGGCATTAGCATATTTTGCCCTTTCTCAGAGCTCATCAGTGTAATTAAAATGTAACGGGAAATTCAGTTGATTATTCGTATAAAACTTTAAATAGAATTAAAATTTCACCCCACTTCCGCCCCATTCCCTGACACTCCAACTTAAGAATATGCCACATGTTTACAGGTGCGTTAAACAAAATGAATGATGTATTTTGATGTTCATTGACTGTTTTTTTTTTTTCTTTACTATTTTTGTGGAGTGCTCTTTTTTGGGGTCATGGGTCTTCGGTCTTCGATTTCCGCCCACACTCATCTTCACAGAAATAAGCAGTGAACTGATTCGAATCCATATTATCCATATTAGAATACCCAGAAGAATTCTTCCTCCAATGTTGAAAGTGAGAAGGGAGGCACGCCTGCTTACATCCAAAAGGCGAATCACGAGCACTTGTCTATTCCCTTCTTGTCTGCCTTTCTGTGCTCTGGTAGCTTTGAAGACTAAGTATGGCACACTTAGCTTGGCAAGTAGCTATCTGAGCTATGAATCAGAAAAATTAGTAATATTATAAGAGACCCAGTATAAAACTATGTTAAAATGTGCTGTGCTTGTCACTGATGTAAGATATTTAATGGCGGGGGCGTTGGATGATCGCAGATTCCAAATTGGTCGTTTCTTGACTCCCGTATTCCAGATATCCGAGTTCCAAAACGTGGATTCCGGATTCCACGTACACTACTAGACAGATTTTGGTTTATTCAGGAATCTAAACAACCTCATTTGGAAGGAAGCGTGCATCCAAGCAAGAAATGATCGCAGGCTTTCCTTGCCGTCAGTTACCAGCACTGAAGCATTCGGGCCAATTGACGCCCTGCCTTCACTCCATTCCCCCCCCCCCCCCCCCTGCCGTCCTCCCTCACAGCATTTCTTTTTGACCTTACTGCAATGTTGAGACAAATGAGTCGTCTCTCAAATGTCGCTTAATACGGAGTTGTGTTATTTTTGTAGTGATGCTGCAGTCTTCACGACCAGAGGGAATCACAGAATTGGGCGTGTATACCAAAAAATGCTGTATCGAGAGTTCGAAGATGCAAGCTTTTCAAAGGAGAAGAATCACCCAAAATACCTGGGGTTCCTGGGTCCCATCTTGAAAGGAGAGGTTGGAGACACGATTGAGGTCACCTTCTGGAACACTGGCAGCAGAAACTATTCAGTACATCCACACGGAGTCTTTTACGGGAAGGACTCAGAAGGTGCCTTGTATGAAGACAAGACAACGGGCAATGATAAGAAGGACGATGAGGTCCAACCGGGAGACAGGCACAAGTACACGTGGCATCTAACTGAGAGCCATGCCCCAACTGACCAGGATGAGCAATGCATAACCTGGATTTACCATTCGCACGTAGTTCCCTCCAAAGATATAAACACTGGGCTGTTAGGTGAGATTGGTTGAAGTTAGGCTTTTTCCAGGCGTGCAGATTGTGAGGAGCGGCGAAAATCGTCAGTCTCTCCTCGTTTGTCCCACTAGCTTGCAACTGAGACCTTTCAATGTCACGGCGGAAGTCCATAACCCTTCAGTCACGATCTGGAATGGAACGCGGCCCAATAGTTTACGGTATTATAACTATTTAGAACGGCTGCTGCGAGATATGTGCCATGATGTACATTTAGCACGAGCAATCCCTCGTGCGGCTCTTGGTTGCGGGCCAATGAGACGCGTTGTGGTTACCAGGCGCAATCTGATTGGCCATCATTTGGCGGGACCTCTGCTTGGTGGGCCGAGGCCAACTGAGACAGATCGAGACTTCTGGTCACGATGATTTTCGCCGCTCCCCGCAATCTGAACGCTTGGAACGGGCTAAACTGAAGTGAAACTTCATGGATCGTTCAGGATCTCTCGCTTACAGGGCTGAATGAATGCTCATGCACAAGCACACGTAATGATGACATGAACCAATGAACACTAGAGGCAAAAACATTTAGTCATTGTTTTGCTTCGGTTTGATTGAAGAGGAAAAATCCTATTTACGCAAAAATGGAATTCCGTCCCTGGACGGCCGAATGGAAAGCGCTCATATCAATCGATCGCGGTTTTTACTGTCACGCAACAAAAAAATAAATTCGAAACCGTTCGATGAAAAAGGCCAAGAAATTGAAGTGTTGTAGAAGACAAATACATAAACTACCTCTTCAATTCTCAGCTATGTTCGGTACATCAATTCTGAGTTATTTGCCGAAGCGTTTTACACAACTTAATAGAATTTTGTATGGAGCCGCCATGTTGGTGGACCTCCGTGGTCCACCAATATGGCAGCCGGTAATCAACGAAAACATCTCGAGTTCACTTTGCGGTGAAAGCGCTTACTTCTGCTCATGATATAAAATGCATGTGTATGAACACAGCCCCTAATGAACTTGAAACGTTCAAACTGCTGAGAATCATAGGAAGATACATTTTCTTTGAACCAAACATCCTTGTATCGTGGTGTCACGCTAGGTGACAATTCGCGTTACGGAACCGGAAACTTGTAAAAGTATTTATATCTAGGTCATCTTCAACCTCTTATAGATCAAAATTCAGAAGGCCTCGGGATTATGATTTTAGAATTTGATGTCGTCACTGTGAAAACGATCTATAGTTACGGCGTCTATTGAGGCTAATCTTCTTCAGTGCCATGTTTTGATTTGATTTCAGGCATCTTGCTGACTTGTAAAAATGGAGCTTTAGCCCAAGGTCACCAGAACAAACCTGACAAAGAGTTCGTTGGTTTGTTCACCGTGCTGGATGAAAACGACAGTTGGCTTCTCGAGAAGAATAAACAGAAATACTGTGGCGATCCATTAGGGGTGACGAATGAAGATGAAGATTTCATGGAAAGCAACAAGATGCACGCTATAAATGGCTACTTTTACGGAAATCTGCCGGACTTAGACATTTGCTTAGGAGATTCAGTCAAGTGGCATCTGGCTGGGATTGGAAATGAAGTGGACATTCACACGGGTTAGTTTACACAGAGGACCGCGAGTGTATCATAGTGGATAAAATTGCTGTCAGTGAAATAGATTGTCCTTTTCAGTCAGTGAGCGAGCGATCCCAGCGCAGTTCGCGTCGAAACCGCGAGGTGCCTCAAACGAGGGCGGATCCGAGGAAAAACAAGGGGTGTTTTGTTTCTTCTTCATACTTCACTTTCTTAACACGACTGAAAGACGTTCAGAAATGCATTTAAAGCGCTAAAGGTGTGAAATAAATTAGGCTATAGCCGTTTTATACCAGGAACTCCTGCTGTAAAATACAGGCGGAAAAGAACATCTGCACTTTTCCCAGGGCTGCGCCCTCGATCCTTTTGTCTCGCGGCCATCCGAGAACAGGCACATTGGATTCTTGAAAGAAAAATGTAGCCGTTCTCTCGGTTGACGATTGAAGTTGAGCCATTAAGATATTCCTCTCCTTGTCGAACGTTTTTCTCAGTCGATAAACTCTAATCAGTTTAGGCAAAATGTATCAAATCTTGTCCACTTTTTTAATTTTATTCTTTTTTTTTCCAATCACCCTGACCACCCGGCTAATAATCCTCGTTATACGAGGGGTTGCCTCAGCGGGAAATAAATAAATAATATTTTGACCTGTTTGTTCTCTGTACAATTGACTTTGTTTTTAAATGGTTTGGTTCTTTCTTAAATTTCTCTCTATCTAGCGTATTTCCATGGCCAAAGTTTCACAGTCGACGGTCATCGCAAAGACGTCGCCTCTCTTCTTCCCGCTACTTTCGTGACGGCGTCTATGAAGGCCCAAAATCCCGGCGTGTGGATGCTAAACTGTCTCGTAAACGACCATTACAATGCCGGTATGTACACCTTGTTCAACGTCACAAAGTGTGACGGAAAAGCTGGCGTCGTGCCAACTGTAAGTGGCGGGAAAACGCGGACGTACTACATTGCGGCAAACGAGATAGAGTGGGATTATGGACCATCTGGAATGAACAACATGGATGGGCAGAGCCTGACGGCATCTGGCAGGTATGTCACGAAAGTGAGTGTTTGCGTTTTGTGGCATTTTGGTTCAGTTAGAGCGGTTGGTTTTACAGTCCAATCGGAACGCTAAGCTTGGTAACCGGGTCAGCGCCAAGCGCGCGAAAAAGATAGTGGCGAAGTCGTGATTGGCTTTAGTTTTGAATTTGATTGGGTGGAAAGTTCGCGCCAGATTGTAGTCCAATCAAAGGGCAAACCAAAACAATTGCGTCATTACTGTTGACAGTCAAGTGAAAACTGCTCTATATTACGTAATGCTGTATTTTAGCAACAGCAATCGACTATATATTTTAACAGCTATTTAGCGAGGGTTGTTGAGTAACAAAGGCCGCTGTAAACAAAACAGGATCAAGGTTCACAAATCTTACGTTGTTCTTGCGGTCAAGCGAACGAGTATTAGGGAAATAAAAGTGACGTTTGCGAGGAACCGCCTCTTACTCTTCAGTGGTATTCGCAAAGGGTTAACATTGATAAATTTCACTTGTGTCAGCTCAGTTGATCTAGGATCACTGTCTACCAGGAAGAGATTAAAAAGGAACGTCCTCAAAGTGATTCAGGAAATTCTGGATACAAGCCGATTTGAATTTAGCTATTTCCCAGTTCACTTCGGCCTTCTTTTCAAAGCGAGACCAAGTGCAACCTTTTTCGTGGAGGTGCCGCCGTCACGAAATGTCGTACTTGCGTTTTACTTTGCACATAAATGAAAACTAAACTTCCTAAACAGGACCTCGCATTTGACCTCGTTTTGAATGCAAGGCCGAAGTAAAGGCTCTGGAAGGGCCTAATGTTAATGCAAACGGCTTTCGTGAAAATCATGTTTCTTTTCTCCTGTTTCTTTTCTCAGCGATTCAGCTGTTTTCTTTGAACGAAACGAGCAGAGGATTGGAGGGACCTATCTGAAAGCAATTTATGAGGAGTACACTGACGATAGCTTCACAACCAAAAAAGACAAACCCGAACATCTTGGCTTCCTGGGTCCGGTGATACGTGCAGAAGTCGGTGATGTAATTGAAGTGATCTTCAAAAACGATGTGAGGGTCGCTTTGTGGTTGCGCAGTAGTTGACTTGGTCGAACGGTTTTATTGAAAGTTCAACCAGTGGATAAACTGACACAATCATGTAAAAGACCGTGCCAAGATTAGTCATTCACACCATTTTATGGCCCTTGAAACAGGACTAATGTTAATGCAAACGTCCGCTGATTTTGAGACAGGCTCCTTCTGAAACTTATGAACTTTTGACTTTCTTTCCATACTACACGGCGCTCGTGAAAATGCTTGCTAATGTTCGTCCAAGAGGCGATCCAGTTTAAGACGACCCTTTATATGTTTCAATTCATTTACAGGCTAGCTATAACTTCAGTATTCAACCCCACGGGGTCTTCTTCAACAAGTCGAATGAGGGAGCCTTGTACGAAGATGGTACATCCGGAGCGCAAAAGGCAGGCGATAATGTGCAACCAGGCCAGACTTTCACTTATCGGTGGACTGTGCCCGAGGAAGTAGGACCAACTACGTCTGATGCACAGTGTATCACGTGGGTTTATTATTCCAGTGTAGATCCAGTCAAGGATACGTATTCCGGTGAGCCAGCGTGTTAGCCACACGGAAGTGGGTTTCTTTTGCGGCTCTCGATATTAGAAATAGAGCCAGTCACGTGAATTCTTTTGCAGGAATTTTCTACTCTAGCTGATGTCAGTTTCATATATGTTCTGTCTGTGACATTCATGGCAGCTTCCAATTATCATAGTGATTTAATTTGTCAAGAACAGGAGATTTAGATTTTACACGGTTGAATCATATCCCAAGCGCGTGAGATGAAAGGCGAAAATCGAGTCATTTTAAAACTATGCGACCAACCGTCGTTTAAAACACGTGGTAATAATAAACTTTATTTAGAGAGGGTGACACTTTACAGTTACAACAACTGGTGGCCCTCTTAGCCGGTGCCTCCATCTACTTCGGGTCTCTTTCGAGATCGAATTGGAAATTGGAAATGTTGATTTTTGAGGAGACTAGAAAACCGGAGTACAGGGGGAAAACCCGCTTGGAGAAGAGTAGAGAAGGAACAACAAATTCAACCCACGTATGTCGTCATCGAGGATTGGAACATCGTCTCGTACATCGGTGGGAGACGATTGCTCTCACCACGGTGCCATCGCTGCTGACAGATTTGAACTGATTTACGCTACCATTTAGATCGGTTTTCATATGAGTATCGTAACACTAATCACAGCAGGTGCAAACGGCGCAGTGAGCCAATCAAAATTCGTAGCATTTCCATGTTACTTTGCTTAAAGCGCGGGAAAAATCGCGCGTGCAGGTCGCGATTGGTTTTGGTTTACTTTCTCATTGGTTGATAAACTGGCGCGAGATTTTTAAGCCAATCACAAAGCGTAGAAATCGCAATCGCGTAATTACTTTCCGCAATCATTTGAAAACCTGTTCTAACAGCTCTGTGTTGTTTTGACTCGCAGGTTTGTTTGGTCCACTGCTTACTTGCAAGAAGGGCACATTAAATAACGACAACACTCAGAAAAATGTCGATAAAGAGTTCGTGCTGCTTTTTACGGTCACGGACGAGAGCGAGTCCTGGTATCACGAGAAGAACAAAGAACTGAAGGCGAACGCAAGCGTTATAAACGATGGTAACAACTCACTAATTAATTCCACTATAATCAAATTCCCTCTGCGGCTTAAAAGGTCATTTAAGCCCATGTAGACCGCCGAGATACCAAGCAGCTCTTCAGTAAGAACAATACAACATGCAAAACGTTTTATTGGATCGGTATGGGACGTAGGGTCGATTACAAGCCGCTGTTTCGGGAAATGAGCGCGTCACTAAGACACCTTTGCAGAGAAAATTTTTTGTCCTCCCACAAGTATTTCATCTTCACGCGGAACCAAAAGGTGGCCTCCTCGGCTAACAATGCTTGTTGTGTGTGTGTTTTTGTTTTTGTTTTTGTTTTTTCAGACGATGAAGATTACAAGGAAAGTAATAAGATGCACGGCATTAACGGCTACCTGTACGCCAACTTGCCGGGGCTAGAAATGTGTTGGGGTCAAAGCATATCTTGGCATGTGATTGGACTGGGAAACGAGGTGGACATGCATACGGCTTACTTTTACGGCAACACTTTTACACACGAAGGCAGCGTCAAGGATACAATCAGTCTCCTACCGGGTACTTATAAATTCCACAAGCTCAAATGATAAAAAAATTAATAACCTGTTTAGCGATTGATAGAAGTTTCATCGTGTACTATTGAGTTTTAGTAGAAGTCCACTCTCATACTACCTTCGAATTCATTCCAATTTCTATTCATTTTAAAAGAACAGAAATAAAACACTGATTATGCTGATGCATCATAATTTCTGAAAAGTTCTAAATGGATTGCGCGTACCATTTAATGTTCCAACCGGAATTTCCGGGGTTTCTGTGTAAAGGGTAAGTACCCTGTGGTTTCCCCGTAAACCACTTCCTGGTAACTTAAACTCAAGTCTTAACAGAAACCGAAGCATGTATGTCTCCAGAGTGGCAATAAACGCTAATGCTCATTTTCTTTCAGGAGTATTTGGGACGTTAAGAATGACTCCAGATAACGCGGGAGTCTGGGCACTTGTCTGCAGGACCAACGATCATTATTCAGCGGGAATGCAGGCAAAGTACAAAGTCCTTAACAACTGTGGGAAGCATGAGTCCAAGATGACTCCTGGGAAAACTCGTCGCTACTATATTGCGGCTGTTGAAAGGGAATGGGATTATGCACCTACTGGCGAGAATGTCTTGGCTGGAGAACCACTGGATTCTAACGAGTCAGTTACAGTCAAATCAGGTCAAGCGTATACCCCCCTAGATCCTAATAATGAAATATTATTTGAGATTTTAATGCATTAATTGATTCGGAACATGACCCTTGTAAGCAAGGTGGGGTTAGGTTACAAGTGGTTGTGGACAAGTTAAGTCGCTGTAAAAAAGTAAAAAAGCACTGATTCCAGACTCTGAATACTGCAAATAAAACTAAAGCTCAACAATCATAACAGAAATTTAATGTAGTGTTTTGAATTGGCGATATTGAAATTATTATAACCACTCAAGTTGCCAACCGTTTGCTTGTAACACAATCCTGTAACACAATCCTGTATTTCTCACAACGGTTATGTTTCGAAACTATTTCTGTTGTCAAATTTCAAATATTCTAATTGTTAATAGAATCTTGGGGGCTGCGCTTGACCTGGTTCGACCGTAAACTTTATAAACCCATTTTGTACCATTAACTTTTTTAATTACGTAGACAAGACCTAGCGAAACTCTTATTGATAAACTTCGTTTGACACTACGTCCGGTACTCGCTTGGCGTACTTTCCATGCCATCACTAGTACGAATACTGATCCATGACTAGGAGAGATTCCCTATACCATGTGCCCTAGGCTAGTTCGGAGCGGGGCTGGGAGACGTCTAAATGGGGAGGCCCACATCCAGGGCGCTATAGGCTGTATAGCAAATTCTTTTCGAATTAGACAGACAAGAAATTTATGTAGCACTAAGATCTTGCACTTTTCAAGTAAGTTTTCAAGAAATTCGTTCTTTATTTGTAATGAAGACAACTACACAACCCCCAAGAGAGAGACCCTACTGGAAGACCACGGAACTCGTTTTCTCTTGTCCATTCAAGGGAAAATGGAAGGGCTTAACACCGCAATATCATTTCTGTTAACAGCTAGTGGAGGTTTCCAATTAGAAGACTGAACGATACTTGTTCGTCTGTATCCTTGACTTCCTCATCGCGCACGCCCGCCTTAATTATTGCTCGACGGGCCTTAGGGAAAAATGATGACTGCACTGTGCATTTTAAGTCTCATCACGGCATCGCGATCTGCGCAGTATCAGATCGAAGTTGGACCTTTTTCAATTCCGCACATTTTATTTTGTTTTTTTCAGATATTCGAGACCTTTCACTGAAAATGGAGACCAGCGAATTGGACGAAAGTATAAAAAAGTTGTCTATCAAGAATACAAAGACGCCAAATTCAAGGAACAAAAAAAGAGGACGGCTGCCGATAAACATTTGGGGGTACTGGGCCCAATGTTACACGCTGAAGTTGGAGACACTATTGAGCTGCTCTTCAAAAACAATGCCGCAAGAAATTATTCAGTGCATCCACACGGTCTGTATTACAGGTACGATACAATTTTTTTTATCTTTGGACTTAGAAGGTGATTTGAAATTTCACTGCAGTTAAGATTTGGAATAGTAGTTTGAGATGACGGTAGTGCGTCCGATACGTTGCGCATGTCACGTAATTCAAGATGTCCCCAAAACAAGTGGTACTCCAAATTAGCGAAATGTTCGGGCGATATCCTGATAATGTCCGATAAGTCCCGAAAAAACCCCCAAAAGCCCAAGAAAATCCGCAGTTCTTACAAACCAAAAATTTTCAAAGCTTTATTCTAGCGCCACAAAAATTGCGTCAACTGAAATTAAAATGAAATCAACCAATGCGCGCGCGTTTGAAATTAAACCAATGAAATAAAAGTAGTCTGTCTGCGCGCGCGTTCACAAAATCTCTAAAGTTCGAAAGGTCACAACACGAAGAGTTTGCGTTCTTACACAGCTGGATACCCAAGATATTACACGAATCTGACTGACTAAATTATGAAGCGGTCTTATTTGGTAAGGGACTTATTTGGTAAGGTACTTGACATCTGTGTGTTGGAGATCACTGGTAGAAAAACAGGGTCTCAAAAATGACTGCGTGCGCAACAACTGCTTCAGTTCACGTTATCCATTGACGTCAAGTTGTTGATGTGCTTTCCTTCACCGCCATTCTCAAAATTTCAAGGGGAGGTGAAAGAACCCACCTCAACGTGTTGCTGTTGTTTAACACATCTTTTCATTTATTTTTCCATCACTTTAGTCGAGTTGCTGCTGGTCAGTTTTATTAAAACGGTCTTTCCTCTTGCTCTAGCAAAGCCAACGAGGGCTCAAACTACAACGATGACACAACAGGCATTGAAAGAGAGGATAACGCCATAGCTCCGGGAAAAACGTACAAGTACACTTGGAGAGTCCTTAAACGGGCAGGGCCGGGAGATACTGGTCCTGCGTGCGTCACATGGGCCTACTATTCAGATGTGAATCCCATAAAGGACACGAACAGCGGACTTGTTGGTCCACTCATTATTTGCAAGAAGGTAAAAAGAAATAACATGACATTTTTGCTACCCTCTGACAATAAGTCAACTAGCCTGCGAAGCAAGCGTTACCTTAGGAGCGAAGATTTCCGCATTCTGGCTGCGCGGAAATTGGGACGAGAGCAAAAACAGGCAGACGAGTGGGAGTGGGGGGAGGGTCCTGTCCCCAATTGCCGCGCAGCCAGAATGCGGAAGTCTTCGCTTGTACGGGAACGCTTGCTTCGCAGGCTGTAAACCGAGATAACGGACGAAGCAGTGTCTTTTTGTAGAAAGTGCCGGGGACATACTCGGAATAAATCCGAATATTTTTTCCGAACAAAAATCGAAGGTTGTATGTTAAAAGCTTTTTTTTTTTTTTTTTTTGGCTAACATCGTCTCTATCGGCTCAGCGTTTTTACCATTCTTGCCGCAATTTTCTTATATTGCATCTATGTAAATATTTTAGAGTTTTAGTATCTCATTAGCATTCTTATAATTGATTTTATATATTTAAGCACATGCTAAATTTTACCTTTCAACTTGAAAATGACCGTCGAACGGTCGAAACGTCGTCGTTTTTTAACGTTAACTTTTATATTAAAATCCGTTTCTAAAAGTTTGGTGATTCGAATAACAAAATGTTTAATAAATTAAGGTGGTACGTAATCTCTCGCGTCCACAAAGTTTCGCCTTGGTATGTTAATTGCTGCCCGCAACAATATAAAATGCAGGTTTGAGATATGAACGACTAAAGTGAAAATACACGCTGTTTTGCGGGGCACTTCTGTTGCTGTGGTAACATATAGCCTTACCTTATTGTTCAGCTGTGTTATATTTTACACTACAACATCGCGGTTGCGTTACACAGTGTTGCAGTAGTAGTAGTAGTAGTAGTAGCGGTTAAAAATCTTCAGTAATAACAATAGTATTTTAATTACAATCCTTTTGCAAAAATTAAAATAGCTATAAAAAACTGATTTACAAGATTGCCAAGTGAGAATGGAATGTTTCAAATGCGCGGTCGGTTTCCTTCTTAAACTGCCCAATTGATCAGATCGCCCTAATTTTTTTCACGAAGAGAGTTCCACACTAAGGCACCGCTATAGCTGAAGCTACGTTTCAAATAGTAAATACGCGGCTTGGGTAAATTTAATTTACGGAAGGAATCACGCAATTAAGTCATAGTCGGTGTCTCTCTCACTAAACAATTCACCCAAGTACACTGGGGCTAACCCGTGGAGGGACTTAAACATCATCATAGCTCTCTGCTTTCTACTTCTTAAAGATAACTTGTCCCACCTCAATGTTTCAAGAAGCAGGCTTGAGTTCACCTCGCATTTGGCTTGCAGAATAACCCTAGCTGCTCGGTTTTGCAATTTTTGTAGTTTCTCGCATAAACAAGAACTCAATAAATCCCAAACGGGGGCACAGTAATCAAAATGAAGTTGGATTAAAGCGCTATATATTTGTACTGCAGTGGATTAAGAAATGAGGAGCCTAATGCGCCTCAGGGCACCGTTAGCTGAGGCAATCTTTCTGCATAGCTCGCTGATGTGATTGGACCATGAGAGTCGGTCGTCATTATTAACCTCAACCCTGCTAATTGGTTGGTTGTCCAATTGGATATTGAGTTCACTACAATTCTCTGCAAGAAACTTCTGACGAGATCCAATCACCATAAACTCAGTTTTCGCGATGTTTAGACTAAGCTTATTTGCTTTTAGCCAAGTGGAAAGATTGGTAAGTTCAGAATTAGTTGCTTGTTCGAGTTCGGCAAAAGTGCAACAACTGATGGTGATGTTGGTATCGTCCGCAAACATTTTTTGCACAGGATATATTGAGGCAGTAAGGAAGATCATTTATATATATTAGAAAAAGCAAAGGTCCCAGTATACTTCCCTGGGGAACCCCGCAGGTTAATTTACTTGCACTGGATAACGCTCCGTTAACACTGCATTTTTGGGATCTATTACATAGGTAGGAAGCAAAAAAATGCATCATATATTTTATCAATGAGAAGGTCCCTCGAAAAATCTTAATCGAAAAATCTCAAGTTTAAATTTATGAACGTTTTGACCAAAAGTCGGAATCGTCGTCACAGCCGTGAAATCGTGGTACGTTCAAAGTTGACTCATCAGCTAATCTCATTTTTGTCTTACCAGGGTACACTGAATAAGGTATCAAGCGAACGAGACGATGTCGATCGCGAGTTTGTTCTCATGTTTACCGTCCTTGATGAAAACGAGAGTTGGTACTTAGACGACAACATCGATGCATACTGCAATAATCCGGGCAATAAAGAAATGCTGAAGGAAGACGAAGACTTCCAGGAGAGCAACAAAATGCACGGCATCAACGGCTACGTGTTCGGTAACCTTAAGGGTTTGGAAATGTATCAAGACGAGACCGTGGACTGGCTCCTAGTTGGTATGGGAAACGAGGTTGACATGCATACGGTTCATTTTCATGGACAGTCGTTTCTTCGTGTAAGTAGCACCGCGCATGCTATATCAGTTAGCAAACAGCTAGCCGAGAGCGACTCTAGCGCCTTGAATTCTTTGCAAATTCCGAAGTCCACTAGTGACAACGCGCGCCTTCCTTACTATCCAGCAATGGTTTAATTCCGCGATCAAACGCCTGGACCTGTTTCTCGAAAGCCCCGAAACTTTTCGGCCTTATTTCGGGTGCCACAATTTCCTCGGTATCTTGAAAAGGAAGACGTTTTAAGCCGTTTGCTCTTTGCCATTTTTTAAAGCATGTTAACAGACCAAATTTTCATACTAAGGGGATCGTAGTTTTACAAATGGCTTTTCGGCCCCGTAAACTTTTCGGGACTTTCGCGAAGCGGGCACCCGGCGTTATTTGATTAAGTGGTTTATATGTATTTTTTTTTTCTTTACAGAAACAAGTTTCGTATCACCGAGAAGACGTTTACGACCTTTTCCCAGGAGTCTTCGCATCCGTGAAGATGGTCCCAGACAGCGTAGGGGTTTGGATGCTTCATTGTCACGTGAATGATCACATTGTTGCTGGCATGGAAACGGTTTACTCTGTTTATGGTAAGCTGTTAATTATACAATATGCTAAATTCACCGCTCGTTTCAGTCAATCTGTCGTAGTCTGTGATCTATTGAAGGACAGAGGTGTAATTGACGTCAGTGTTGCCGACAATATCCTCTCATAATTGTGTAAAACAAATAGATTCCATCTGCCATGTGTCTTCAGTAATAGATCACAAAAGACGTCAAAACGTGTTAGGATGATCAGTAGGGAGCTTACGAATCGACGACGTTCGGACGACGGACCGTATAACCATGCCCACTGCGCATGTCTATCTGGGCACTTGCCGGCGTCGAGTCAAGGTCAACGACGTTGGTGAGGGCGATTTGCCGGCGTCTTAACATCAAAGTGCACCAAAGCTCAAAATGTTTTTCGTTGTTAAGACAAATCTCTTCACCTACAGCAAACATAATTTGCCGTTTTCTCCTCGAAATTATGCTTCTGGTGCGAGGTAAAACTTAACAAAAGTCAGTGAGCTAGTGACAGCTAGTGAGAGGCTTAGGTCTGTTTTTCATTTGACGTCACAAACTATTGTGCAATGCAAAATTCTTTCAAAACTGGAATGCAAAGCGGTTTGTGACGTCAAATTAAGAATAGACCCATGCCACGCACTCACTAGCGCGGTCGTGGGACCAAATGGCTACCAGCTTAACTTGACAAAAAGCAAGAAATGCTTTGTGGTAATGAGATTTAACGTTTGCATGAGAAAATGTTCTATTGTTAGTTGCATTTTAAACAAAATTTGTTCACAGACCTTGATTTTAAGATTTTAACACACTGTTAAATAATTTCTAATCAAAACAGATAAGTCGCAGAAAACAACTCCAAGTACCTTTGGCCCAGTGGACACCGCGAACTCAGTTGTTGCAGGCGGCTTCTTCTTCTGTTTGCTGTCAGCTGTTTTTGCCATCTTGTTTTAAAGGCTTGATTTCGAAAGAACAACAAAGTGGTATTGTAGAAACAGAATTAGAAGTTGCTTCGATGGTACACCGACCAACGCACTGCCAACAAACTTAACAGACGGGCTGACTTTGTTCCTGAACGATTAATCACTCCAGGAATTAAGTGATTCTTTTTACTAACCCTCTTGCCTATCTGAAGAATAGTCTTCTGAATGACTCATCTTTTACCCCCCCCCCCCAGCCCCCCCCCAAAAAAAACTTGCTGATCGACCAGTGTTCGGTCAGATGTACTCAGGCTCGTCCACTGAACAGACTAACCTTCTAACCGACTACTAGATAGAAGATTTGATTGTCTGACCGACTTACCCGACCCACGTGTTGGTGTTGCCAACTTTACTTCCAAGCCTTTAGTATTTTTTGTCAGTAGAGAAACCTTGGGTTGGCGTCGCTGAAAAAGAAACTTGCACTTTTGTAGAGTTTCTGAATAATTGACGCAGAAGGTTTTTTTGGAACGTTCTCATGAAGTTCAGCTTTCTTATAAAAATAGTCATATCGTTATTTAATGTTCTCGCAGTACTTATTCATTAGAAGTAAAAAACATGCAAAACAGAGTTTAAGTTAACTGATTTGGACCCTTAACACATGAAGTTGTTATTAAAGACTTGCTTTTTACTGCAATCCATGCGTGAAGTCTGTTTCAGTATTTTTAATGCCACTGTAATATCACACTAAAATTTGTCCCACCTTGCAGACAGAGATGCTAAAATCTAAATTACAAATAATAAAATTTTAAAATGATTACAATACAGTAAAATTCCACTGCAGGTGCAATTTCGTCAGTTCACAGACGTTACTTGAGGTGTTGCTCCTGATATGGGTGTCACGTACCAAAACACGACAGCGAAGTAGACTACATAAAAAAGATGACAAAACATGAATACCAATGTCTACGAAAATTCTTCTTGTCCCATTTCAGCCAAGAAAACTTGTGAACATAAGTAGAGATGACACAAACAGAAGCGTGGACACGTTGCTGTTAGACAGGCTTCCTTGGCCTAGAAAACGAGCAAAGAAAGTAAATTAGAGAATTGCAGGTCATACTCTTCGAATTGTTAGTGCATTGATGCATCAGGACGGGGATCTGATACCTGACTCTAAGCAATTCGTATCTTATAAAGGTGAGAGCGAGTCGCTCTCGCTGGATATTTTAAGAGAAAGGACTGCGGTTTTGCAGTGCGTGGAGAATCGAACGTTTGTACTTTTTTACTGCTTCATTGTTTTGGAATCAGAGGGAAACTTCGAGCACCTGATGTCACGGCGAAAAAGAGAGAGAGAGAGAGAGAGAGAGAGAGAGAGGGAGAGAGGGAGAGAGGGAGAGAGAGAGAGAGAGAGAGAGAGAGAGAGAGAGAGAGAGAGAGAGAGAGAACCTTTTTTATACACGGTTGTATTCAAAGCTCCAAGCTCGTGGGGCCGTGTATAAAGTAACGATATAAGATAACCAGCCTAACGTTAAGTATCCCAACTAGAAGGAAGCAACTTGTTCGCTATTTACAAGGCGTGATGGAGTTGAATTCGGGACCCGTTTGGTGGCCAGAGCGGGATTTGTTAAGCACTGGGCCACGCCACCTTCTAATGGATATGAGGAGGCGTACAGTACAATGCAGTAAAATGTTTTTGAAATTCTACCCTATTATTGTGCAAAACCTGTACGACCAACATGGCCGTCTCATCACGTAGTTGCACGTCACGCTCGTACTGTTGCATCATGGGTAATCAAGGCAAGGCAAAAACAACATGGTAGAGATGATTGACAGCGATTGTTGTAGGACTTACCCTGGTTACCCATGATGCAACTGAAAGCCTTAACCGGTCTTAGGGGAAGGAAATAAGAAAGGGTGAGCCATCAAATAACGGTGAATATCGTATGTTTACCATTTCTCACTGACACCCAAATCAAACGATCGAGAAAACCTAAACCTAAAATGTTAAGTGAGCAAAAAGAATCGCTCTGCAGGTCCGTCTTACGTTTTAGTACATTTCCTAGCTGTACTAAGCAAAACAACAACGTGATCGATAACCAACTTCAAGATTTTCTGAAGAACGTGAGCACACAAGAATGTAGGTTTCATTTTCTATTTTCGCTTCAAAGCCCTTTCAACCAATTTTGTTCTAGGATATTTCGCCCTCATTGCTCAACGCAAGCGAGATGGAATAATCGTCAAGTGGTTACGATAGCGCAGATTTCTATTTTGTCGCCGGGCATCGCCAGCTTCGTTGCACATACCCGATGTAGTGAAAGACGCTTTGAACCCCTTGTATGTGGTAGTCGTGCTGCTGTCGCTCCGAAAATGTACCCAAACCATGTTGCCCGCGCTTTGTATGTCGCCTGGTTTAGTGGTACCGCACATGGGTCTAGCAAGGATCGCTCCAAATTCTGCCTCAATTTCCAAAGGATTGGACAAATCCTTGAAGTAAGCTTCCCTGACTTCCAAATAGTCGTTTTGGCAATTCTCGCTTTGCTCCAATTCGAACGCTTCGAAGCTGATTTTCACTTGATGTCCTTCTGGTGCGAGGAGAAACCACTGCCAAGCGAAATTTGCGGGGTAGTTTTTTGTACCATATTTTGGCGTACTAATCTCACCTTGGGATACATTCAGGAAGGTCTGCGAGGCAGCTGAAAAAGGCATGAAGCCGAGCATGGATTAGTACGGATTAGAAAAATATTCTTCCTGTACTGCCAAACTGACATCAATAATTGACTTATTGTAGGTCCAGGCTTGTCCCTGGAGACAGTGTGGTAGACTGTCGTAATAAAGATAATATAATGATAATAGTACGAAGAAGAAGAACAAGGACTGAAGGAGGAGAAGGAGAAGAAGAAGAAGAAGAAGAAGAATCATATTCTTGTGCTCGTTTTGATTTCATGTTCCCTTACGTGACCTTGACGCTTCTCATGGATTTTGAGGGTGAGTACAAGTGTCTTTTGGCGTACTAATCTCACCTTGGGATACATTGTGGAAGGTCTGCGGGCCAGCTGAAAAAGGCATGGAGCCGAGCATGAATTAGTACCGATAAGAAAAATATTCTTCCTGTACTGCCAAACTGTCATCAATAATCGAGCTACCATAAGTCCAGGCTTGTCCCTGGAGACAGTGTGGTAGACTGTTGTAATAAAGATGATATAATAATAATAATAATAATAATAATAGTAAGAAGAAGAAGAAGAACAAAGAGAAAATTGAAAACGATAGAGCTTAAAGTTCGACAGCTTGTGGGGTCGTGTATAAAAATATTCACAAATTATTTGTACAAAAACAAGATGCTACATGATGGATACAGGAAGGTCAACAGTGACTTTGACTTCAATTTTCCAACTTTTCTGAGCTAATACCCGTGAAATGTGCTGAAACCGATTGACAATGGAGGCTCGTCCTCTAACAAATCGGGAACATACGGTTGTTTTCACTTCTCTTTTTTATTTCTCCTAGTTCTTTACTTATTTCCCTCCCCTACTTCTTTTCAGTTTGTGCGATTGGCTTCTTCTGTTCATACTTGTGCTCGTTATGATCCGATGTTCCCTTACGTGAACTTGATGCTTCTCATTGATTGAACTACTGTAGTTTTTTAGGGTGAGTACAAATGTCTTACCTTATTATAGGAAATTAACAATGCACTTTATTAACGCGATTTTACAAAATTGGCGTTAATTTAATGTATCTTAATGTCGATGTAAATTTAATGCACGCTATTTTACAACATTGTTATTTTAAAACACCTTTATTTCAATACAAAACCTTATTAGTTCATGACTCCTCTATTGGCTCTTCAGAGTCACTATCTGACAGGACGTCTTCGTTTAAAATCGAGTTCAAAATGTCTTTTGATTGATCTTGATACTCCTCTGTCTCCCCGAGAGGATAGCTCACTTCTTCTGTTTTCCTCTTTAAAACTTCCAATGCCCCTTCGTCCTCCCAATGCACGGTTACTTCTACTGGTATTTCTAAGCCGCCTTGAACCAGTGGAGACCGTTTGTATTTTATAGATTTCACCTGCCCCATTACGTTAGCTCCTCTCTTCAATGAAAACCAGACATACCGGCTCAGTTCTATGGGAATATGCCCAACAGTGGCGGGAAATAACGTTCCTGGCAGAATTGTTTGTCCAACAACTGCAAATCGGTCGTGTTTATTGACGGAAGCCAAAACACAGTTTGGCATTCAGAGATGTAAAGTGCGAGTTTGCAGAATTATGAAAATCGCAGTAAATAAAGCAAGATGCTTATCGAAAAATTCGCGTTAATTTAATGCATGTAAACCTAACTTTTGAAAAATTCGCGTTAATTTAGTGTAACGTTAATTTTCTTCGCGTTGTCAACGTGCATTGTTAATTTCCTATAATAAGGTATTACTGAGTTTTTGATTCCCTAATTATCATAAAAACTGCGTGAACCCTCTGATCCCTCTACAGCTCAATACAGCGTTTTCGGTTGACGATACGGCAGCAAAAAATTAGCCTTAGATCAACCTCGTTCCCTGGCTCTCTCTTCTTTCAGTCCTCTCTTGCTCCAGGGGACGGGAAGAAGAAAGACCCTGGGAACGAGTTTGGCATTGTCTGAGATCCTATCCGCCAAATGCCCCTCAGGATACTATCTGGCGTTTACACGACATAATATTTCCCACCCTTATAGGACTGATGGTGGCGTGAGGGAAAACAAAAAATAGAAACACGAACTTACAGGCGTCGGATCTGGCTATGAACGAGAGTTGGAACCCACTGTAATGGCCGGAATCGTCTGTTTTCAATAAGATATAGAAGTTTTTGAAGGACACCCTCTCGTCTTGTCGTTCTCCTCGCAGTCGGTTTAAGTACTCCATATAGCTGGGGCTAAATCGTCCGCACACTCCCCCAAATCTCAAAGAGTTGTAAAAAATTCCCGTAGCGAAATAGTCACACGCACAGCTTTGGCACTCTTCTATCTCAAGACTATAGGAGCAAAAAGAGTTCAACATCACGGCTTCTCTAACTTTCAATAACAAACTGAACAAGAGTGAACATTTTTTTTAATTTAATATATTTCAGTAATTGAGATATCCATAACAGTAATGAAAGGAAAAAGAAGCTTCTTACAAAACTACCCCACCTAAATACAAAGACAAACACATTCTGACGCAACGATACAAAAAATACGGGAAAAAAACGAAACAAGAAACAGAAAAAAAAAACTAGAAAAATGACAGGAAAGGAAAGGAAACAGTAAGACCCCTCTATCACGAACTAAACACGAACTTACGAATTGACATATATATGAACTTCGGAAGAACTTTTTAATCTGTTCAAACAACGTAAGTTCCGTTCGTTGGGTGTCGCAGATTTGGTTCAATTAACACAAAAATGGAAATACATGGCCAACGAAGGAAGATAGTCTCGACAGAAGACTAACGAGAGACGCCTGGGGACAAACAAAAGGCAACCATGGATACCGTTGATAAGTTATCCCAACGCCGATATAAGGGTCGGGGACTTCAATTCTCCAGCATTTTGTCTCGTTTACGCCATAAACACCGGACTTGGGGTACTTAATTTCACCACTGATTTGTCCGGTGATGTTCGTGATTCCATTCGGGCAAACTGTTTAAAAGAACGTAAATAAATTAGCCAGCATATCTTATAAGTCACGATTAATTATTACTAATGAGATGTGCATCATGACATCTCATTAGTTATTAATCAACATTAACTAGTCATTAATCAATAATCATTAATCAGAACATCTCATTAGTCATTAGTGATGTATAACGCCTCTCAACGAGCGGAGTATGCGTTTCTTCGCGTCCCTTTCGAGCTTTGTTTGTGTGAGGAGTAGGTGAAGTTACCATGACCAACGAGATTCACTTAGTTCGCTGGCTGGTTTCAACAAAGCGTTTCGTTACTAAGTGCTCAATCACTCGGGTTCCTTGAACAAACTCTGATCACAGATCTTCGTAATTTCAACAGCTCCAGAGCACAACGATTTCTCTCTTTATGCAGTGCACTATTAACCTCCTACACTGCCAGGAAATGTTTCAAAGCTACCGTCATCAATTACTCAATAACTAATTGTTATATATTATATATTATTTGGTATATGATATATTATTTTTAATGATTAGTGATGTTACGTAGGAGAGGCTGCCAGTAAGTTCCCAAGTACTTTTTATCCAAGTGATAAGTATTTTGCATTCATTAATAAAGCTTGGTGCTTCAGCTTTTTATTTTACTGTGAAAACTTACTATCGTCGCAAGTTGTTCTTTTGAGAAAAAGGGTCATAACTGCAACAAAATGACAGCAAAACTGTTGTCATAAACCCATTCATAATAGAATTTAAAAAAGTATATTCGCAACACAGACCTATGGAAAATACCGCAAAAGTCATGTAGTCTAAGGTCTCATCCTTCGAAAACGGAGGTTGTCTGAGTTTCTCGTCCACAAATGCATGTATTCCAACAAGTTGTGGATTCTTGGCGCAAAATAAATAAGCTTTCATCATGGTCGGTTATGATATGATCGTAGCGGGCTTTGAATAAATCTTTGACACCGAAAAAATTCGGTGATCCAACTCATTTACCAACGAAAGCGTACACTCCAGCTTATTTTAAATGAGAAAATTGCCCAGACAAACAAAACGATATCCCCACAAATTGAAAGAATTTTTGAGTCCTTAGAAATCGATCAGGAATTAATAGATCTACTCGTTTTTTGCGTGCGCCTTGAAGTCGTGTAGGAGACAAGACTGCTGCTATGATATTTCAACTACGACCACTTTTCATCACTTACCAATGATATGTACCGTCGCAAAGGAAACTCGCTCGAAAGAAGCCATTTTTTTGTTTAGTCTGTTACAAAAATGCTGTTTGCCTCAAGAGTTTGAGAGTTTAATATAAATCAATGCATGTAGGTTATTTGTTATTGGCAACCGTTGCCAAGCAACTAAATGCTTTCGGTTGACGTTGTTTGCGGTGAATCTCTAGAGACAGGAATAACAATGTAACAAGACGCCTGGAGGCTTTGTCACTGTGAAGGCAGGCATTCGCTGAATGGGGAGGCTCTGGTTGTAAAAACGCAAATGAGTCAGTGTAGTGAGGATAAAACCCCTAACAGATAGGAGCCTAAGAATACAATGTTACTGTACGGTAAATGAAGATATTTGGGATTCCAAAATCAACAAGGAAAATATTTACCAAGGTAGCCCTAAGTGGTGTTTTCAAATCAAATGAAAACGCTTCAAGTTCAAATTGACAGATTGGAATACTACAATGTGAGCACTTTGAACAGACGGTAAAACATGTTTTCTTCAGTTAACAGCTGAGTTAAGTGTAAAACTCATTGGACAATTAAAAATACCGTGGTTGTAATCAGGCATGACATAAAATGAAATTGCAGCGTTGACACTGATTAAAAAGTTTTTAAAAAGTAAAACGTTTCGATCACTTCGGTGACCTTCATCAGTTACATATGCAAATACGACTAGCGATGGTAAAATAGGCAAGTAGGTGACAAATATGCATAACACGTATGCCAAAAAATGTTCTAGAAATTCTTGAGATTGAGGTACACACGTGAAAACTCAACGTGCTCGTTGACTGAGTTCTCTTCCTTACTAGAATACCACGCTTCCAATAACAACCGCTGGTCCATTGGGGAGAGATGTGAAGAATTGACACGTTTTCAAGATCGAAGCTATGGCCAGTTTTTTGGGAATGTTGGGCCAGTTGAGAGTTTTTGTCAAAACACGCGGCGGCTTTAGAATGTTCTTTAGTTCTGGTTTTTAAGGCGCGTGACGTGGGGCCGATGTACACTGCAGCGCAATCGTTGCATTTGATCTTGTAAACAGTGCCCCTTGTGTCCTCTTTCTTTTGTTGATCTTTCGGTCTTCTAAAAAAGGAGCCGACGGTGTGGACGGGTTTTCTCAGAGGTGCCTTTAGCGTAGGGATTATGCGTGACTGCCTGGTCCCCCTGTCTTTCGCGTGGTTTACGGAATTTACAACTGTCAATGAACCGTGCCGGATAGCCGTTGGCTTTGAGCATTGCGGTTACGACGATGAACTCCGGCGGTCTTTTCTTCGTCTGAAGACGGAATAGAGGTGGCTCGATCTAGCAAAGTCCGTGCAACGGCGCGTTTGTGTTGAACGTGATGATGCGAGTCGAAATCTAGGTATTTGTCTGTGTTTGTGGGCTTACGGTATACAGTAACAACGATCGAACCATCAGTCCGTCGGTCTAGTATTTTTTGTGTCCAGAAAAGAGATAGCGCCTTCTTGCTCAACCTCATAGGTGAATTGGACGTGTGGGTCAATCGAATTCAGGTGGGCATGGAACTCTTCTATGAATTGCTTATGGATACAAGCGTGGCTGTCATCGACGTACCGGTACCACCATTTAGGTGGGTGAGGGGCGGTTACGAGTGCCCTCTCCTTGATGTGTTCCATAACCGAATTCGCTTGAATGGCACTTATGGCAGAGCCCATAGGGCACCCGAAAACTTGTCGATAGTGGGAGCCTTGGAAGGTGAAATAGACGTTATTGAGCACGAATTCCAACAGCCTCATTACGTTGTCAGAAGACAAGTTTCTTCTTTGACAGAGTGTAGGATCCTGATGAAGTCGTTCACTGGTTATTCTTAAATCCAAGTGGGTGGGTATGCAGGTGGATAGTGATATGACATCGAAAGACACGAAAGTCTTGTCAGGTTCTAGAGTTTGTTCCCGTATTCTCTTGGCGAAGACTCTACTGTTTTTTAACAGAATACCAGTTGTTCTGGAGGGGTGAGAAGATCGCCACGAGATGTTTGGAAAGCTCATACCTTGAAGAGCCGATAGAGCTAGTTATAGGTCTGAGCATAGTTAGTACTAACTATGGTCTGAGCGGGACATCAGGCTTGTGGATTTTTGGTAAGCCGTACAAAGACGCTGGAGTGCAATCTGTACTATGTAAACGGTAGTACTGTTTATTGTTAAGTGGCCCCTTGTCGGAACCATGCTCAGTTGCACAAGAACGAATCTCCTGGAGTAGTTTGTTAAGCTCTCTTTCTGTGCTAGCCGTTGGATTTCTGCGTCCATCAGATATTCTTTTATAGGTGTTCTCGTCTTGTAAATGTTCCATGATCTTAAGAGAATAATCCCTGGTATTCATCACTACCACACATCGGCCCTTGTCCGCTGGGAGGATTGTGACAGAGGGATCTGCAGCGAGGCTATTCAAAGCTTTCTCCTGTGCTGTCGTGATGTTACAACGTTTAGGAGGACGCCAACCGTTCGCGATCGATGTTACGGAGGTGCGTATGATATCTTTCTCTGCGCCAGGAAGGTGTCCTATACCTTGTTCAATCCATGATATTAAGTCCGCTACCTGTAGTTTCGTCGGCGTGATGGCATAATTAAGGCTAAGGCTAAACGCCGATTTCTCCGTTTCGTTTAGGATTCTGTTAGATAGATTCAGGACCCATTTATCTTCCATGGTATTCGGGTCAGGCATAGTCACCGCAGGGATAATCCAACGGCTAGCAGTCCATCGCTAGTCGTATTTGCAAATGTAACTGACGAAGGTCACCGAAGTGATCGAAACGTTTTACTGTTTTAAAACTTTTTAATCAGTGTCAACGCTGCAATTTCGTTTTATTGGACAATCTTCTGAAAGATCATACAACACAGTTTTACTTTTACCATGTAAAAAAAAATGCTTTCACACGTAATACGGCGAATGAGTGATCATTTCATTGAAGAGTTAAAGTTGTCCAAAGAATATAATATAAACAAACGCCAATATTTAATACGCAAACGGTGGACCCAATTATATGTAGAATATCCGACAATTTGTATCTTGGGTGCTACTAACAGTACAAACTTTGTTTGAAATGGCACCTAAAGATAAAATTGAGCTCGTTAAAATGTTACAATTTTTTCTGACGCGCTAGGTAAGTGTGAACAGAATGTGGCTGCCTCCGGGGACACTACCGAGAGGAGTTTCAAAACGCCCAAACGAAGTTTATTCACAATCCAGTGGTTGAGATAACAATCTAACGTAAATGAAAACGAAAAACGTACAATTAAGAAAAACTTACAATTAAATGAATTCGCAAATCGATAAAAATACTCAAAAGAAAATGTTCTTACCGTTTAGGCCTTGAAAACAAAAGAAAGGAACGAAAACCAAGATAAAAACAATACTAAAAGTGCCTTGCACACGCAAGCGAAAAAACGAAAAAAAACTGGCGGTAAGTATCAAGAAGGGGCGGTAGCTAAGCACTAGTACTTGTGCCCGCTGACCAAGGCACAGAGACTGACTGTACATTACTGCAGTCACACAGAAACATGAGAAATATTCTGCTCAGCGGAAACTTTGCAGTCTAAATACCTCAAATATACTTTGAGTATGTATACCTTTTGTCTATTTAACTTGGGAAACTTATTTTACTGTCTTCTGGAAGATAATACGACACAGTTTTCAAAAATTTTACTTGTAACACGAATGAATCAAATTAATTTTAGTGACGAGTTATTTGTCCACAGAATGTAAACAAACGTCAAAATTAAGCAAATTGTCGGCCGGGCCCGAATATACAATATCCGATCATTTATATTTCAGGTACTACCGAACTTACAAGCTTCATTCGATTAAAACCATTTCCGACCGCTGGGCAAATGCTGATCAGCAAAAAGAACTCCTCTGCACGCGTGAAATTGACAACTGCATTCCTCCCGAGAACTACTGTAACCACAAAGGTCTGAGCACTGATCTGAAAACTGTTGGCTCTGGTTCTTGTGATAGCTACTTCATGTAATTTCAAGTCAAATGGAAAATGGCATCTGATGTTGACCTTGGGAAGTTAGCAGGTATTCTGTTACGTCACGTTCCTATTTCAGCCAAGAAAACTTGTGAACATAAGTAGAGATGACACAAACAGAAGCGTGGACACGTTGCTATTAGACAGGCTTCCTTGGCCTAGAAAACGAGCAAAGAAAGTAAATTAGAGAATTGCAGGTCATACTCTTCGAATTGTTAGTGCATTGATGCATCAGGACGGGAATCTGATACCTGACACTAAGCAATACGTATCTTATAAAGCATCATCGATCTCTTGCGAAACGTGCGTATTTTTGTGTTGAAGGGGTCTCGACTGATCGCAGGACGTGAGGCCAGAAATCTGGAGGGAGCGAGAAGGTGGACTTACTTACGGCTCGGACATTTACTCGCTCTCGCTGGATATTTTAAGAGAAAGGACGTTTGTACTTTTTTACTGCTTCATTGTTTTGGAATCAGAGGGTAACTTCGACCACCTGATGTCACGGCGGGAGAGACAGACAGACAGACAGACAGAGAGACAGAGAGACAGAGAACCTTTTTTATACACGGTTGTATTTAAGCTCCAAGCTCGTGGGGCCGTGTATAAAGTAAGGATATAAAATAACCAGCCTAACGTTAAGAATCCCAACTAGAAGGAAGCAACTTGTTCGCTATTTACAAGGCGTGAGGGAGTTGAATTCGGGACCCGTTTGCTGGCCTGGGGCCTGTTTCTCGAAAGTCCCGAAAAGTTTACGGGCCCGAAAAGCAATTTGTAAAACTGCGATCCGCTTATTCCGAGAATCTGGTCTTTTAACATGCTTTCAAGATAAGAAAGAGAAAACTAATTTCAAAGTTTCAGGGCTGAAAACGTCTTGTGTTGCAAGATGCGGAAAGAATTATGGCACCCGAAATACGCCTGAAAAGTTTCGGGGCTTTCAAGAAACGGGCCCCAGAGCGGGATTTGTTAACCACTGGGCCACGCCACCTTCTAATGGATATGAGGTGGCGTACAGTACGATGCAGTAAAAAGTCTTGGAAGTTCTACCCTATCATTGTGCAAAACTTGTACGACCAACATGGCCGTCTCATCACACGGTTGCAAACGAGCAATATACGGGCTCTCACGTCACGCTCTTACTGTTGCATCATGGGTAATCAAGGCGAGAGCTATTGTTGTAGGATTGATTGTTGTAGGACTTACCCTGGTTACCCATGATGCAACTGAAAGCCTTAACCGGTCTTTAGGGGAAGGAAATAAGAAAGGGTGAGCCATCAAATAACGGTGAATATCGTATGTTTACCATTTCTCACTGACACCCAAATCAAACGATCGAGAAAACCTGAGAGAATGGCTCAACGACGCCAGCTACGGCAACGGGGAACGCTTCAAAATGTTAAGTGAGCAAAAAGAATCGCTCTGCTCTCGTCCGCTCCGCTCTCGTCTTACGTTTTAGTACATTTCCTAGCTGTACTAAGCAAAACAACAACGTGATCGATAACCAACTTCAAGATTTTCTGAAGAACGTGAGCACACAAGAATGTAGGTTTCATTTTCTATTTTCGCTTCAAAGCCCTTTCAACCAATTTAGTTCTAGGATATTTCGCCCTCATTGCTCAACGCAAGCGAGATGGAATAATCGTCAAGTGGTTACGATAGCGCAGATTTCTATTTTGTTGCCGGGCATCGCCAGCTTCGTTGCACATACCCGATGTAGTGAAAGACGCTTTGAACCCCTTGTATGTGGTAGTCGTGTTGCTGTCGCTCCGAAAATGTACCCAAACCATGTTGCCCGCGCTTTGTATGTCGCTTGTATTGGTGGTACCGCACATGGGTCTAGCAAGGATCGCTCCAAATTCTGCCTCAATTTGCAAAGGATTGGACAAATCCCTGAAGTAAGCTTCCCTGACTTCCAAATAGTCGTTTTGGCAATTCTCGCTTTCCTCCAATTCGAACGCTTCGAAGCTGATTTTCACTTGATGTCCTTCTGGTGCGAGGAGAAACCACTGCCAAGCGAAATTTTCGGGGTAGTTTTTTGTGCCATATTTTGGCGTACTAATCTCACCTTGGGATACATTCAGGAAGGTCTGCGAGCCAGCTGAAAAAGGCATGGAGCCGAGCATGAATTAGTACCGATAAGAAAAATATTCTTCCTGTACTGCCAAACTGTCATCAATAATCGAGCTACTGTAAGTCCAGGCTTGTCCCTGGAGACAGTGTGGTAGACTGTTGTAATAAAGATATAGTAATAATAATAATAGTAAGAAGAAGAACAAGAACAAGGAGAAGGAGAAGGAGGAAAAGGAGAAGAAGAAGAGGATTGAAGAAGAAGAGGATTGAAAAATGATAGAGCTTTAAGTTCGACAGCTTGTGGGGTCGTGTATAAAAATATTCACAAATTATTTGTACAAAAACAAGATGCTACATGATGGATACAGGAAGGTCAACAGTGACTTTGACTTCAATTTTCCAACTTTTCTGAGCTAATACCCGTGAAATGTGCTGAGACCGATTGACAATGGAGGCTCGTCCTCTAACAAATCGGGAACATACGGTTGTTTTCACTTCTCTTTTTTATTTCTCCTACTTCTTTACTTATTTCCCTCCCCTACTTCTTTTCAGTTTGTGCGATTGGCTTCTTCTGTTCATACTTGTGCTCGTTATGACCCGATGTTCCCTAACGTGAACTTGATGCTTCTCATTGATTGAACTACTGTAGTTTTTGAGGGTGAGTACAAATGTCTTACCTTATTATAGGAAATTAACAATGCACTTTATTAACGCGATTTTACAAAATTCGCGTTAATTTAACGTATCTTAATTAATGTCGATGTAAATTTAATGCACGCTATTTTACAACATTGTTATTTTAAAACACCTTTATTTCAATACAAAACCTTATTAGTTCATGACTCCTCTATTGGCTCTTCAGAGTCACTATCTGACAGGACGTCTTCGTTTAAAATCGAGTTCAAAATGTCTTTTGATTGATCTTGATACTCCTCTGTCTCCCCGAGAGGATAGCTCACTTCTTCTGTTTTCCTCGTTAAAACTTCCAATGCCCCTTCGTCCTCCCAATGCACGGTTACTTCTACTGGTATTTCTAAGCCGCCTTGAACCAGTGGAGACCGTTTGTATTTTATAGATTTCACCTGCCCCATTATGTTAGCTCCTCTCTTCAATGAAAACCAGACATACCGACTCAGTTCTATGGGAATATGCCCAACAGTGGCGGGAAATAACGTTCCTGGCAGAATTGTTTGTCCAACAACTGCAAATCGGTCGTGTTTATTGACGGAAGCCAAAACACAGTTTGGCATTCTGAAATGTAAAGTGCGAGTTTGCAGAATTATGAAAATCGCAGTAAATAAAGCAAGATGCTTATCGAAAAAAATCGCGTTAATTTAATGCATGTAAACCTAACTTTTGAAAAATTCGCGTTAATGTAGTGTAACGTTAATTTTCTTCGCGTTGTCAACGTGCATTGTGAATTTCCTATAATAAGGTATTACTGAGTTTTTGATTCCCTAATTATCATAAAAACTGTGTGAACCGTCTGATCCCTCTACAGCTCAATACAGCGTTTTCGGTTGACGATACGGCAGCAAAAAATTAGCCTTAGATCAACCTCGTTCCCTGGCTCTCTCTTCTTTCAGTCCTCTCTTGCTCCAGGGGACGGGAAGAAGAAAGACCCTGGGAACGAGTTTTGCATTGTCTGAGATCCTATCCGCCAAATGCCCCTCAGGATACTATCTGGCGTTTACACCACATAATATTTCTCACCCTTATAGGATTGATGGTGGCGTGAGCGAAAACAAAAAATAGAAACACGAACTTACAGGCGTCGGATTTGGCTATAAACGAGAGTTGGAACCCACTGTTATGGCCGGAATCGTCTGTTTTCAATAGGATATAGACGTTTTTGGAGGACTCCAGGTCTGGTGGTTCCGCTCCTTGCAGTCGTCTTACGTATTCTATATAGCTGGGGCTAAATCGTCCGCACGCTCCCCCAAATCTCAAAGAACTGTAAGAACTTGCCACAGTGAAATAGTCACAAGCACAGCTTTGGCATTCTTCTATCTCAAACCTGTAGGAGCAAAAAGAGTTCAAAATCATGGCTTCTCTAACTTTCAATAACAAACTGAATAACAGCGAACATTTTTTTTTAATTTAATATTTTTTTATTAATATATCCATAAAAGTAATGAAAGGAAAAATAAGCTACTTACAAAACTACCGCACCTAAATACAGAGACAAATGTACACTGACGCAACGATACAAAAGAATGAAAAAAAAAAAACGAAACATGAAACAGAAAAAAAGAAATGAAAAATGACGGGAAAGGAAAAGAAACAGTGAGACGCCTCTATCACGAACTAAACACGAACTTACGAATTGACATATATTTGAACTTCGGAAGAACTTTTTAATATGTTCAAACAACGTAACTTCCGTTCCTTGCGTGTCGCAGATTTGGTTCAGTTAGCACAAAAATGGAAATACATGGCAAACGAAGGAAGATAGTCTCGACAGAAGACTAACGAGAGACACCTGGGGACAAATAAAAAAGGCAACCATGGAATATGTATCAACTTTACCGTTGAAAAATTATCCCAACGCCGATATAAGGGTCCGGGATTTCAATTCTCCAGCATTTTGTCTCGTTTACGCCATAAATACCGGAGATGGGGTACTCAATTTCCCCACTGATTTCTCCGGTGATGTTCGTGATTCCATTTGGACAAACTGTTTAAAAGAACGTAAATATATTAGCCAGCATATCTTATCAGTCACCATTAATCATTACTAATGAGATGTGCGTCATCACACCTCATTAGTTATAAATCAACATTAATTAGTCATTAATCAATAGTCATTAGTCAGCACCGCATCTCATTTGTCATTAGTGATGTATAACGCCTCTCAACGAGCGGAGTGTGCGTTTCTTCACGTCGCTTTGTTTGTGTGAGGAGCAGGTGAAGTCACCATGACCAACGAAATTCACTCGGGTTCCTTGAACAAACTCTGATCACAGATCATAATTTCCACAGCTCCAGAGCACAACGATCTCCCCCTTCATGCGGTACACTATTAACCTCCTACACTGCCAGAAAATGTTCCAAAGCTACTGTCATCAATCACTCATTAACTAATTGTTATATATTATATATTATTTGATATATGATATATTATTTTTACTGATTAGTTATGTTACGTAAGAAAGGCTGCCAGTAAGTTCCCAAGTACTTTTTATCCAAGTGAAAGGTATTTTGCATTCATTAATAAAGCTGAGTGCTTCAGTTTTTAAATTTTACTGTGAAAACTTACTATCGTCGCAAGTTGTTCTTTTGAGAAAAAGGGTCATAACTGCAACAAAATGACAGCAAAACTGTTGTCATAAACCCATTCATAACGGAATTAAAAATAGAATATTCGAAACACAGACCTATAGAAAATACCGCAAAAGTCATGCTTCGAAACCGATGGTTGTCCGAGTTTCTCATCCACACATGCATATATTCCACCAAGTTGTGGATATCGTTTTTACGGGCAAAATAAATGAGTTTTCATTATGGTCGGTTATAATGTGATCGTAACGGGCTTTGAATAAATCTTTGACACCGAAAAAATTCGGTGATCCAACTCATTTACCAACGAAAGCGTACACTCCAACTTATTTTAAATGAGAAAATTGCCAAGACAAACAAAACGATATCCCCTCAAATTGAAAGAATTTTTGAGTCCTTAGAAATCGATCAGGAATTAATAGATCTACTCGTTTTTTGGGTGCGCCTTGAAGTCGTGTACGAAACAAGACTGCTGCTATGATATTCCAACTACGACCACTTTTTATCACTTACCAATGACATGTACCGTCGCAAAGGAAACTCGCTCGAAAGAAGCCATTTTGGGAGTTGAGCCTGTTATAAAGTTTATGTCGTTGGCCTCAAGAGTTTGAGAGTTATAAATGAATGCATGTAAGTAATTTGATATTGGCAACCGTTGCTACACAACTAAACGCTCTTGGTTGACGTTGTCTGCGGTGAATCTCTAGACAGGAATAACAATGTAATAAACACTTGTCGGAGGACTGTTGTTTACGTCTACCAGCATTGGGGCGATGAAGCCTAACCACCTATTCAGAATAAATAGTGGGATTTTCAACCCACTTACAAGTACTTTATAGCGTCAATTTGTTTATCATATGACCCGTACGGCCCCGCGCGCGCTTTCATTGCAAAACTATTGAGAAAATTCCCGTATAAGGGCCGTACGCGATGGCGCGAGCAGGGCCGGAAAAAGCCGTCCGCCCCTGCTAGGATAGCGTACGGCTCGTCGCGAGATGCGAACTGAAGCGCGGTGGTCATATGATAAAATGCTTATTGACTGAGTAAGGTCGGGCCGGACGGGAAAATATTTGGCCCTCAGTCATGGTGCACGGACCTCGCTGCGCTCGGTCCGTGCGCCATGACCTCGGGCCAAATATTTTCCCGTGCGGCCCTCCCACTCAGTCAATAAGTACATATTATTTGTTATAAAAGAAACAAGCTATAAATATTTCTGCAGTGCACGTACAGGTGTATGGGTAGCCTGCACGCAGGCGGTTGGATGGTCGAAAAAACCGGAATTCGTAAAGAGGTCGCCATCTTGGATTCGCGCGGCTAGGTCTGGGCAGGGTTGAGGGTCGACAAAGCGTTAACACTGCATTTTTGGGATCTATTACATAGGTAGGAAGCAAAAAAACATGCATCATATATTTTTCAATTAGAAGGTCCCTCGAAAAACCTTAATCAAAAAACCTCAAGTTTAAATTTATGAACGTTTTGACCAAAAGTCGGAATCGTCGTCACAGCCGTGAAATCGTGGTACGTTCAAAGTTGACTCATCAGCTAATCTCATTTTTGTCTTACCAGGGTACACTGAATAAGGTATCAAGCGAACGAGACGATGTCGATCGCGAGTTTGTTCTCATGTTTACCGTCCTTGATGAAAACGAGAGTTGGTACTTAGACGACAACATCGATACATACTGCAATAATCCGGGCAATAAAGAAATGCTGAAGGAAGACGAAGACTTCCAGGAGAGCAACAAAATGCACGGCATCAACGGCTTCGTGTTCGGTAACCTTAAGGGTTTGGAAATGTATCAAGACGAGACCGTGGACTGGCTCCTAGTTGGTATGGGAAACGAGGTTGACATGCATACGGTTCATTTTCATGGACAGTCGTTTCTTCGTGTAAGTAGCACCGCGCATGCTATATCAGTTAGCAAACAGCTAGCCGAGAGCGACTCTAGCGCCTTGAATTCTTTGCAAATTCCGAAGTCCACTAGTGACACCGCGCGCCTTCCTTACTATCCAGCAATGGTTTAATTCCGCGATCAAACGCCTGGGACCTGTTTCTCGAAAGCCCCAAAACTTTTCGGCCTTATTTCGGGTGCCAGAATTCCCTCGGTATCTTGAAAAGGAAGACGTTTTAAGCCGTTTGCTCTTTGCCATTTTTGAAAGCATGTTAACAGACCAAATTTTCATACTAAGGGGATCGTAGTTTTACAAATGGCTTTTCGGCAACGTTAACTTTTCGGGACTTTCGCGAAGCGGGCACCCGGCGTTATTTGATTAAATGGTTTACATATATAATTTTTTGCTTTACAGAAACAAGTTTCGTATCACCGAGAAGACGTTTACTACCTTTTCCCAGGAGTCTTCGCATCCGTGAAGATGGTCCCAGACAGCGTAGGGGTTTGGATGCTTCATTGTCACATGAATGATCACATTGTTGCTGGCATGGAAACGGTTTACTCTGTTTATGGTAAGCTGTTAATTATACAATATGTTAAATTCACTGCTCGTTTCAGTCAGTCTGTCGTAGTCTGTGAGCTATTGAAGGACAGAGGTGTAATTGAAGTCAATGTTGCCGACAATATCCTCTCATAATTGTGTAAAACAAATAGATTCCATCTGCCATGTGTCTTCAGTAATAGATCACAAAAGACGTCAAAACGTGTGGATGATCAGTAGGAAGCTTACGAATCGATGACGTTCGGACGACGGCGCTGTTGGACCGTATAACCATGCCCAGTGCGCATGTCTATCTGGGCACTTGCCGGCGTCGAGTCAAGGTCAACGACGTTGGTGAGGGCGATTTGCCGGCGTCTTAGCATCAAAGTGCACCAAAGCTCAAAATGTTTTTCGTTGTTAAGACAAATCTCTTCACCTACAGCAAACATAATTTGCCATTTTCTCTTCGAAATTTTGCTTCTGGTGCGAGGTAAAACTTAACAAAAGTCAGTGAGCTAGTGAGAGCCAGTGAGAGGCTTGGGTCTGTTTTTCATTTGACGTCACAAACTATTGTGCAATGCAAAATTCTTTCAAAACTGGAATGCAAAGCGGTTTGTGACGTCAAATTAAGAATAGACCCATGCCACGCACTCACTAGCGCGGTCGTGGGACCAAATGGCTGCCAGCTTAACTTGACAAAAAGCAAGAAATGCTTTGTGGTCATGAGATTTAACGTTTGCATGAGAAAATGTTCTATTGTTAGTTGCATTTTAAACAAAATTTGTTCACAGACCTTGATTTTAAGATTTTAACACACTGTTAAATAATTTCTAATCAAAACAGATAAGTCGCAGAAAACAACTCCAAGTACCTTTGGCCCAGTGAACACCGCGAACTCAGTTGTTGCAGGCGGCTTCTTCTTCTGTTTGCTGTCAGCTGTTTTTGCCATCTTATTTTAAAGGCTTGATTTCAAAAGAACAACAAAGTGGTATTGTAGAAACAGAATTAGAAGTTGCTTCGATGGTACACCGACCAACGCACTGCCAACAAACTTAACAGACGGACTGACTTTGTTCCTGAACGATTAATCACCCCAGGAATTAATTGATTCTTTTTACTGACCCTCTTGCCTATCTGAAGAATCGTCTTCTGAATGACTCATCTTTACC
>BLFK01000976.1:1617013-1627792 GCA_014634185.1 Astreopora myriophthalma | reverse complement strand
CCCACCCAAAAAAAAAAAACTGGCTGATCGACCAGTGTTCGGTCAGATGTACTCAGGCTCGTCCACTGAACAGACTAACCTTCTAACCGACTACTAGATAGAAGATTTGATTGTCTGACCGACTTACCCGACCCACGTGTTGGTGTTGCCAACTTTGCTTCCAAGCCTTTAGTATTTTTTGTCAGTAGAGAAGCCTTGGGTTGGCGTCGCTGAAAAAGAAACTTGCACTTTTGTAGAGTTTCTGAATAATTGACGCAGAAGGTTTTTATATTATTATTAGCAAATTTTCGTAAAAAGCGTAGGAGCGTTCTCATGAAGTTCAGCTTTCTTATAAAAATAGTCATATCGTTATTTAATGTTTTCGCAGTACTTATTCATTGGAAGTAAAAAACATGCAAAATAGAGTTTAAGTTAACTGATTTGGACCCTTAACACATGAAGTTGTTATTAAGACTTGCTTTTTACTGCAATCCATGCGTGAAGTCTGTTTCAGTATTTTTAATGCCACTGTAATATCACACTAAAATTTGTCCCACCTTGCAGACAGAGGTGATATAATATTTTATTATTTATGCACGGTAAAATCATCAGCTAAGATTACAAACAATGCTAAAATCTAAATTACAAAAAGTAAAATTTTAAAATGATTACAATACAGTAAAATTCCACTACAGGTGCAATTTCGTCAGTTCAGAGACCTTACTTGAGGTGTTGCTCCTGATATGGGTGTCACGTACCAAAACACGACAGCGAAGTAGACTACATCGAAAAGATGACAAAACATGAATACAAATGTCTAGGAAAATTCTTCTTGTCACCTGACAATGCAAGACGAAGCCGGAAATCAAAGTTTTCTCCGATAAATTGAGTTAGGTTTTACCCCTTCACAACGCTTTAATTAACAAGGGAGAAGATCATCAGTAACGAGCGCTGAGGTATTGAAAGTGCATAATTCAGTCCTTGTTACACTCTCTATTTGTTTGTTCTATTCCTTTTTTTATATCCTTACGGTTAACAAGGAAAGTGGCACAAAAGAGACTCGAAAAACGTGTAATGCAACTGAAAGTCAGCGAGGGCTTCACCTTGTTCGGCCAGTTTTAACTCGCAGGCTGTTTTCAAAATTATAGTCGATGAAATTTCTTTACATTAATGCAGGAGGGTGAGGGTTTGGAACATTTCAGATTTGGTAGGTACTCGATCCATACATAGGATATGAAAGAAAGTAAAAATGATGTCCTCTTCTTGATACTTTGCATCAGATACAGAATTTTGAGTTCAGAAAGGAACAGTGTCGCGGGGTTTAGCGCTGGTCTATAGTAGTTTCTTACAGGTCTGAGCACTGATCTGAAAACTGTTGGCTCTGGTTCTTGTGATAGCTACTTCATGTAATTTCAAGTCAAATGGAAAATGGCATCTGATGTTGAGCTTGGTAAGTGTTAGCAGGTATTCTGTTACGTTACGTTCCCATTTCAGCCAAGAAAACTTGTGAACATAAGTAGGGATGACACAAACAGAAGCGTGGACACGTTGCTATTAGACAGGCTTCCTTGGCCTAGAAAACGAGCAAAGAAAGTAAATTAGAGAATTGCAGGTCATACTCTTCGAATTGTTAGTGCATTGATGCATCAGGACGGGAATCTGATACCTGACACTAAGCAATTCGTATCTTATAAAGGTGAGAGGGAGTCGCTCTCGCTGGATATTTTAAGAGAAAGGACTGCGGTTTTACAGTGCGTGGAGAATCGAACGTTTGTACTTTTTTACTGCTTCATTGTTTTGGAATCAGAGGGTAACTTCGAGCACCTGATGTGTGTGAGAGAGAGAGAGAACCTTTTTTTATACACGGTTGTATTCAAAGCTCCAAGCTCGTGGGGCCGTGTATAAAGTAACGATATAAGATAACCAGCCTAACGTTAAAGTATCCCAACTAGAAGGAAGCAACTTGTTCGCTATTTACAAGGCGTGATGAAGTTGAATTCGGGACCCGTTTGGTGGCCAGAGCGGGATTTGTTAACCACTGGGCCACGCAACCTTTTAATGGATATGAGGAAGCACACAGTACAATGCAGTAAAATGTCTTGGAAATTCTATCCTATTATTGTGCAAAACCTGTACGACCAACATGGCCGTCTCATCACGTAGTTGCACGTCACGCTCTTACTGTTGCATCATGGGTAATCAAGGCAAGGCAAAAACAACATGGTAGAGATGATTGACAGCGACTGTTGTAGGACTTACCCTGGTTACCCATGATGCAACTGAAAGCCTTAACCGTTCTTTAGGGGAAGGAAATAAGAAAGGGTGAGCCATCAAATAACGGCGAATATCGTATGTTTACCATTTCTCACTGACACCCAAATCAAACGATCAAGAAAACCTGAGAGAATGGCTCAACGACGCCAGCTACGGCAACGGGGAACGCTTCAAAATGTTAAGTGAGCAAAAATAATCGCTCTGCAGGTCCGTCTTAGGTTTTAGTACATTTCCTAGCTGTACTAAGCAAAACAACAACGTGATCGATAACCAACTTCAAGACTTTCTGAAGAACGTGAGAACACAAGAATGTAGGTTTCATTTTCTATTTTTGCTTCAAAGCCCTTTCAACCAATTTTGTTCTAGGATATTTCGCCCTCATTGCTCAACGCAAGCGAGATGGAATAATCGTCAAGTGGTTACGATAGCGCAGATTTCTATTTTGTCGCCGGGCATCGCCAGCTTCGTTGCACATACCCGATGTAGTGAAAGACGCTTTGAACCCCTTGTATGTGGTAGTCGTGTTGCTGTCGCTCCGAAAATGTACCCAAACCATGTTGCCCGCGCTTTGTATGTCACTTGTATTGGTGGTACCGCACATGGGTCTAGCAAGGATCGCTCCAAATTCTGCCTCAATTTGCAAAGGATTGGACAAATCCCTGAAGTAAGCTTCCCTGACTTCCAAATAGTCGTTTTGGCAATTCTCGCTTTCCTCCAATTCGAACGCTTCGAAGCTGATTTTCACTTGATGTCCTTCTGGTGCGAGGAGAAACCACTGCCAAGCGAAATTTGCGGGGTAGTTTTTTGTACCATATTTTGGCGTACTAATCTCACCTTGGGATGCATTCAGGAAGGTCTGCGAGCCAGCTGAAAAAGGCATGAAGCCGAGCATGGATTAGTACGGATTAGAAAAATATTCTTCCTCTACTGCCAAACTGACATCAATGATTGACTTATTGTAGGTCCAGGCTTGTCCCTGGAGACAGTGTGGTAGACTGTCGTAATAAAGATAATATAATGATAATAGTAAGAAGAAGAAGAACAAGGACTGAAGGAGGAGAAGGAGAAGAAGAAGAAGAAGAATTGTATACTTTTGCTCGTTATGATTTGATGTTCCCTTACGTGACCTTGTTGCTTCTCATGGATTGGACTTCTGTGGTTTTTGAGGGTGAGTACAAATGTCTTATCACTGAGGTTTTGATTCCCTAATTATCATAAGAACTCTGTGAACCCCTCTGATCCCTCTACAGCTCTATAAAGCGTTTTCGGTCGACGATACAGTAGCAAACATTAGCCATAGATCAACCTCGTTCCCTGGCTCTCTCTTCTTCCAGTCCTCCCTCGCTCCAGGGGACGGGAAGAAGAGAGACCCTGGGAATGAGGTTGGCATTATTTGAGATCCTATCCGCCAAATGCCCCCCAGGATACTTTCTGGCGTTTACACGACATAATATTTCCCACCCTTATAGGATTGATGGTGGCTTGAGCGAAAACAAAAAATAGAAACACGCACTTACATGCCTCAGATCTGGCTATGAACGAGAGTTGGAACCCACTGTAATGGCCGGAATCGTCTGTTTTCAATAGGATATAGACGTTTTTGTACAACTCCTCCTGGTCTGGTCGTTCTCCTCGCAGTCGGGTTGAGTACTCTATATAACTGGGGCTAAATCGTCCGCACGCTCCCCCAAATCTCAAATTGTTGTAAGAACGTTCCACGGTGAAATAGTCACACGCACAGCTTTGGCACTCTTCTATCTCAAAACTATAGGAGCAAAAAGAGTTTAGCATCATGGCTTCTCTAACTTTCTATAACAAACTGAATAAAAGCGAACATTTTTTTTAATTTAATAAATCCATAGCAGTATTGAAAGGAGAAAGAAGCTACTTACAAAACTACCGCACCTAAATACAAAGACAAATTATACTCTAACGTAACGATACAAAAAAATGAAAAAAACCGAAACAAGAAACAGAAAAAAAAAAAAGAAAAATGACACGAAAGGAAAGGAAACAGTGAAACGCCTCTTTCACGAACTAAACACGAACTTACGAATTGACATATATTTGAACTTCGGAAGAACATTTTTACTTGTTCAAACAAGATAAGTTCCGTTCGTTGCGCGTCGCAGATTTAGCTCAATTAGCACAAAAATGGAAATACGTGGCTAACGAAGTAAGATAGTCTCGACAGAAGACTAACGAGAGACGCCTGGGGACAAACAAAAAAGGCAACCATGGAATATGTATCAATTTTACCGTTGATAAGTTATCCCAAAGCCGATATAAGGGTCCGGGATTTCAATTCTCCAGCATTTTGTCTCGTTTACGCCATAAACACCGGACATGGGGTATTTAATTTCACCACTGATTTCTCCGGTGATGTTCGTGATTCCATTCGGACAAACTGTTTAAAAGAACGTAAATAAATTAGACAGCATACTAATGAGATGTGGGTCATCACATCTCATTAGTTATAAATCAACATTAATTAGTCATTAATCAATAATCATTAATCAGCACCGCGTCATTAGTCATTAGTGTTGTATAACGCCTCTCAACGAGCGGAGTGTGCGTTTCTTCACGTCCCTTTCGAGCTTTGTTTGTGTGAGGAGTAGGTGAAGTCACCATGACCAACGAAATTCACTCGGGTTCCTTGAACAAACTCTGATCACAGATCTTCATAATTTCAACAGCTCAAGAGCACAACGATCTCCCCCTTCATGCGGTGCACTATTAACCTCCCACACTGCCAGAAAATGTTCTAAAGCTACCGTCATCAATTACTCAATAACTAATCGTTATATATTATATATTTTTGATATATGATATATTATTTTTAATGATTAGTTGTGTTACGTATGAGAGGTTGCCAGTAAGTTCCCAAGTACTTTTTAATCCAAGTCAGGATAAGTATTTTGCACTCCATTAATAAAGCTGAGTGCTTCAGTTTTTAAATTTTACCGTGAAAACTTACTATCGTCGCAAGTTGTTCTTTTGCCGAGAAAAAGGGTCATAACTGCAACAAAATGACAGCAAAACTGTTGTCATAAACCCATTCATAATGGAATTAAAAAATAGAATATTCGAAACACAGACCTATAGAAAATACCGCAAAAGTCATGCAGTCTAAAGTCTCATCCTTCGAAACCGAAGGTTGTCTGAGTTTCTCGTCCACAAATGCATATATTCAAACAAGCTGTGGATGTCGTTTTTAGGCGCAAAATAAATGAACTTTCATTATGGTCGGTTATGATGTGATCGTAACGGGCTTTGAACAAGTCTTTGACACCGAAAAAATTCGGTGATCCAACTCATTTACCAACGAATGCATACACTCCAGCTTATTTTAAATGAGAAAATTGCCCAGACAAAAAAAACGATATCCCCACAAATTCAAAGAATATGTGAGTCCTTAGAAATCGATCAGGAATTAATAGATCTACTCGTTTTTTGCGTGCGCCTTGAAGTCGTGTAGGAGACAAGACTGCTGCTATGATATTTCACTTACCAATGATATGTACCGTCGCAAAGAAAACTCGCTCGAAAGAAGCCATTTTTTTTTTTTTGGGTTTAGCCTGTTATAAAGTCTATGTTGTTGGCCTCAAGAGTTTGAGAGTTATAAATGAATGCATGTAGGTAATTTGTTATTGGCAACCGTTGCTAAGCAACTAAATGCTTTTGGTTAACGTTGCCTGCGGTGAATCTCTGGACAGGAATAACAACGTAATAAACACTTGTCGGAAGACTGTTGTTTATTTCGACCAGCATTAGGGCGATGAAGCCTAACCACTTATTCAGAATGAAGGGTGGGATTTTCAACCCACTTACAAGTACTTAGTGTCAATATGTTTCTTTGTTATAAAAGAAACAAGCTATAAATATTTCTGCAGTGCACGTATGGGTGGCTTACACGTTATTTCGTTACCGAAGTCATTATCGCCATCTTGGTGCACATAAACAATAATCTCCAGGGGGTGGCTCTTTTTGTCCACTAGCATTTCTACCTCTCGAGATTTGTTGAAAACCAACGCGATGATGGGATTGAACTTCACAATTAAATCATTTTAAATGAAGCTATGATCCTCGCAGTTATGGACGCAATTTTAGCAATTGCGTAGAGAAGCCTGAAAAAATTCAGGATTTCAACGGGGTTTAAACCCGTGACCTCGCGATGCCGGTGCGACACTCTCTGAGCCGGCATCGCGAGGTCCCTGACCCCGTTGAGGACCTGAATTTTTTTCTGGCTTCTCTTCGCAATTGCTAAAATTGCGTCCATAACCGCGAGGATCATAGTTTCAATTGATGTCATATCTGCAGTTCAATATATGATTCATTTCATATATCATTTCAGCTGTTAAATCATTCTAGCACATTCTCTTGTTTTGCTTTGTTTCTTTAGCGACTGACTCAGCATGACCTCAGGGAGGTGGTAGTTTCCAAACTCATTTTAAGATATTTTCATAGTAAAATGAAAATCACTGATTACCCCGCAAGCAAAGGCCCTTCGCGGATCTGCCTAGATAGGTCGGAGGGGCGACGGAAGGGAGTTTGCCAGACGTCCTAACTTTTCCTGTTGAGAATGTGATAATTATGCAAACGCCTCAGTCGCGCTTGACTAGGTAAATAATATATGTTTTTAATATATCTGTGAAAATACGCGATAACTAATAAAGTAATTTCATTGTACACGAAAAATAGTTCATACTAAATAGCTTTCTGTTTTCGATGTACGGTGGAATTACTCGCGGCTATCCAAAATACTGGTCAGCCGTGAAAGAGTCATCTTGCGCACCAATGAAAAACCGGTTTGACCAGCTCGAAAACTGGGTCGAGCCGAAGATTGAGCGAGACTGTGCTCACGGGGTACTCACAGATTTGCAACACAATTACTCAGTTTGGTTCAAATATCACGATTTATTACATTTCTCAGATATTACGTGGGCTATGATTCGTAAATCTACCGGGCCGTATTCTGCAGCACTTTCGCCCCGCTTGACTTGATTGTGTGCTTGCCCGTGATAGCATAAACATCTTACTAACCTCCTTTTTTCGGCTCGTACTGTACACTTACGACACCCTGTTTTTTCCTCTTTAATTGAAGTGAAAAAAAAAAAACTCAGTCGCGGCCATAACTCAAACTACGGCCCATAAACTCGGCGAGTGAGTGGTATTTAATAGCGGTTAATTAAGAAAATTGCCAAAAACTGCGCGTCCTCGTTATTTCGTCAAGTTTGACAGAAACCTATGACAAAACTTTAACTAATTTCATTCATTGCAAAGCTATATTTTGAGTTAGGGCAGCTTGTTAGCCGACTTGCCTCAAGTGTCTTTATTCGCAAATCTCGTTATTTCCTCGAATTTGAAAGAGATGTCTACAAAACTTCAAGTTTAGGGATTTGGTGGGGAACATTGTCAACTTGTTTCGAATTGCTTTTCAATGAGCTCAGGAGGAGAGAAAGCGAAATAAGATGAATCGAAATTGACGTTAAAATGCGAACAACACTAAATACTGAAAAAGTGCGCACTATCTCTTTTTCTGATCAATCGTTATAGTCCACAAAGCTGACGATTGTATCATGAAATCATTCGAGACAGATTGATTCACCGACGGTAAGCATTAAGACTGATCCAACCGAATGTAACGGAGACAAGTTTAGAGAACCTTAACTTTTTCAATTTGGGAAACTGTGTCAAGCGTTTCTGAAATAAAAAAGCACAAAACCAGACCTAGCAGCGAACAATGAAATCAAGGATTTAGTCGAAAGCAATCACACGATTGGTTTAGTTTTGCCGTTTCGCCTTGCTCTATGATTGGATTAAAAAAAACCTCGGGCGAACTTTTGAACCAATCAGATGCAAAGCTAGTCACTTTTGTTTTCCCGCGCCTGGCGCCGGCTGCTTTTACTTGCTTTGCGTTCTGATTGGCTAGTGAAACCATGTGGTGAATTACTTCGATTTGTGATTGCCTGAAGTTGGCTGAAGCATGTTTTCCCTTCAGAACACTATTGGCACTGTAATTCATTTGGTTTTGATTTTACGATACTCAACTGAAAACCGCTCTACTTTACATGTAAATGAGAACAATAAAATTTTATCGCGGAATAGTTGCATTATAATAAAAACAATGTTTCATAAAGGTCTCTCCTGATAGCTAGTGCCGGGCATCCTTCCAATCCAAATTTGAAATATATTTGATAGCCCTTCTTTGGAGGCTTTCAACTATAGAGATATTTCCAATCAGTGACTGAGGAGCCCACATCTCACTAGCGTATTTAAGACGAGGTTTGACAAGGTAATATCTCATATTGTTCTTGCCACTCGAATGTAAAATTCATTTCTTGGCCACTGTGTATAATATTCTAATTCACTTTTGCCTCTATAAAACAACATTTCTTAAGCTGTCTTATCCGGGGCTAACTACAACTCAGGAGTACAGCAGAATATAAAACAGCTGCTTCATCATCAGTGTTAAGTTCTTGGAATAAGCTCTACTTGTATGTGATCATCAGCACAGTAAAGATAAGCACACACACTAGCGTGCTGCTGCTGGAAAACAGCTCGCGACCACTCTGAACGGCACACTTGCAGTCACAGCATTGTCCTGGCTTACTGGCCGCGGCACCTGGCTTGTCGCCCCCGTCTGGCTTGTGGCCTTGCTCTGGTGTGGTGTTTGCTTGACCTACTGATCAGAAAATTTAACACAGTGAATTTTAATTAAAGCCTCTGCTAGAACGTGGTTTCAACTTGATTTTGTTAAGTGAACACCGCTGAAATAAGCCACGGTAGGGCCCTGACTAGGAGGAGACAAGGCGAGGCACTCGACTCGCCCTAGCTTTCAGACCAGGATTAAGAAAAAGTTTAGTTGTGAAAATAATGTCCAGAACAATTTGCTATAAAGGGTAAATGGCGTTTTCATGAGGGCAATTCGACCCAAGAATGGCCGATGCAAGGTGATGGGAACTCTCTGACCACAGACGGATCGCGGACTTAGCCTTTAGAAACCAATAGGTGATGCACAAATAATTTTCCCATTTCTAACTGTTGCGGGAGAAATTTTCTATATCTTGAATTCAGTTAGTGTAGTGACTCCTTAGACACCCTAGTCTATGACAAATAGTGATGCTGTTCTTTTTGTGTAAGTCTGACAGAACCAGCAGTGGTCTTTCTATCATTGCTTCGTCTATGCCGCAAGTCTGGCTACGGCCCTGCACAGTGGAGTATTTGGAGAACTGAGTGATGTCCTGGCTGCACACCTGCTTTAAATGAAGCCTTGAATCCCTTAAAGGAGGTAGTAGCGTTCTTTGCGCTCTTAAACTTAACCCAAGCCATATTTCCAACACTCTGTATTTTTTCGGGCAAGCTGTTACCGCACAAAGGCTCAGCGATGATGGACCCGTAGGCTCCGTCGATGTCTTTATCGTACGGACCATCCTCACGGTAAGTCTCACGAATCGCAACGAAAGCATTTTTGCAGTTCTCGCTTTGCTCCAGTTCGAATGCTTCAAAGGTAATTTGCACCTGTAGACCTGATGGAACTATCAAAAACCACTCTTCTTCGTAGTCTGCAGGATAGCTCTTGACTCCAAATTTTCTTGTGGCAAACTCGATTGTTTCATTTTCGGAAGCATTCAAAAAGCTTTGCGGCTTAGCTGTAGAGATAGAAAATTAGTCATTACCAATCGATCAAAATCTGATTAAATAGATGAATCATAATTTCCAGGGGAGGGGGGCTTTTAAATCACTGCCAACTTCTGAATACAAGCCAAATGTCCTGTGACAAGTTGTACATGATCCAACTTTCTCGAGATAAAATTGATTGCAAGTGACGTCGCCGCTTTGCCTAGAGAAACCTCATTATTACCCGCAACAGATAGGTAGTCAAAGAAAATCACTCTAGGCCGAAAGTGATTTCCCAGTCGCTTTCGTTTTGCATTATTGCCCTTCGCAATTATCGTTCCTGAGTCATTCTATCAACCAATCAGAAATAAAGGAAAACCGATCATAACTTAATTGCAAGCGTTTTCCCGCGCTTTCAGGTGGTTACTGACGAACATATCTTCTTCGAGTTCTGATTGGTTTATTTCCTTGTGAATGCCTCTTGTGATTAGCCAAGGTAAGTACCTTGGTTACACGCATCTGCTTCGAGTTCTAATTGGTTTATTTCATTATACGTGCCTTTTGAGCTTGGCCAAAGTGACTGATCACCTTGGTTTTAGTTCTTTGACACTCTGGAAAAATAACTTATAACTTACACGAGTCGATCTTGGCGATAAAAGAGATATTGAAGCCCTTGTAGTTAACAGAGTCATCCGATGAGAACCGTAAGTAGACTTCGTTTACGTCCCTGAATTTCTTGGCAGGATCTCCGTCCACAAAGCGTAAAAAGTCCAAATACAAGGAGGTTTGTCTGCCGCAGTGTTTTGACTCGATCCATTCCCCATCGGCATCCCAGAATTTATCGAAGTGAACGAAAGTGAGTCTGTCGCATGCGCAGTCATCACACTGTTCTATGTCAAACCTGGG
>BLFK01000976.1:1594543-1612003 GCA_014634185.1 Astreopora myriophthalma | reverse complement strand
CATACCTATTTTTTTTTTTTTTTTTTTTTTGCACGGTTTCTTTTTTAATGAGGACCAAAGACCACTGCACGTTTTGTTAGTTCTTTAATATTCTGTTCTTTCGCCTGACCGGCAGAGTTGCACCTTTGATCAGTTAACCTTTGATCAGTTAGTAGACTGGTTTTCATACACAGGTGTATTCTTACGGGTGTATCCTATATTCTTCAAATTTACGAAGACTACTTACAGGAACAACATTAAGTACACATTTATGTTTTCATTACATTGCCCGAATGGTTATTATAATTATTATCGTCGATTCACGTCTACTTTATCCGAAAATTATATCTTACTGTCTGATATTTAGCTGTCAGTCGGTCAGTCGCAAGAAGGACCGGAGATGGCGATACCAAGCGCAGGAAAAACTGTAAACAGCGCAATAATCGCTGCAATCAGGTAGTTATTGATTTGCGCGTCGGTTGCTGTGTTGGGATTTGTTTCGTACATTCTTATCATTGTGCCTCGAACGGTTTTCTTAAGTTGGGTACACGATGTTCCATTAATTATCGCGGTGCTATATCGAGCGAGGCTTGTTACTTCGAAATCTTGTTCTTCGATGTCGTCTAGGAAAACGTCAGTTTTATTATAATACTTCTTTATCTGCCCTGTGCTGTTGTATTTGACCGTGGTATTCCAGCCAATGAGTTCTTCACCGATCCTCGCTGGAAGTGTATAGCTTTGCGATGACTGTCCGGGCTCGAGACAACGATTTCCGTCAGCATCAAGTAATTTGTCTTCTTCATAAGTAACCCTTACCGCTCGCTCTTCTGGGACGCCGACAAAACACTGGTGCATTGGATATCCATGGCGATACACCGGAGCGTTGCTGAGGTGGTGCCGTATCAGGAGGTAGCCGACAACATATGTTGTTAGCATGTTCTTTCGCGAACCCCGTTTGGCTTGACTTACAATAACAGGCGAGCGTACTGTATTTGCTTTTATCGGTGTATTCTTGTTAACTTTATGACTCGAAGCACTTCTGCTTGACGACTTCGATTTTGATCCAGAGCTACTCCCAGATCGGCTTTTACCAGATGTTTTACTACCAGATCGGCTACTGCTACTGCGTCCTCTGGCTGATTCGGCAGAAAACTCCAATGACGAAAAGATTATTAACGCAACGAACAGCGAGACCGTAGACAGTCGCATGGCTCTAACAAGAAGCTAAAAGCTTAATGCGCTAGATCGATCTTGGCCGTCGTTCAAGAATGAATTCTCACGCGATAGATGTAATAATAAATAGTATACTCAAAAGTAGTGGATAAAATGACTGCCTTGTCAATATGCGGACGCATCGGTTTAATTAAGTTATTAAATATTTGAAATTAATTTTTGTGCATGATTTTCAAACAAATTCTGAAAACCACTAAAGAAGCCGAAACGTACTTAGGGGCTGTTTTCATGGAGGGAAGAAGATCCTAGCACTAGAAAGAACTTAACACCGAGTAAAGTGCATTCACTCGGAAGATCCTAGCACTAGAGAAAGAGAACCAAACATGCGGCTTCCGGCCTTTCAGCAGCTTTTTTTTTTTACCAATTATGCCCCCATAACAGCAACCGAAATTCCTGCTTATAAACCAAACGGAAAATTGTTTTGCTTCCTAGTATCTTCCTAGTGCTAGGATCTTCCTCCCTCCATGTAAACAGCCCCTTAGAAACATCGGAAACTACGTAACTGAAATTTTCGAAAGCTTTCAGCGGCAGCGACTGATTACACCTGTTATGCGTCTTGAATTTCTAGTTATTGTAATCACTGTAAACACTCAGCTTAAAATACAACTAAATTTTGAATCCACAAACCCACCCACCATATGGCATTGTTACTATTGTGATGACTACACCATAAGTGCGTTGAAAGCCGTCAAAATGACAAAGTGAGAATATACACCGAATCTTCAAACATATTCAAACGTCATTTCATGTTTTTTAAGCAACCAGAAACCTCAATTACAAAGGAACTGTTCATTTAGAACCAGGGGAGCCGTTAGTCATTTACATTTTTGACATTTTAGAAGATAAGAAGGTTCGAAGCGGTAATTATATAACGAACCAAAAAGTTATATTGTCAAAAAGTAAAGTAAGAGTAAAAAACCTTTATTTATACAAGGTGATGTTTAAGCTTCACGCGCTTGCGGGGCCGTGTACAGAAAGGAAACACTAGGAAAGCAAACTGGAAGGAAGTCAGAGCGGGAATTAAGCACCGAAAAATTGCATGTGGCAAATTCGCAAATCCACAACATTCTCTCTTTTGCATAATGGAGGCCCCACAAGAGGTCATCGCTCCTGCCACATTTAATAACTGTTGTATATTAACTATTGTAAATTATAGCTTCTTTAAAGGCCAATATCAACATTTCAACTGCCTTCGAAATGTTAAGCATTCCTGAGAGGAAACCGGAGAGTTTTAGCCTCAATTGCGTGTGGCAAATTTTGACTTCGCAAATCCTCAACATTATCACTTTAATTTGCATAATGGACTCCCCACAAGCATTCATTGCTCCCACGAAATTAAATCGTAGGCTATTAAAGGTCATTAAACAATGGCTTCATCCTGAGTAGACTAATTAAAGAGAAGCAATACAAAGAGTTTTATTCAAATACCGATAAAACGTTTTAAAATAGATCGCCAATGTCTTCAATATCTTGAGGTACAAAACAGCTCCAACTGTGTTTGCAAACTCGGAGGAACCATCTGGAATCGAAAAAAAACATTAGCGCTTTTGTTGTCTTATCACCATCTGATTATTTATTCTACGTCAATCGTTTAAGTTCTGTGGTTTACTTTTGTTTTTCGTTCTGACTTTTCGCACGTTTCTTTCCACGAGTGAGATGATAGATCAGACCTTATCACGCTTTAAGCCGCCATATTGACGGGTAGGCAAAGCGTGAAGAATTTCCAGTGTTTGTATGGGAAACCGATGTCAAGTAATTTTCGTAAAACGTTAGCTGAGAAAAAAGTTATAAATTGCGAACTGAAGGTACAGGGCAAAGGATTTTACTGACCAATTTTTATGGACTAGTCATTACTTGAAGATTCCCAATAGCGTTTCCAATTTTTTTCATATGTTTGTCTGTAATATTTTTCACGGGAATTTTCCGTCCGCGGCAAAACTGTGCGAAAAAATTACAGACAAATATATGGAAAAATTGAAAACGATGCCGGGCAACAGGGGGAAAACCGAAAAGCAAAGGCATTGCTTAAATCGCGTTATATTAGGGAAATAACCACACAGAACGCAAAAAACACACCATGACAATAAATTAGGGGTGTTTATCGATAACTGCTGCGTAGAATTATCTTCTTGAAGGCACTCCCTTCATTCTCATAGATATCCTTATGTTTTACAGCACTGATGACCTCAACATTGAGCTTGGGTGACCTGTGATCTATGTAACCAAGCCATGGCCGTCCTTAGTAACCTTGCCAATTTGGCTTTTGGTCAGTTTCTGGTTGTCAAGTCTTTTGCCATTTTTTCCCTCTCTAATCATATCTGTGGTTAGAAAATTGAAAAATGAAGATCGAAGAAGTGAAAAGTACAACTAAAACACAGCGTATAGCCGCTCATAGCCACATTAAGGGCCTTGGTTTGGATGAGCACGGCGAAGCTCTTCCAATGGGATCCGGCCTCGTGGGTCAGGAAATCGCTCGAGAGGTTTGTGTTTTTTTCTTGTCTCTGGGAACTAAGGTGCTTAAATTGAATACGCAGTACAAGATCTTGGCAAGATCCTTAATTCTGAAACAATAGACCAATAGCGGCGTGTAGGTTTACCGTTAAGAGAGATACGTGTATCAGCTGTAATTATGCAAACTCACTATAATTTCAATTTTTTTTTGTAAAAATTCATGTTCTGCTAAGATTGATGGTAATGAAATCTAGGATCAAATAAATGAACTCGTGATCTACACGTCACCGCCACAGTGCACTTCTGTTTATAACAAGGAAGTGTGCCTTTGAAGATACCTTACTGTTATACAAACTTTGAAATTTAGCCATGCAGCCAGCAATAAGTGAGCTTATAACATAAGCCGCGAAATTTCGGAGATTTGATTGGTTGATAGTATCGCCATTTCCGCGTAATAGTGGTATTACAGCAAAAATGGCATAACAGCAGTGGTATTACAGCAAAAATTTCTCGGCTTCCATTATAAACAAATAATAGCATGACTGTTACGTGGTATTTGGCAATAATACCGCATCGTGATATTTCAAAATTCTCCAAATACCACTCGCCGCTTCGCGGCTCGTGGTATTTTGGTCAATTTTGAAATATCACTCGCAGTATTATTGCCAAATACCACTACAGGTCATGCTATTACCTATACTAATATGCTAATACCACTGAGCACTTAGTTCAGCTGGTACAGCACAGGGCCGAGTTGTTTGAAGCACGGTTAGTGCTAAGCCGGGATAAAAACCATGACAACCTATAGGTTTTAATTGGACTAACCCTGTTTTGAGCAACTCGTCTCAGGACTACTGTCCGCGAGACCTGTGCCAGACCATCAATCAGGGTCTTTAAATAACTGAGAAGGAGGTTAAAACTTACCAAAGTATGATTGTCTGGGTGAGTATAGTCCTGAGAAGGACTGTCGTTGATAGTAGTGACTGATGGTCACTGTTAATGGTAGTGGTCGATAACCTGAGTGGAAGTCATCTTCAGAGTCAAGTGATATGAGCCGTGTCAGTGAATCTTACGGTATATTGGAACTCTGGTCTTACTGATTGGTCGGTAGAAACACAATGTTATTGGTCTGTCAAGTGAGCCATGATGCTGTTGGCTGAGAAGACTGATTGGTGTGTTTCAATCCGTGTTTGTAAGGTGCAGGTAGTCGTTGACAATGGTAAAATGGAGAAGAAAGTGCTGTTTTTATAACAGCATCTGCAAATGGTTAGACTTGCGAGTCTTCTCAGATAAGGATGATAAACCGTAGGCCCCATCTTGGGACTCTTCATAGTTAATTCTGTGGGATGTTAAAGAACCACTTGGGATGTAACGAACCCTGGCTGTGACTCCTGCTAGTTTGTCAGCCTAACTCTCAGAGCAAGTGGTTAACTTGGCGTAACCTAAGTGGATTATTCTAAGTGGATTATTCTATTGTGGTCTCATCTATCAGTAGTCAACATGCTGACACTGTTGAGCCTAAGCCACATAATTTATAAATTTTATATCAGGCAGCAGGGGTGGTTGTAGAATTGATCAAGTCAAAGAAGATGGCTGGAGGAGCAATTCTCCTGGCTGGTCCTCCTGGAACTGGAAAGGTATAGGAATTTTTTTGGTTCATACACAAATTTGTTTTAGCCAAGGGCTCAGATAATGTTTTTTTGTTGTTGTTTTGTTTTTGTTTCTTGTTTTTTTTAATGTGGCAATGGCTATGGACAATTTCCTTGAAATCAGATAAGAATAAATCACACTGAACTCATCATGCTGCAAATTTACAAATTATTGTCTAAATGACAGGATTGAAAATACATAAAAGTTGACAGAAAACCCTGTCGGGAAAACCTTGTCAGGAAATGACCAAAATATATGAAGAATATTACTTCAGTGTGACAGTCTTTGTCGTTCATAGACTGTTCAAGCTTAGTGCACACTAGCATCAAAATCGTAGTCATTCATTCTTAATCATAATATTTTTATTGTAACAAGTGTTATGACATAGTGGGAATAGCAGATAATTAAAAATTTTAATTACAAGTGCCATCATAAGGAACATTGTAATCATAAGGATCAGAAATTTTCCATTTCCCTGTGATTATGGTTATGATTGACATTTATGTGGCATTAGTTTACACTGGGTTGTAGCTCATATGACTGTGGTTGTTATTCTGATGCTTGTGTTGCTTGTGTAAACCACGCTTTAAAACTTAAACCATTCACTCCCAGTAACTTTCTTTAATCCATCGTTGCAGACTGCTCTAGCTCTTGCAGTTGCTCAGGATTTAGGACCAAAGCTTCCTTTCTGTCCAATGGTCGGTAGTGAGGTGTACTCATCAGAAATCAAGAAAACTGAAGTATTGATGGAGAACTTCAGAAGAGCCATTGGTAAGAATTTTGAACAAAGAAACTGTAAATAAAAAAATAAAGAAATATTTAATACTTAATTGGCCACTCCCCTTGATGGGCATCTCAGGGACAATGAAAGAAATAGTACAAATGAACAAAACAGTTAATAATTGCAACTGGCAAGGGGCAGACCACTTGGCTGTTTACAAGCATAACCAAGAAGTTTATTATAACCAGGGCATAGCAAGATCAATAATCCAGCCAGTGGTCAGAGCGTGATCTGTTATAGCCCATTAATGGACTTTTCTGAAAGAATTAAGGCCTCTAGTTTAATTATACGTAGAAGAAGTGACTTGGAATAACATTTGACGATAAAAACTTGCGACAAAACGTTTCTTAAGAGCCAATGTCGGAAAATATCGGGAATCTCAAATCAGTTCTAAAAATTCGAATTTTGGCTGATACTACCCAAACATCCCTGTGGGTGAACTGTTTCAAGAAATGATATTGAGAAATCCCCAAGCGCTATACATTTTGAGAATTTTACAAAAGTTCGAAAATTCGCTAAAAATACATTTTTTATTCGGGAAATGGGTTCAAATTTCAACAATTTTCATCGAAACAGTACAAGCGCGCAAAGGCTCCTATTGACTTGATATTACTCATGTATTTAGCAGACATCCAAAGCTTTAAGACCTCATAAAAAGGTTTTGCAAAATAACTATTGTAATATAGTTTCTGGCTTTTATTGTGTGCACCCTGATTGTGTGTTGCTTTGGCAGTCAAAATAACGCCCAACTTCAACCGTCAAAAGTCGATCCTGGTATGTCACAGATTGGAAAAAATACTACACTAAACGAAAGAACTGTTATTTTATTAATTATACCTGAAGTTTCAGCTCTGCAAATTAAAATGCTTGCGAGTAATAAAATTTTAACTTGAGCCCCCAAGTCGCCGTGCGCGACAAGAACGTGGAATGTAAACAAAGGAAAACATATGCAAATCGAGGAGAAAATTACACGGAAGTTATAACTAGCCCATCAAAGCGCAAAGAATTGATGGAAATTCTGTTATCTAAAAAAGTATTGCTACCTGGGAAGCTAATAAAGCGAAATTATCCGTCCAATAATAATAAAAAAGCTATTTTACGGCTGGAGGGCTAAGGGTCACGAAATCGGGTCGGATGAACTCGCGCGGATGATTCCGAGGTAAAAAGGTCAATCATTTTAAGTCCAAACGCTTCTAAAGAAGCTTTCAAAATGCACCATGGAGCAAACAAACAATGTCAGTAAAAGCAGATATTTTAGTTATGATAGAAATGAACCATAAAATGCAAGTTTATTTTTAGAATATAAAGAAATGATAGGGGCTATTATGGGCCATCGACGATTCTATTTTAAATGGTCCGTCCCTTGGCTATACTACGCGATATTAAGTCCAAAAAGTAACAAGATACAACAAAATAAATCAGAGTTTAAAATAATCTTAGAAAAGTATAATACTCACTTGGGAATTTAATAGATCTCCCGCATACAATAAAATACAGTACAATAGAGTAAAACAAGGTAACAAACCCTGAAGAGTCACATAGGTTACTTAATTGAAGTTGGGTAAATTTACATAATTTTACATGAGTTTTACGTTGCCCGTTTGACATCGCCCCGGTTCAGAGGTACTACAAACGTTTTCGAGAGAGATTGTCTTTAAGGCAAGACCACTTCTGTAAAAATGGCTTTGAATAATTGTTATCAAGTGCAAGTTGATTTTCAATTTTTATTGAAATCATAACCAGCTCTATATAAACCTGAAACGCAGGCAACATGTTTTCAGTACAGTCTGCAGTCTGCAGGTGCATTGCACTTAATTTCTATACAGGAGTTACAGAATTCCTGTCTCTCCTCCAACAATTTCCCCCGACTATTTAAGGTATAAGAGCTTTTCTGCTTATTAGCATTTCCTATAATTTTTTACCAATTTTGGTGTGAGACCGAAGACTGTCAGTCAGATTCCCTAGGTTTGCGTTCCTGTCCACTATTGCATATACTTTCTTGTAATTTTTGGGCGCTGATACAACTCGATAACATTTGAGATAATTAGTGTTAATATCATACTTATCGGTAAAGGTTTGATAGCTTAAAAAATTTCTGATCGTCAATTAGTACATCTCTAATGTCCTTTATGCCCGCGATACTTGAATTGTAAAATACTGACACAAGTAGAAGGAGAGTACAGGTGTTTGGCTTCCTAATTTAAGCTGGCCCAGTATTGTATGATCATAATTTCCCCAAGGAAAGGGAAGATTCGGCAGTGGTATATATCCTGTTCTTTCAAATTACTGCAGAACGCCAGTTTACCCCCATATCTTCTTAAATAGGGGTCAAAGACGAGTTTCCATTTTCCCTTGTTTTCTTCGTCCAAATATTTTTGAATCCATTTCACTTTCAGAGATTCATTGAAACTCTAAATGTCTAGCATCTTGAGTCATCCATTCTCGTAACTATTTATCGTTACCATCCTCCTTATTTTATCATGATCTCCCCAACCATCCCAAAGGCAATCATACAATAAAGAATTGATTTCTCTAAGTACGCTGCGAGGAGTTGGAAGAGATGATAAAACGTAGACTATTTGGGACGCAAGCAAACTTTTTATAATTATAGTTCTCCCTCTGAGGGACAACCTTCTGAACCGAGCAGTTGTCTAAGATGTTCTTGATTTTCTCAACTTTTTCAATAAAGTTAGCTTTACGAGAGTTAACTTCAAACGTCGAAAACACAACTCCCAAGGCGTAAACCTTGTTGTCAGCCCATTTTATTGGTTTACCGGAAGGGAAGTTAGCATAAGAATTTTTCCAGGCGCCGATCCAGAGGCTTCAGACTTTCCATAGCCTTGAGAAGGCAGGAGGAGAAGATCAGGATTTTGAGATCTAAATGGTAATCCGGGTTTCCTCATGGAAAGCACCCTAGTTATCCGTAGAATGTTAAGCATTCCTGTCTTCTTTTTTTGAAAACGTTGATTGATTTCTTTGACTAGTCACAAGGATTAGGAAACACCAGTGTCGTTGGTTCAAACTCATTAAATAACACTTCAAAGAGGAATGGCACTGAATTAAAACATGCAAAATAAAAATAAAAACATCAAGCTTACCATCAGAAAAAGCAGAATGGACATATATGACATATATGATAAAGGAAACCATGGCCAGCACTGTCGCATTCACAACTGGGGATGAGCCAGGTGCGTGCCGTAGGGCGATTTTTTCTCAGGTCATTGTTGACATTTTTGTCATTATCATACGCGTTAACCCATAGAAACTGTGGCTGTGTGTATACAAATTAAGTTTAAAATTTGAAAGAGTTGGTTAACTAGAGTAAGGACTTTTCAGCCGCTTGAAAGCAGTGCCCACGGAAATATGAACCATTTAACAGCCACTGACTGTAAATATCAAAAATGCGAAGACGGGAGCGAAATTTCAACTTTTAAGTTGCTTCATTAACTGCAATGATCACACTTCAAATCATTACCGATCCGCAATTCAACTATATGAAATTTCATATATTCTCCATCACGCGCTCTCCTATTACTGGGTAGGACACGAACTGGCAGGTGACAAGCTCCCGGTTGGCTTCATAATTAATCACGGGCCAAAAACGCCACTTTCACACCGGTAATTATGAAGACTGGGCTTACAACCGATATACCTAATTCTTCCGGAAAACGTATACTAGGAAAGTTATGGACTTTATAAATTGGTCCTAATTTGAGGTCGACGTTTATTCCTCAAAAGTCGGTATCTTGAACGACTCAACAAGCTCACTGAAAATTGCAAACCATAGCATGATTTTTACATCCTACGACAGATAATAGAATGGTTTACGGGTGTCGGAAGGAGGAAATCTAGAATATGTCTCATTGATGTGTACTAGCTTTCTGAAGACGCACGATTTTTCTCATATTCCCTGAGGTGAAAATGAGCGTTGAACGGTGTTTTCAACTTTTCTAATTTTTCTTGGACAAAAAAAAAAGTTACTAGTCCTTTCAACATGGTTTTCGAAAATAGTTCACCATAGGGTTATTTTAGATGAAATAAAATGAAATTCGAAATTTCGCTCCCGTCTTCGCATTTTTGATATTTACAGTCAGTGGCTGTTAAATGGTTCATATTTCCGTGGGCACTGCTTTCAAGCGGCTGAAAAGTCCTTACTCTAGTTAACCAACTCTTTCAAATTTTAAACTTAATTTGTATACACACAGCCACAGTTTCTATGGGTTAACGCGTATGATAATGACAAAAATGTCAACAATGACCTGAGAAAAAATCGCCCTACGGCACGCACCTGGCTCATCCCCAGTTGTGAATGCGACAGTGCTGGCCATGGTTTCCTTTATCATATATGTCATATATGTCCATTCTGCTTTTTCTGATGGTAAGCTTGATGTTTTTATTTTTATTTTGCATGTTTTAATTCAGTGCCATTCCTCTTTGAAGTGTTATTTAATGAGTTTGAACCAACGACACTGGTGTTTCCTAATCCTTGTGACTAGTCAAAGAAATCATTCAACGTTTTCAAAAAAAGAAGACAGGAATGCTTAACATTCTACGGATAACTAGGGTGCTTTCCATGAGGAAACCCGGATTACCATTTAGATCTCAAAATCCTGATCTTCTCCTCCTGCCTTCTCAAGGCTATGGAAAGTCTGAAGCCTCTGGATCGGCGCCTGTAAAAATTCTTATGCTAACTTCCCTTCCGGTAAACCAATAAAATGGGCTGACAACAAGGTTTACGCCTTGGGAGTTGTGTTTTCGACGTTTGAAGTTAACTCTCGTAAAGCTAACTTTATTGAAAAAGTTGAGAAAATCAAGAACATCTTAGACAACTGCTCGGTTCAGAAGGTTGTCCCTCAGAGGGAGAACTATAATTATAAAAAATTTGCTTGCGTCCCAAATAGTCTACGTTTTATCATCTCTTCCAACTCCTCGCAGCATACTTAGAGAAATCAATTCTTTATTGTATGATTGCCTTTGGGATGGTTGGGGAGATCATGATAAAATAAGGAGGACGGTAATGATAATTAGTTACGAGAATGGATGACTCAAGATGCTAGACATTTAGAGTTTCAATGAATCTCTGAAAGTGAAATGGATTCAAAAATATTTGGACGAAGAAAACAAGGGAAAATGGAAACTCGTCTTTGACCCCTATTTAAGAAGATATGGGGGTAAACTGGCGTTCTGCAGTAATTTGAAAGAACAGGATATATACCACTGCCGAATCTTCCCTTTCCTTGGGGAAATTATGATCATACAATACTGGGCCAGCTTAAATTAGGAAGCCAAACACCTGTACTCTCCTTCTACTTGTGTCAGTATTTTACAATTCAAGTATCGCGGGCATAAAGGACATTAGAGATGTACTAATTGACGATCAGAAATTTTTTAAGCTATCAAACCTTTACCGATAAGTATGATATTAACACTAATTATCTCAAATGTTATCGAGTTGTATCAGCGCCCAAAAATTACAAGAAAGTATATGCAATAGTGGACAGGAACGCAAACCTAGGGAATCTGACTGACAGTCTTCGGTCTCACACCAAAATTGGTAAAAAATTATAGGAAATGCTAATAAGCAGAAAAGCTCTTATACCTTAAATAGTCGGGGGAAATTGTTGGAGGAGAGACAGGAATTCTGTAACTCCTGTATAGAAATTAACTGCAATGCACCTGCAGACTGCAGACTGTACTGAAAACATGTTGCCTGCGTTTCAGGTTTATATAGAGCTGGTTATGATTTCAATAAAAATTGAAAATCAACTTGCACTTGATAACAATTATTCAAAGCCATTTTTACAGAAGTGGTCTTGCCTTAAAGACAATCTCTCTCGAAAACGTTTGTAGTACCTCTGAACCGGGGCGATGTCAAACGGGCAACGTAAAACTCATGTAAAATTATGTAAATTTACCCAACTTCAATTAAGTAACCGATGTGACTCTTCAGGGTTTGTTACCTTGTTTTACTCTATTGTACTGTATTTTATTGTATGCGGGAGATCTATTAAATTCCCAAGTGAGTATTATACTTTTCTAAGATTATTTTAAACTCTGATTTATTTTGTTGTATCTTGTTACTTTTTGGACTTAATATCGCGTAGTATAGCCAAGGGACGGACCATTTAAAATAGAATCGTCGATGGCCCATAATAGCCCCTATCATTTCTTTATATTCTAAAAATAAACTTGCATTTTATGGTTCATTTCTATCATAACTAAAATATCTGCTTTTACTGACATTGTTTGTTTGCTCCATGGTGCATTTTGAAAGCTTCTTTAGAAGCGTTTGGACTTAAAATGATTGACCTTTTTACCTCGGAACCATCCGCGCGAGTTCATCCGACCCGATTTCGTGACCCTTAGCCCTCCAGCCGTAAAATAGCTTTTTTATTATTATTGGACGGATAATTTCGCTTTATTAGCTTCCCAGGTAGCAATACTTTTTTAGATAACAGAATTTCCATCAATTCTTTGCGCTTTGATGGGCTAGTTATAACTTCCGTGTAATTTTCTCCTCGATTTCCATATGTTTTCCTTTGTTTACATTCCACGTTCTTGTCGCGCACGGCGACTTGGGGGCTCAAGTTAAAATTTTATTACTCGCAAGCATTTTAATTTGCAGAGCTGAAACTTCAGGTATAATTAATAAAATAACAGTTCTCTCGTTTAGTGTAGTATTTTTTCCAATCTGTGACATACCAGGATCGACTTTTGACGGTTGAAGTTGGGCGTTATTTTGACTGCCAAAGCAACACACAATCAGGGTGCACACAATAAAAGCCAGAAACTATATTACAATAGTTATTTTGCAAAACCTTTTTATGAGGTCTTAAAGCTTTGGATGTCTGCTAAATACATGAGTAATATCAAGTCAATAGGAGCCTTTGCGCGCTTGTACTGTTTCGATGAAAATTGTTGAAATTTGAACCCATTTCCCGAATAAAAAATGTATTTTTAGCGAATTTTCGAACTTTTGTAAAATTCTCAAAATATATAGCGCTTGGGGATTTCTCAATATCATTTCTTGAAACAGTTCACCCACAGGGATGTTTGGGTAGTATCAGCAAAAATTCGAATTTTTAGAACTGATTTGAGATTCTCGATATTTTCCGACATTGGCTCTTAATAACATTGTAAGATTTAAAAAAGGTTAAAAACGATAAAAAGCTATAAAAGCTAAAACCGACGACGTTTCGACGTTAACATAACGTCCTTATCAAGTCAAGAATGTATAAAAATAAGTTCTATAAATACTAAAACGAACAATAAGAGAAAATAATTTACAGATTAAACAAAAAGTTTCGCACGTATGGAGTCCGATTGCACGTCCAAATTAGGTTTGAATTTCTTGATATAAAGCATTTCAAACACTAAACAATCAAATTTCCCCTGACACTTTCTCAGAATCTTAAAATGACTCTCATTCAAACGATCCCTCCTACCATGCGCTTCATGAAAATGCTTGCCAATTGCCGAATTTTTGTTTTGAGCGACACGTTGAAAAAGGTGTCGGGCTGTATAGCCGACATAATCTGCATCGCACAGATCACATACAAAACGATAAACAACGCATTGCTGATTAACAATTGACGGCTTGGCTTTAGGTTTTAGGTCTTGTTCTAATTTCTTGCTTACAAAAACTGGCTGCAAAGCGAGGCCAATCTTATTACTGAGATCACGCAACTGCCTCCGAACAGAATTAGCTGAGACCTGATCTTTAAATGGTAGATTAATTCTGACTATGTTGCTCTCGTCAGCATTTCTCTCCGCTATGAACTTATTTTTATACATTCTTGACTTGATAATGACGTTATGTTAACGTCGAAACCTCGTCGGTTTTAGCTTTTATAGCTTTTTATCGTTTTTAACCTTTTTTAAATCTTACAATGTTATTAAGAAACGTTTTGTCGCAAGTTTTTATCGTCAAGTTTAATTATAACCAAGAAAACAATCCTTGGGAGCCTTGGAGACAAGGTTTTGGCCATAAATGCAAAGGCACTGAAATTGGCCATTTTCCAGCATTTTGCTAAGGGGTTAACCTTACCATTTTGGCCAAAATGGGCCAAATTTGCAATTTTTTAATGATTTTGTGTGTTTTCTGACATTATTTATTAAAGAAATCGCCTGATACTTCCCGTTTAAGCATGAATTATTTCTGCCAGAAACTTTCATCTGCAGTTCATGAGGACAGTCTCATGTGCAAATGTTTTCATATTCTGACTTTTGTTTTACTAAAGGGTTGTTTTATGTCTTGATTAATGAGACAAAAGAAACAAAGTGCTATAAACAACTGAGATAGTTTCCTTCTTCAAGAGGACTTCCGACTACATTGAGAAGGTCATTATTTTGTAGTTAAATAGGTTGAATCTTGTCATATCTATTTTCAATACTCTTTGGGTTGAAAACAAAAACAAAACAGAAACAAGAACGCGTGTAAACTGAATATAACTCCAATGTAAACTTGTGAGCGATTTCATTAGAAAACAATGCACCTAATTCATACGCTAATAAGTGAGGGGCTGTTCTCAAATCTAGCCTAAACTTGAACTGTTGGCGATAAATGACAGCCAATCATACGTCAGCAATAGATGTCATCTTTTAAAGTCTTGTCGAAAAAACGTCGTTACTAATTTTACTTCATTTAGTTTCTTCCTGCTGTTAGCTAAGGACGGGCTGAAGCTGGCGGGAGCAGTTTTCAAAACGACGTGCAACATGAAAGCGTTTGACTTGTTTGTCACCTTTAAACGACTTCTTGTCTTGATTTTGCTTTCACTTGCACATGTTGGCAAAGGTCAGTAAAAGAACTTTCCTTATCATTTGCGAAGAATATTATCAGACCAAGCTAGCTCCTTCCTTTCCATGCAATGTTTTAGGGAACTGACGGAGTCAATTTATTTTGTCTCGTCGTTTAGAGACTTCAGCGGACGAAACCGCCGCGGCCATCAGTCGTAAGGGAATACCACAAAAATTTGTTAATTTCAAAGAAGACAAATTCTCTTTCTTGAACATCACTGCTCTCGTTAAACGTGTTGTCGAAGACAGTTTGTCATGCGCGTTCTACTGTTTGAACAATCTGGCGTGTTTCTCTTTCAACGTCGCTGCTTTTCCAGATAAAGCTGGAAAATTTACCTGTGAAATTCTGTCGTCGGACAAGTACAATCACTCTAAGGGCTTCCTTCCAAGCAAGACTTTTCATCACTTCAGCATTGTGGTAAGAAATTTATCTTTGAACTTTGCTTTAATGTTTGGTGAGCCAGAATGTTTAATCAAACGATAAAACAGTAGCGTTCCTATTCTGACTTGAACGTTTTATATGGCAAAAGGAGCTAGGAATTCTATTCTCCTTTCTGATGTTTCTGGAAAAATACCATTTCTTGTCAGATGGGCGCTGTGTCCACCCGCCCTTGAATAAAATTAACGAATTGTGCTACGTTGAACCATCGACAATTCGATAGAGTGATAATTTGTAGCCAAGAAATCGAAAAGGCAAACTGATGGCAAAAGTTCTGTTTAAAATAAGAGCATGCCATTGGACGACTGGAACTTCGTTGAACTGAACAAAACGCCGTTGGCATACTTCAAAAAGGAGCTAAATTATTGATGACCTCAGTCTAAAAAGGGGTTTGTAATTTCAAACATCAAGAAGTTTCGGGAAGCATCGCGAATATTGATTGTTTTGTTTGTCCACGGATATACGTTGCACCATATTTCACCTGCAAACGCCAGAAATCATTATCCGCTAACCGTGTGTATTTCGCGATTATCCATTTCTCAGCTAGCCATATTTTACTTTATACATGAAATGAACTAAGGTATCTTCTACAGAGCTAAGGGAACCTTCATTTTGACGAAAGCAAAAGAAAAACAAAAGAGTCATTTTGACGAAAGCAAAAGAAAGCAAAACAGTCTGCGCTCTCTCCAGGAATTCTATATTCTCCTTTCTGATGTTTCTGGAAAAATACCATTTCTTGTCAGATGGGCGCTGTGTCCACCCGCCCTTGAATAATATTAACGAATTGTGCTACGTTGAACCATCGACAATTCGATAGAGTGATAATTTGTAGCCAAGAAATCGAAAAGGCAAACTGATGGCAAAAGTTCTATTTATTAAAATAAGAGCATGCCATTGGACGACTGGAACTTCGTTGAAACAAAACGCCGTTGGCATACTTCAAAAAGGAGCTAAATTATTGATGACCTCAGTCTAAAAAGGGGTTTGTAATTTCAAACATCAAGTTTCGGGAAGCATCGCGAATATTGATTTTTTTTGTTTGTCCACGGATATACGTTGCACCATATTTCACCTGCAAGCGCCGAGGTAAAGTTCAATTTCTGGTTCATTATTTCTCTCCCACTCAAACGCCAGAAATCATTATCCGCTAACAGTGTGTATTTCGCGATTATCCATTTCTCAGCTAGCCATATTTTACTTCATACATGAAATGAACTAAGGTATCCTCTACAGAGCTAAGGGAACCTTCATTTTGACGAAAGCAAAAGAAAAGCAAAAGAGTCATTTTGACGAAAGCAAAAGAAAGCAAAACAGTCTGCGCTCTCTCCAAATTAAGATGAGCTGACCGTGCAAGTTATACCCTTCACTGATGATGTCCTAGCTTTTATAATGGATAGAAATTTTGGGGAGAAAACTATCGGAGCAAATTTCTTTACTGAATACACAATTTTTTTTAACGAGCTTATCGATTTGGTTCTTCGAGTAATATGTACGCATAAATGTCTGAGGTAAATTAAAGACCTAAATAGAAAGACATGGAAAGTTAGTAATTACTATGGAAATCTCTTAGAGCGGTTTTCAAATGACTGTCGAAAGTAATTGCGCGATTGCGATTGCTACGCTTTGTGATTGGCTTAAAAATCTCCCGCCAGTTTATCAACCAATGAGAGGGAAAACCAAAACCAATCGCGACTTGCGCGCGCGATTTTTCCCGCGCTTTGAACAAGTTACATTTAATTGCTACGAATTTTGATTGGCTCATTGCACTGCTTGCTCCTGCTGTGATTGGTCGGAGTGATTAACTTGGTATTGGTTTTACGACACTCAATTGCAACCCCCTCTATGTACTTTATGTTATTACCGCCTAAGAGACAAAGGTCTCCTCGGGAGCGAGGTCATAATTTTATACTGCCAATGGCCAACGGAGATCTTTTCCACTTTATTTCATAGCGGAGCCCCATTCTCAAAGAAACCCTTCAACTGGTTTTCTTATTGTATTGTGGCTAGCGGTATTGCTCGTGGGTGCGTAGGACGGAGTTGCCCAATATTTCATAATATGCTAATAATAATAATAATAGTAATTGTGTCAATAACAAAATGCTCAAGTATGATTGGATGTTAACATCTCTTA
>BLFK01000976.1:1579543-1589543 GCA_014634185.1 Astreopora myriophthalma | reverse complement strand
TCAACTGCTTTGATAGCAAATTTTAGTGCCGGTTTCACTTCCCCACAGACGCTGCACCACAGCCTCTTTAGAAACTATCCCCTATTCACTTTAAAAATTAGCTTGTACGTGTTTGTTTTCAAAATACAGACCATGTAATGATACCCAAGGAAACAGTTGCTTTTGAATTTCATTTTCTGCACGTGCTTATGTACGCATAAATTATGAAAAGACAGAAGAAGACATCATGTAGTCTGTATAGGGAAAACAAAAACATACAAGCTTAGCATGTCCATTCTGACTACAACATATTACGGCTGGAAAGCCACATTCGAACAATCACTCACGCTATCACTTTTGAACTGACTCAAACACCCAGGACTGAAGCCAGGGAAAAAAATCACAGGTAATTGACAGAAACCATCTCTTGTGTCCAATACTAATTTACGTTACTGTCTTACCTCTGAGCAGATACTTGTCCAGCACGCTTTGTGGTACACGGAGAATCGTGCTATTACGTTGCTGGTGCATCTTCTGCCTCAACATGGAACAATTCACGGAAATTTTGCCAAGATTTGGGAGCAGACCTGGCCGTGATTAAATCAGAAAATGAAAACCAATTTATTTACGACTTGCTGAGGAATACTAGCGGCTCCCGCGATGGATGGATTGGGTTGTATCGGAAAGCTGATAAGAAATTTTACTGGCTTGATGACCGCCCTGAGGAGGGAAATTATCAGAAGTGGAACGACGGCGAACCAAATAACAGTAACGGCATCGAGAATTGTGTGCACCTTATAGGAGACAAAATTGGGAATCTGGCAAAAGGAAAATGGAATGACAAAGCTTGCTCAGATAAAGGCCCCGTTGCTATCTGCCAGTGGCCAATTTAGGCGGGAAAAATTGCAGACGCACATACGCGTATTCTAGTGGGGGATGCGATGGAGATTGGGGTCTGAGCTTTCCCCTTTCCGTACCCTTCTGCCCCAGTTCCCGTACCTTTTCTCTTCTCACTCCCGTCCGGTAGTTTTTATCTGATGAGTGCAACACCCAAGTTGTGTTGTACGAAACTAAATAGTAATAAAATGCCAAGTCAAATCTATTGTTGATTTCTTCCACATCCTGTGAGATCGTTATTACAATAATTATTTTGACGGTCTAGAATGAGGCGCCCTTTATAATTTATATTTTTCAGCTATTATTGCACACAATTCTTTATAAAGGTATTCGCCTCTCTTCTTCTAGCCTATTCTTTTATTTAGTACATTTAGCTGCAAAGTTTTCAGAGCTTTTTGCCAAAATGTTTCTCTTCAGTGAAGGATTTCCTTCTTTCGTTCTTTAGCCATGTCGTTTTGTTTTGCTCAATGATGGTAACTACTTTTTATTGTCAAAGTTGTGAGTTCTTGTGTTATGTAGAAAGTGATCAGTTAGTACGCAGCTACTAAGTCCTTTTTTAATATGATTTGTGATTTCTGTGGTTGTTGAGTGGTAGGTTAAAGCCTGTCTCGCTTTTTACTACATACTGCAATTAGCAAATTTTGCTTTCGATTATGTAAATCACCCACTGTGATTGACAATTCACTGTATGGAATATGTCGAAAACTTTGCAATCTTAAGTCCCTGTAAATGTGGAGGGTCCTTACTGATGCAACTAAACCAGCTGTAAATGAAATAGTCCTGATAAATGAACACCTGATTACTCTTGAAACTTAGTCCCTGGGCTATTAATCACTGTTCTGGCAAGGGTTGAGGCTGAATTAAATATTTAGTGTTTGATAGCACTACTTCAAAGTAGATGGCACTGCTGGCGAAGCTACAACACAAATGTCTTAAACAACTGATTTGTCTTTTAATAATCATGTTAACTGTAATTTTTAATAAAACTGCAACAATGAAAATATGTAAAATAAAACACAACAAACCATCTGGAGACTTCTCCATATAAAAATGACTATTTGAGTACAATAATTTTCAAATGAACAATCTAACAATGTACATTTAACAGTAGTTTTGACTCAATAGTCTGAGTGTCTCTATGCTTCAGAAGATCAAAGGTTGTCTGTGGTTGAAACGATCTTCTACATAACGCTCGTATACTTTCACTGGCAAAAAACAAACTTTTCGGTTGTTGTATACATAACTATATGAAAAAACAGATCATAACCACTGGAATACACAGAATCGGCTGTTCCGCATATAGACTCTAAGTTCAAGGGATAACAAACTCAAATTTTCACACGTACTCACATTTCAAACAATTCCCCGGTGCTTTGTCGCGACCTGCAAACAAAGGCAAACATGTTTTGTATGATAAGAACATCATCCCAAACTCATTTAACTGAAAAGAATGATAACTACTATGTTCTTTATACTCGTACCTTTTCTTAAAAGGGCTCTGTGTGTCATCATCCATCTTGCGAGGAATGCAGAGAAGGGAGGTGGAGTATTGATGTCAGTGGCACTTCCCAACTTGAATCATTCATTTATCCGGTTCCGGTTCCGGTTCCAGATTCTGGATTTCCAGGTTTTCCATACGCCCTGAAAAATACGTGCCAGTCTTTCCGAAATTCCTGATTGGAGGAAGTGCCAGGTTTTTTTTTTAAAGCTTTCTCGGCGATAAATGTGGTGTGCGGGTTGTTTGTCGTTACCAAGGGTATACGGTTGGTGGTTCCCCTTTCTCTCGCTCTCAGACTCTCCTCTTGCGTTATCGAGAGTACTTTCTGCGTTTCTGCCAGCACTCCAAAAAAAAATGGAATATTCCGTTGTCTTTAAAGGGGCTCTGTCACGATATTTTGAGGTATTTTGATCATCGACAAATTTACCTTTAAATTGAAGGAAACCTGAAAATAACGCTTTACAAAGGTGGAAAAACACCAAAGAGATAATAATAAACCAGAAAGGAACAATTATGGTCAAGGATGGAGAAGATTGACACGGATTACAAACAACAAAATTGAAAAGTTAAGCTAAACTTTTCAAACCCATTTAACCGTGACATAGCTCCTTTAATTAAGTGTATCTGTGGCAGAGCATATTGTCCTAAGTCGTAATGCTTGGCTACACGGGATGCTATGTTTTAAATGGGGCGCGTGTGCTGAAGTCCAGTGTAGGTTTCAGAAGGACATCAGTGCTGATTCTGCCTCTTGTATCTTTTATGACCTTTGTGTCAAGGAAATTAACCGAGTTATGGGAGACTTTATGTGTGAATTAATGGTTGGTACCACGCCGTTCAGCCTGCGCCACAGACGTAAACAAACCCCGGGGTTTGTTTACGTCTGTGACGCAGGCTACACGCCGTTGAGATATTCGATGAATGGGGTAAGGAGAATCAATGTGTCCATTCCAGATTAAACATATGTCGTCGATGAAACGTACCCAGTCGAACCAGTTCCTCTGGTAGACAATTTTTTTCTCTTGCCGGCCCACATCTACGTTTGCGAATTGCCGTACCCTCAATTTGTACATAGTTTTCTTGATTAAACGTAACTCAAGTTACTTAGTTTAAGGACTTTTCCGAGGAGATAAGTAAGGGTTTTTGCGGAACGGTTGATTCTGGCCCGCTTTCTCGAGTTCCTCCTCCACAGCTCGACTATGGTGAGTTTCTCATCAGTATCTGTATTCGTATAAAGGAAACGTCCAGCTTGCATAAAATGCCATTTTCGGATACTTTTCCTAGCCTACGCAATCTGTTAATAAAGTCCGTAGAGTCCCTTATGTGTAGAGGTAGCTTCTCTGCGTAGGGTCTTGGAAATTCCTTCACGTAGGCTGGTAATATCTCCGTATGACTGTTAGAGGAAGAAACGACTGAATGTTTTGAATTATTGGGTTTGTGGACTCTTAGGAAGCATGAAGAAAATATGAGTTCTTGAGTCTGTAGACCGTTCGATAGTTGGCCAATGTCTTTCTCTAAGTCACCATTGTCTATCATATTGTTAATGCCTTGATTAATCAACTGTTCGAGTTCAGAGGGGACATCTTTTTCTACTTTTTTTATGACATTCCTCATTGCTTAGCTGATGCATTGGATTTCTTTCGAGTAAGTGGCTTTAAGGGTAAATGTCTATCAATAGTATTGCTTACTTTCATATAAAACTTATCAAACATTTTCACTGAGTAGTATCTGACAGTCCATGCAGTAAATTAGACCAGTCAATGGACTAATTCATTTAAAAAGCTTCTTCAATATAATTAGAATAATCTCGTTTATAACTTTTCTCTTTATGTATTGAAAAAGAAAACCTCTCATTGATGAGAAGATTAGGCAAATGGTCTGTTAAATCATGAAATAAATTCCACTGACTGTTTTCAATAGAATTAAAGAATATATTATGAATCAGTGTAGAGGAATGACTAGTAATTCTTGTTGGTCTCTGTATGTGAGGTTCTAAAAAGAATGAACGGCCTAAAGCCCTGGCCAAACCGAGACTCGCACGTACCCGCACGGTCACTCAAACGATGGAAAACTTGCACGCAGGTGCACGCAAGCTGGGGCCAAACGGAGTTGCAAGTCATCGCAAGTAGCGGCTCCGTTTAGCCAGGGCGTAAAGCCCTGGCCAAACGGAGTCGCAAGTAGACGCAAGTTCACAACTTGCGTCTACTTGCGACTGACTCCGTTTGGCCAGGCCTTGCGTGCACTTGCGTTGACTTGCGATGACTTGCGCTCACTTTGGTCGAGATCAAATTTTCCCGCAAGTCGACGCAAGTTTTTCACCGTTTGGCCACCCAACCCAAGTCAACGCAAGTTGGTTGACGTCAATTCATTGTTATAGCAACCTATAAGCCTTTTTTTCCTTTTCCTTTCCACAACATCCACGATATCCGCCATTTTGTTTGTTTTCGTGTGGTTACATTTTGGCCGCGCGAGACTAAGTCCGTAGCCTTGAAATGGTTTGGTTTTTTTTGCGACTTGCGTGTACTTGCGAGGAAACTTGCCAGTCCGTTTGGCCACCCAACACAAGTCTCTACGCAAGTTCAACTTGTGGCTACTTGCGAGTCCGTTTGACCAGGGCCTTAGAGGATGTTTATCATAGTTCAAAAGACTAATCATATTAAAGTCACCAGATATCCGGCAGAGTTCGTTTCTTGATTGATTTTACCAATAACCGACTAAAAATTACCAATAACCGACTAAAAATTATAATGATATGATAATGACCAGCTGAACTCATACAAGCAACTTTTTGATTAACAAATTAATTAGCTAACAGCTATAAACAGGTGTTTGGTCGGGATGGAAAAGTTTAAAAGAATAGATAGAACATTGGTGAGTGATTGGCTTACAAAAAAGGGCTGAAATCTAATTAGAGGTGTTAGAGTAGACCCAATTATACACTAGCCATGGATTATTAGCTCGGGAGTCTATTCGCCAAGGCAAATTATAATTTTAGGAACAAATACTGTTGAACAAATCGCAGACAAATCCTTGACATAAGTTTAATCTGTTACACGTATATTTGCGGACGGTACAGCTGTAATTACAAAATAAATAATGACATTAAAATAAACGACTAGAACGAAAGAAATACCGAATACAGATAAAGCGACTAAAAAACAAAAGAAGAAAAACGACACACATATTTTTGGGCATCTAATCCTACGCTCAACATCGACAGGTCAAAAAGGCGAACAAATAGGTCAAAAGGCGAACAAACGGGTAAAGCCTTCCACGCGCAAAACTTTCAACCGCCGAAGCCCAGAGCACATGTTCTTCAGATCATGTGACCCTCACCAAGGGGGGTTAGGTGGGGAGCGCGGGACGACAAACTGTCCCTTACAAATAATACAAAGAACTGATGTTTTATATTCAATGCAGGAGAGCGAGGAAGATACCGGATTACGTGTAATTATACAATAACAAACCACAGTGTTTATGACTGTATCTGTTTAGCATGGGTTTGAAAAAATCCCAAACAAGATGATAATGACCAGGTGAATTCAAACAAGTAACTTTTTGATTAACAAATTAATTATGACAGTTTTTCATCTCCCTATTCATGTTGTGACAGGATATTAAAGCGTTATTGCTATTTCACGCTGTTACGTGAAGTAGTCTTTGCAGATTAAAAGCGCGGGACTTCGTTGACTGTTGTGGGTGTTGCGCTTTGCCACCTTTCATAGTGATAAACCTGGTGTCAGAAGTGAACACATTCAAGAAGCACATTCATCAACAGTAAAAGCCTGCGAGGTGAGCGATTTCATTCGAAGCCAGTCCGCTGTTGCAGTATTGATGCGTTCTACGCACTGAACACGTGGAAGTTTATCAGCCGCCCGCCACATATATTGGATCTCTGCTTTCGAAAGCACCGGAACTGTGAGTACAAAGCCTCTTTTTCATCATGTCAGTCTATACCATACCGCCACCGTCACCTATGAATGTAAAGGACGATGCTGCAACCAAAAGGAAATTGTTCCGACAAGCATGGCAATATTACGTTACCGCTACTGAGTTAAACAAGAAATCTAAGGAAGTTCAGGCGGGTGCACTATGTAGCGTGATGGGTTTGGAGTGTGTGAAAGTAATGAACAGTCTTACTACTCTAGCTGGTGAGGACGAGAGTGATCCCGAGAAGATTCTGACCGCTTTAGGCAACCATTTCATGCCTCAAAAACATCTGTTATTTGAAAGAGTCAAGTTTGGATTTGCCAATCAAACTGAGCATGAAACTATTGACCAGTATGTTGTGAGATTGCGCCAGCTCGCAGAATCTTGTGAATTTGAAGGTCTCTGTGAAAGTTTAATTCGCGATAGATTAGTTATCGGTAACCGAGATTCGGCTACTCGAGACAGGCTACTTAGAGAACGCCCAGTCCCCGGGTTAACAAGATGCATTGAGGCCCTGGGAGCTAGCGAATTGTCTAGAAAACACAAGGAGCAGCTTAAAGATGCAGTGAGCGATCCGAAAAATTCCGTCCATGCCGCAGACAAACAGAGTCCTGGAAATAGAAAGCAAAGTCGACGTAATCCTGGACATGAATCAAAGCCAAGTAAACAAGAAAAAACAAATGCAAAGCAATGCAAGTTCTGTGGCACCAATCACCCTTACGATAGAGCTAAATGTCCAGCTTCCGGTAAGACTTGCCTTAAGTGTGGCAAACAAGGACACTTTGCCGTTAAGTGTCAAGAAAAGAATCGGGTCTTTTGGGCCAGCCAACAAGGTACATCACACAAGTGCAACGCCAGGATATGCAAAAGGTGGCGAGTAAGCATGTGAGTCAGTATCTGACTCTGATGAGTCTATCTTTGTCACTGAACGTGTTGGAGTTGTTAGCAGTAACATAGGCAAATCCTCTTTCATGGTACCTGTAGCGCCGTATAAATGAATGTAAAAATTTATTGTCTTAACGTGTTAATTGTAAGTCGTTAGTTGTAAATTTATTCATAAAAATAGTATAAGTTCCGATCCATGTATAATTGTTAGTCTTGTCAGAAGTAGTTGATGCGTCGTTTTTGCGAGCAAGATATCCTCGGACTCGATGAAATTTAGAAGTTTTTACCGCAGTTTTGTAAGCATTCGTCTTGTTCGTTTGTATATTTTCAGCCTCACAATTCATGTAAACTTCCTTGTAACTTTGTAACTTTCATTTATCTTTTCAGTTGAATCGTACCGATGATTTAATAACGAATTCAAGCTGTGGCGTTTGGTCTTTTTATATTTAAATGTGGCGGCTACGGCCGTCCACAGTACCTCTCACATTTCACACCGAGTACACCCCTGTCATCTCAACTCAACTAGACACGGGGGCAACATGTAGTGTTATGTCGTATACCGACCTCCTAAATATATTGCAGAGTGGGGAAGTCGAGCTGGACCCCCCTGGTGGGAAGATAAGATAGTATGACGGACGTGTGGTTGAGCCTTTGGGATCTTACACCTTCACAGTCAGCCTGAACAGTGGCTCAGAATGCAAGATATGTTTTGACATCTTGGAAAATGCTCCTTGGCCCATCGTCGATGGAAACACATGCATCAAGCCAGGTTGGATATCTCTAGGATCAGACCAGTTCCTTCACTCATTAAACAGTGAAAAGTACGAACCCCTCTCATTTGACAAACTTATGAGAGATTTTGAAGATGTGTTCACTGGTCTGGGTTGCCTTCCCAGGGAATATCACATAGAGATTGATCCAAATATCAAACCACTTCAGCATACTCCCCGACGTGTGCCAGTACCACTCAAAGCGGCAAAGCTTAAGGAAAAGATTGATGAGAGGGAAAAGGAAGGGATCATTATCCAAGAAACCAAGCCGACCGACTGGATAAGCAGCCTAGTAGCAGTGCAAAAACCCGGAAAGTTAAGAGTATGCATAGACCCTCGAGATTTAAATCGAGCTATAGGCCAAAGTACCAAATACCTACAGTTGATGAAGTTTGCCAAAGCTAGCCAAAGCTAAAGTATTCACTGTCTTGGATGCGAAGGATGGCTTTTACCAAGTAAAGCTAGACGAAGAAAGCTCGTTGCTTACTACATTCTGGACCCCATTCGGTAGGTACAGGTACTTACGAATGCCACAAGGTATCAGCAGCGCACCCGAAGAGTATCAGCGTCGTCAGAATGAAGCACTTGCAGGTCTCAATGGTGTAGTAGTAATTGCAGACGACGTTCTGTGCTGTGGCAGTGGAGAAACTATGGAAGATGCTCTAAAGGATCATGACAGCAATTTACTGAACTTGCTGGATCGTGCTTGCAGCATGAATTTGAAGTTAAACAAGAAGAAGGTGAGGTTGAGGCTAGACCAAGTCACCCACATGGGCCATTCGTTCACATCTGAAGGACTCAGGCCAGATCCCATGAAAGTGGAGGCCATTGTAAGCATGCCTCGACCGACAAGAGAGCAGTTCAACGCCTCCTAGGATGTTTCAACTATCTTTCCAGATTTATGCCAACTATTTCAGAATTAACCGAGAAGAATGCCCTGTTTGTCTAGGAAAGTCAGCAAGAAGAAGCATTCCAAACCATCAAGAATATGATCAGCTCGACACCAGTGCTCAAATACTATGATGTAGCCAATGAAACCACCATCCAATGCGATGCATCAGATTCTGGCCTGGGAGCCACGCTTCTTCAGAACGGGTAGCCTGTAGCGTTTGCCTCAAGGTCATTGTCAGCTGTAGAGCGGCGATATGCACAAATAGAAAAAGAGTGCTTGGTGATAGTTTTCGTATGCAGCCGTTTCAATCAGTACCTACATGGAAGAGAAGCAACCACAGTGGAGACAGACCACAAGCCACTGGTACCGAAACGGTTGCAACGTATGCTCCTTCGATTACAGAAGTACAATCTTCATGTAAAGTACCTCCCTGGATCCTAGATGTACATTGCTGATATGCTAAGCAGAGCTTACCTCCAACCTGATCACAGCCAACATGAAAGCATCCCAGAGTATCAAGTCTTCCAGCTCAGCCAGGAGCAATTGTTGTTTCAAGAGATTGCTGACATCAATCAACTTGATTACATGCGCTTATCAGAAGGCACTCATCAGCAGATCCAACAGTGTACAATCGCAGATGCCACATTACAAAGTCTCATGAACATGATTATGACAGGTTGGCCACTTACCAAAGAGGAAGTTCCGGTTTGTATCCATGAGTATTGGAACTACAAAGAAGAGTTAACAGTTCAATATGGTGTCTTGTACAAAGGAATGAAAGTGATTGTCCCTGCTTCGATGAGATCTCAAATGATTGCAAGAGCTCACTCCAGCCAACTTGGGCCTGATGCTTCAGTGTACGTCGAGCACGTGATGTGCTATTTTGGCCGAGCATGGCAGACCAAATCAAAGATCAAGTTCAGAACTGTGAAGTTTGCAATTACTTCTTAGCTAGACAACAAAAGGAACCATTGATGACCCACCCACAAGATTCCTGAAACTCCTTGATGATGGTTGGTCAAGATCTCTTCACCCTCGGTGATGAGAACCATTTGGTGACTGTTGATTACTACAGCGATTACTTTGAGCTTGATGTCCTATCAGATACTACTGCAGAATCAGTGATAAATGCAACCAAACGCCACTTTGCAC
>BLFK01000976.1:1562043-1577043 GCA_014634185.1 Astreopora myriophthalma | reverse complement strand
ATATTTTCTGATTTTGATGCTAATTTTGGTTCAGTTTTGAGAATTTTGGCCTCAAAACCCGGAGGGTGGTCAAACTAAATACCTTGAGAAAAATCCCAAAGCCAGCCCACGCTCTAATGGAGGGTTGCTTGGTGTATCGTTCATTTTGGCCACGTTTTGTTGAAATTGGTGTGATGGATTGTATCACACCTGCCTTGTCCTCTCATGACTGGGCAACTTCAAGTCGGTGGTCAGTCTATAAAAATTGGTCAGTATAATTCTTGCCCCAGTTCGCAATTCATAAATTCTTGAGCTAACGTTTTAGTGAATTACGAAAATTATTTGACATCAAACACTGTAACTGTTCTTTACGCTTTGCCTACCCGTCAAGATGATAAGGCCTATTGTAACAAGGGGAAAACGGAAAAGCAAAGGCATTGCTTAAATCGCGTTATATCAGGGAAATAACCACACAGAAAGCAACAAACACACCTTGACAATAAATTAGGGATGTTTATTGATAACTGCTGTGTAGAATTGTCTTGTTGAAGGTACTACCTTCAATCTCATAGATACGTATCCTCATGTTTTGCAGCAAAATGACCTCAACATTGAGCTTGGGGGACCTGTGATCCATGTAACCAAGCCGTAGCCGTCCTTAGTAACCTTGCCACTTTTGCCTTTCGGTCAGTTGCTGGTTGTCAAGTCTTTTGCCATATTTTCCCTGTCTAATCATATCTGTGGTTAGAAAATTGAAAAATGAAGATCGAAGAAGTGAAAAGTACAACTAAAACACAGCGGATTGCCGCTCATAGCCACATTAAGGGACTTGGTTTGGATGAGCACGGCGAAGCTCTTCCAATGGGATCCGGCCTCGTGGGTCAGGAAATCGCTCGAGAGGTTTGTGTTTGTCTCAGGGAACTGCTCAAATTTAGTACGCAGTAGAAGATCTTGAAAGATTTCCGTACAGCTCCCTGTATTAATTATACATGCATATTCCTTCTAACCCAATTCTAAAAAGAAAACGTGAATAGAGTTTTGTTGGGAATATGCATGCATAATGAAGTAGGGACCTGTACGGGAATCTTGCGAAGATCTTGGCAAGATCCTTAGTTCTGAAACAATAGACCATTAGCGGCGTGTAGGTTTACGTGAGATACGTGTACCAGCTGTAATTATGCAAACTCACTGTAATTTTATTTTTTTTGTAAGAATTCATGTTCTACTAAGATTGATGGTAATGAAATCTAGGATCAAGTAAATAAACTTGTGATCTACACCGCTACAGCGCACTTCTGTTTATAAAAAACAAGGAAATGTGCCTATGAAGATACCTTATTGTTAAACAAACATTGAAAACTATATAATTTAGCCATGCAGCCACCAATAAGTGAGCTAATATGCTAATACTACTGAACTGAGTACTTAGTTAAGCTGGTACAGCACAGGGCCAAGTTGTTTGAAGCGCAGTTAGTGCTAACCCGGGATAAATACCATGACAACCTATAGGTTTTAACCGGACTAACCTGTTTTGAACAACTTGGCTCAGGACTACTGTCCCGGAGACCTGTGCCAGACCATCAATCAGGGTCTTTAAATAATTGAGAAGGAAGTCAAAACTTACCCAAGTACGATCGTCTGGGTGAGTGTAGTCCTGAGAAGGACTGTCGTTGATGGTAGTGACTGATGGTCACTGTTGATGATAGTGGTCAATAACCTGAGTGGAAGTCATCTTCAGGGTCAAGTGATATGAGCCATGTCAGTGAATCTTACAGTACATAGGAACTCTGGTCTTACCTGATTGGTCGGTTGATACACACTGTTATTGGTCTGTCAAGTGAGCCGTGATACTGTTGGCTGAGAAGACTGTGGTTGGTGCATTTCAATCTGTGTCATTGTGAAGGTCTGTCATTGTTGATCTGTTCTGTTGGTTTCGTCAGTAAGTGGTTTGTAAGGTGTGGGTATAGTAGTTGACAGTGGCTAAGTGGAGAAGGAAGTGCTGTCTTTGTAACAGCATCTGCAAATAGTTAGACTTGCAAGTCTTCTCAGATAAGGATGATAAGCCGTAGGCCCCATCTTAGGACTCTTCATATTTAATTCTGTGGGATGTTAAAGAACCACTTGGGATGTAACGAACCCTGGCTGTGACCCCTGCTAGTTTGTCAGCCTAACTCTCAGAGCAAGTGGTTAGCTTGGCGTAACCTAAGTGGACAACTGATTGATGAGAAGACCACAATAGAATAATGAGCAACAGTAGTCGACATGCTGACACTGTTGAGCCTAAGCCCCATAATTTATAAATTTTATATCAGGCAGCAGGAGTGGTTGTAGAATTGATCAAGTCAAAGAAGATGGCTGGAAGAGCAATTCTCCTGGCTGGTCCTCCCGGAACTGGAAAGGTATAGGAAATTTTTTGGTTCATACACAAATTTGTTTTAGCCAAGGGCTCAGATAATGTTTTTTTGTTGTTGTTTTGTTTTTGTTTTTGTTTTGTTTTTTTAATGTGGCAATGGCTATGCACAATTTCCTTGAACTCAGATAAGAATAAATCATACTGAACTCTCAATGCTGCAAATTTACAAATTATTGCCTAAATGACAGGATTGAAAATACATAAAAGTTGAAGGAAAACCCTGTCGGGAAAACCTTGTCAGGAAATGACCAAAAGATATGAAGAATATTACTTCAGTGTGACACTCTTTGTCTTTCATAGACTGTTCAAGCTTAGTGCACACTAGCATCAAAATCGTAGTCATTAATTCTTAATCATAATATTTTTATTGTAAGAAGTGTTATGACATAGTGGGAATAGCAGATAATTAAAAATTTTAATTACAAGTGCCATCATAAGGAACATTGTAATCATAAGGATCAGAAATTTTCCATTTCCCTGTGATTATGGTTATGATTGACATTTATGTGGCATTAGTTTACACTGGGTTGTAGCTCATATGACTATGGTTGTGATTCTGATGCTTGTGTTGCTTGTGTAAACCACGCTTTAAAACTTAAACCATACACTCCCAGTAACTTTCTATAATCCATCGTTGCAGACTGCTCTAGCTCTTGCAGTTGCTCAGGATTTAGGACCAAAGGTTCCTTTCTGTCCAATGGTCGGAAGTGAGGTGTACTCATCAGAAATCAAGAAAACTGAAGTATTGATGGAGAACTTCAGAAGAGCCATTGGTAAGAATTTTGAACATAGAAACTGTAAATAAAAAAATAAAGAAATATTTAATACTTAATTGGCCACTCCCCTAATGGGCATCTCAGGGACAATGAAAGAAATAATACACATTAGCATAACAGAGTTAATAATTGCAACTGGCAAGGGGCAGACCACTTGGCTGTTTACAAGCATAACAGTAAAGTTTATTATAACCAGGGCATACCAGCCAGTGGTCAGAGCGTGATCTGAAGCTGGCACCTCCAGATTTCACATCCAATGCTCTAACTACCCAGCTGTGCTGCTTCCTGCCTACTGGAGATTTTAAAGGGAGTGGGATGAAAAAGAGAAGCTGAGAAGATTTAATGCCCTGCGATCCTTGTGGGGGGGGGGGGGGGGGGGGGGGGGACAGGGATGGTATAATGGTGAGAGCACTCCCTTTCCACTAGAGTGTGCTGGGTTTAATTCCCGGACTCGGCGTCATACACTGTATGTTGATTGGGTGTGTTGGTTTGCTACTCCGCTCCAAGAGGTTTTTCTATGAGTACTGCAATAATTATTTTTCCCTCTCTACAAAAAGCAATAATTATTTGATCTGAGTTGCTTGATTTGATTTAATTTGTAGTATCCCGACGTAGAACTCCAGCACTAAATCCACTGACGTTTAAACAATACTTCATTATACTCGTTATAATCATTATAAATTATATTCATTATATTCATTCATTGTAGTTGTACGTATAGAACACTGATGTACAGATTGATGGATTTTTGCCACTTCTGCATGAGTTTGCAAGTTCTTAGTATTTTTTTTCTAGCTGCATATCATTGTAAATTAAAATTAGACACCTGAAACATGTATGGCACTGTATTTGTGCAGCATACTTTAAAGAGAATAATAAAAATGTACATGTATTTATGATTTGGTTACCTCCTTTAACCTATTTTTTTTGTTGGTATTTTTTTTTATGTGTGTGTTAGGACTGCGGATCAAGGAAACAAAGGAGGTTTATGAAGGAGAGGTAATTAGTCTCACCACATTGTAGGTGATTTGTATGAAATCTAAAAAATATATTTACAGTTGTTGTAGCTAGAATTTGTTCTTTATACTTTGTGAAAATGTCAGTGCAAATGCTTTTAAAAAAAATGAACATTTTCAGTGTCAAAATACTGCTTCTGTATCAGTTACAGAGGTTCAAAGTCAGCCAAAATCCCATACATTCACTATAATTTTAGCCGTGTTTGCCCCTCAACCAATATGGGTCATTATCCTTGAAATGGTCTATCCCCAAAGTACAAAACATGTACTGTTGCCTTGTTTTATTGAAATGGATTTTTCATTAATCTTACAGGTAACAGAGCTGACACCTTGCGAAACTGAGAATCCGATGGGAGGTAGGACAGAATCAGTCTCATAAATTTACATGTATTTACATGATAATCATATCATTCAGTTACTGTTTGTGAATTACACTTACTTTATATCTACATGTACAGTAGTTGAACAAATTTACAGCATTTGAAGTGGAATAATAACAATAATGCTATGGATTAATTTATTTTCCAGGTTATGGTAAAACTGTGAGTCATGTGGTTATTGGTCTTAAAACAGCAAAAGGAACAAAGCAACTTAAGGTAGAACTTACTTTGATGACTTTACATGTGTTACATCTTGTAAATATCTTTCTATTGATGTGTGAAATACAAATTCTTCATACTGTAATAATTGAAACACATTAAGTCTTGACTTTTTTTTTCTTTGTTGGGTTTACTTTTTGTAGTTGGATCCATCGATTTATGAAAGCCTCCAGAAAGAAAAAGTAGAAGTTGGAGATGTGATTTACATTGAGGCAAACAGTGGGGCAGTCAAGGTATGATTCACATCCTGTGTCTTTCCTAGTTAATGACATTAAAGAAGAACACACCACAGTCCATATCAGATAATGATATGACCTGTTGCCGAGCCAGGACGAGATTGGAAACTGAAATAGGGGCTGTCAGAGGGGAAGGGGGGAGGGGTTAAGCAATATTTTATTGTTATTGGGTTGTTTTGAAAAATGGTTTCATTTTCTGCACTCTCAAACTTTATTTGTCAGCGCCAAGGCCGCTCAGACACATTTGCTACAGAGTTTGATTTGGAGGCTGAGGAATATGTTCCCCTTCCTAAAGGCGATGTTCACAAGAAAAAGGAAATAGTGCAAGATGTCACACTGCATGATCTTGATGTAGCAAATGCCAGACCACAGGTAAGCCCTTGGGGAGAATCACTCTTAAGGAGGCTTGAAGTTATGAAAATGTTTCGTTGACAAGCCAAAAATACATGTGAGTGAATTAATTTGTAACAATATTGTGTGTTTCTTCATCAGGGCGGCCAAGATATTCTGTCTATGATGGGACAGCTAATGAAACCAAAAAAGACAGAAATTACAGGTGAAGTTCAGAAGGAAAGATACCAGCTGAAATGACTTGTCTTACTCAATTTTCATTGAAGATTAGTTGTAATTTTTTAAATATTACTTTCACAGACAAACTAAGAAAAGAAATAAACAAGGTAGGCAAAGCAATAGAGTTTATCAAAATTTGTAACTGTTGTTGTCATTTCGTAATTAACACGATTTTTGTTGTTATGCAAAATATTACACCTCTAATATGGCAGCTATTTCCCCCAGGTGGTCAACAAATACATTGATCAAGGAGTAGCTGAGCTTGTCCCTGGGGTGTTGTTTGTTGATGAGGTAATGCACTTACTTAGTAGTTAAAGACAATCAAATCGTCACTTTTTCTGTTTGCCCTGTGTAAATAACAATGACCAGAACCACATTTTCTGAGGCCGCAAGAATGAGCACCGACACCCCAACAACAAAGCTATGTTTTCACAAAGGCTCTGGTCACTGAATCTGAATCTTTTTTTTTTTTTTCCGGTAGGTTCATATGTTAGACATTGAGTGTTTCACATACCTGCACCGTGCTTTGGAGTCCACCATTTCTCCAATTGTTATATTTGCTACAAACCGAGGAAATTGTACCATAAGGTAGGGAGACTTGCAACAGTGTAAAAGACGCAAACCTTTTCTCTGACAATGGCTGATCAGCCCCTCTAATGAAGCAAAACTTTTTTGACTTCACAGGGGCACCGAAATAAACGCTCCACACGGTATCCCCCTGGATTTATTAGACCGGCTAATGATCATTCGCACACTACCCTACTCTCAAGATGAAATGGTGCAGATTATTCACATCCGTGCACAGACCGAGAACATCCAAACAGACGACGAGTCGCTCAATCTGCTGGGAGAAATTGGCACAAAAACCACGCTTAGGTACGTTTGCGTTTAAATAAGACTAGTTGTTTTGTTTTGTTTTGTTTTTGTTTTGCTTTTTTTTAACGGAACAAAAGAGTAAAACTCACGTTGCAATCTTTTGAGACATACACTATTCAGTTTATTCCTATAGCAGTTTGGGATTAACGGAACAACTAGAATAAATGTTTCCAAAAGAACATCAGAGGCGACCGGAATAGTCTCGACACGTCTGAGACTGACGTTTCGGTGGCCGGGCACGATTTTCGAGCAAACCGTATTCTGTTTATTCTGCCATCAGGAGCAGAATAAACAAAATGTTATTCCGTTTATTCCGAAAACGGAATGAGACCCAAAAGGATAAGTAAACGGAATAATTCTGTGTATTCGTATCCCGGAATATATCGTTTTCACATGACGTCATGGCGGCCATATTGGTCTACCTAAACAAAGAAACGGCCGCCATATTGGTATCCGAAAATAATCCTCGGGGAATTGAACTCCATTGTTTGGCAAATATTTCGTTTTGTTTCTGTAAATCAATATGGCCGCTGGTCAAGTGAGTGAAAACTATCTATAGTCCCTGAAAACAATGCGCCCTTAATAAAACAAAGAACGCTGAAAACACAAAAGAACGCAATAAAAGGGATTTTGTTGTTCTTGTCGCTTTCAAAACTACCCCAAGTTGCATTTTATATGTGAACGTGAAAGTTTACACATAAGTCAACGAAGGAGTTTCTTTACCTCGGTGTAAAATGCAGCGCAGTTTTTCTCTTAGACTAGTTTTCCCGCTCTGTGTACAGGTACTTAGCTTAGTTTCACTGCGAGAGTTCCGAAGAATTGCGCAAGTTGAATAAAACCGTCTTAAGTTTCATTTCACAAGCACCTCGATATTTCCGGCTCTGACAGACGGCCACGGTACGTGCGACTGGGATTCGGGAGCAAATATCCAGCATTATTTATTGTGTAACCAGTTGATGCCATGAATGTTTTCGTACTCGTTAGATATGCGGTGCAATTGTTGACGCCCTCGAATCTCCTAGCTCGCATCAACGGTGAGTACGCATTTCCAATTTGTTTTTGTTTTTGATTGTTCTCTCGCTTAACTGTTTCATTTCTTTTCTGTACAGGCCGCGAGAGCATTAACAGACAAGACGTTGAAGAAATAAACGAGCTTTTTTACGACGCCAAGTCATCGGCCAAACTTCTGGCTGAGCAAGATGATAAGTACATGAAATGAAGCGCATTTGTACAGTTCTAAAAAGGAAAGACTTACTGAACTTGGTTTCGGATCAAGTACGCTTGCGCACGTGTGCAATGTGGATATTGCACGTGCCGAGCACGTGCCAACATTCAATCTCGTTCTTTCCATGATTTCAGCGCCAAAAAATCGAAGGCTCTGGAAACAAGTTTTGCTCGTGTTCATGTGATTCTCGGTGATGCCTCTCCGTTAGAAAAAGCACTGTCATTGCTTGTGGTCCAAGGCTTAACTGCAGAGTTGACGTTTCGTGGTGATTTTAGCTTGATATGCGTGTGCCACGATTCTTTTAAATTGTGGTAATATTTTGTGAACAGTACATGCACCGTTTCGTAATTATCATATTCAACCGTTTGAGAACGGGTTATGTGAGTCCCTTCTTCTCTTGACTGAATATGAAGTATAGGCCGATTGTTGCGTAGAATGATTCTCTCGCCCAAGACCCCAGTTGTGAGCTGGGCGATATGAGTTTAAGGAAAATTTGCTATGCTGGCTTTGGCCGGCTCAGTATTCACAGTCCGTACCCAGAAATAGTGTTGTGAGACAGGGAAATAATGCGTAGTAAGATGCCGGAGGTGTTACGCGTGTAGCCACTGGATAATCTGTCCCAAGGGTATCAGAAATCTGGCAAATTTGTATGGGGAATGTCGAGCGACACGGAGCAGTGATGGCGATTTCTTAAACTAGAACGAAACCGGAACAAAATTCCCATGAACCTTAAGCATTTATTCATGGAATGAGGCTAAGGCTGATATAGTATCCCCTTCCATAAAGCTAAGGATTTGGGGTATCCTGCTTCGACTTCATTCGCTGTTTGGTTGAAACGGTAGAAGAGATTTCCTTTGAAGAAGTACCCTTGACCACATCGTGAAGTATAAACCGTATCAAGATTATCCGGAACGCCTTTCCAAAACGATGCTATCGACCGTGGGTAGCCTGGGTCCAACATCCGGGTAGTATCGTTGAAGCGGTAGTAAAGCGAATCCTTGAAGAAATAAGTGATGCCGTTGGTGTATCTGCCAAAGAAAAGCCAAGGTGTTTACTTGAAAAGCAGTCTTATTAAGGAAGACATGGACGACTGTCTTTACTAAACAACAGTTCTTCAAGCTTACCTGAAGACTGCGTCGACGTCATTGGGTACACCTTTCCAGAACGAGCTAATTTCTCTAGGATACCCATTTTGAACATTTTCTTGGCCACTGTCGTACCGATAGTAGAGATTTTCCTTAAAGAAGTAGGCATCTCCATCACTCCAAACAAACGCTGCATCGACATCCGCCGGAACTCCTCCCCAGACTGCCATAGAACGCGGATACCCCATGTCCACTTTGCTTAGCTGCTCATTGTAACGCCAATAACTGTCGCCTTTAAAGAAGAATGTGTAGCCGTTCCGATGTCTGCGGAGAATGATAGAGAAGTCCAGTTAGGCCGTGTGCTTGAGAGTACGTAACCACATTTCCCCTTATTCACAGAGCGTACTGAGAATCAAGAAGCACGAGGGGCCAAACTGCTCTCCCAGTCTCACTCTTAGTTTACTCTCTGCGAGGCCTACAATCTCGAGCTTTTTGGTCGGCGGGTGGGCGCCCGGAGAGACTCTGGGATAATGGCAAAATTCCATTTTTTCTTTATTGGTCGCCTGCATAACAGAAGTCTCCTAGTCCGTGAGTAATTTGCGAAGTTAACCAAAACCGGAAAAACCTCGTTTTGGAGGGAGATTTGAAATATCAAACTTTTTTTTATTTATTTATTTGTGACTTATTTTTCTATTGCCCCTGTTTTCCCTTAAATCAGTGAACATTATTTCTCCTTGAAAAAAAGGCCGGTTTCTTTGATCGTGGGCAAGAATCAACTTTGCCTTTCTCGAAAGCCTTCAACACGCCACTTTGAGTCATTTCAGAGACATTTCGCATTGACCTCATTAATTAATAAATTAAGCAAGATGGCATGGAATGTAAAATAGGCTTGTAATTTTGTAACGTTGTATTGTGATAACTCTAGTTCATCTCTGTATCGTTTATATAGATCTATCTTCCTTTTTCCTTGCTTTTTCTTTAATTTTCTTAATCTCTTGCTATTGAATTACCTTATGTTTTCCTCTCCTCGCCTCGACTAGCTAAGCTATATGCAAGCAGAGGAAGTTGGTATGTGTATTTATGTGAAAAAAAAATCCTTATTTTGTAACTTCTATAGACATCAATAATATACATTGACATAGACATCACCTCAAGCTTGCGCACTAAGACCGGAATCCCAGGTTTTCTGGTAAATTGGAAACCATTATCCCAGGCACTCACCCGCTGACCAAAAAGCCCGAGGACTCTGGGTACGAGATTGCGAGGCCTACGATCAAGACCTTGCTCGCATTCTTGTAATCTCGTACCCAGATCTTTTATGCACGAACCCCACAAGACATCTGGGTGTGAGATAAGTCTTGTGGCTCTGGAACCTCGCGCATTTGTAGGGCGTATCAAGCAAAAAAAAAAAAACTTTGTTATTATTTGTAACAGCTACGTATTTTTTACAGTCTAACTTTGTTACAAAAACTTGAATTTCTTAATGTGGACTAGGCGTTAGTAAGAATCAAGTTTGGTCACTAACAACGTTTGAATGCAGGCGACTACACAACGCAGGAATAAGACTGTGAGTGGTTTTGCTTGCTTGCTTGTTTCACTTGCAAGCTAGCCTATTCCACAGCGCAAGATATTTGTTTACTTCTAGAATTGGTTAGTCATCCAGAACTCGCTTACCCTCTTTATCCATCCTTATCTATCTAATTTAGCTATGTAATTTCTACAATCTATGAGCACTACATGAACGTACCTAAGCACAGTGTAACCAGTTGTCCTTGCTGAATCGCTCCACCATTTTGCGATCGACTTGGGGTAACTGGATGGGACACCTGCTGAGTCAGATCTGTGTAAAAAGAACCAGATTTGCGTATCTTTGAATACATACACCCCTCCATTGTGCCAAGGAAGAGCGCCTTCAATGTCGTCCGCGATCCCTTTCCAATAGGAGCGTATGGGAAGCGGATAGCCGGGGTCCACGTCTTGGGCGCTAGGATTGAACCTGTAGTATTGCGATCCTTTGAAGAAGTAAGTGAAGCCATTCGAGTAGCTGTATGAATGCAGACAGGTAAAAGTTAGGCGGTGTTGTAAATAGCCGGATGAAACAATGGCCATTAAAAGAGGAACGTGGTCAAAGACTTTCATCCGAGTGCAGGAACTCGGAAGGACTTGGGCCGAATTCACTCAAATGACAGCCACTCCACCCTTACCGTAACGAAATGCTTGTTGATCCCAGATTATTCCTCCAATCTATGACTCTACCTGTCCCTTCTCCCAAGGAACACGTTTCATCCAAACCAACTTAGCGTATGGGTATACCTCTTTACACACTGGAGCACGTTTATTCTCTTTTGCGAAACTCATGTTAAAGTTTTGAGCATTTTCCTATTTGTTTTGTCAACGACCGTTCCTCCTGCACCAAACTCTTAAAGTTAGGAACATCTAGCAAGACAATGGACAATATTTTACCTGATGACATCATCTATATCATCTGGCACGCCCACCCAGAAGTCACTTATCAATCGAGGATAACCCGAATCCACACTCAGGGAAGAGTCGTTAAACCTGTAATACCGGTTTCCCTTAAAGAAATACGTTACTCCATTGGGGTATCTGAAAACGCCATTTACAGATGATGGGACGCTCTTCCAGTGATCACTGATTGGCCGTGGGTAGCCTGGGTCTATTCCATGTCGTGTCTCGTTGTAGCGGTAATAGTTCGCTCCCGCGAAGAAATAGATGAATCCGTTTGACCAGCGGAAAACAGCATCAATTTTGCAAGGCCCTAAAGTTTACGAAGAAGAAACGATCATCAGTTAACTCGTGATGACAAAAAGTGAGGATGCGTTTTTCACTAAAAGTGAACGTCGAATCAAGAACTGAGCTTCCAAGTTGGCAGACGGCAGGCGCGAACTCTCTTTTCCAAGGGATCTCCCGATTTCTAAAGAGTTTGCTTTCTGGACGAAATTCCCCTAGCAGTCCCAAAACACCGTCAATAAACAGGCCGTCGTGATATTTCCACGTGGCAGTCCTGGGTGCAGGCTGGCTCGAGGTCTGTGTACCGTCAAATGAAAAGACCGCTACATTCTTTTTTTTAATTATTATTATTTTTTTTTTGGTAAGAACCTTTTTTATAAGAACGTTGTGGCTGAGAGTAGCCAATATTTTAAGAAAATAGTAACAACATACCTAAGGCTGAGAGTCAGTTAAGAGCGTTTTCATTTTGTTCGTTTGTAGTATAAATAAAGGGAAAATAAATGTCAGTAAAAGAGTACTCTAACAACAATTTACCCAAATACTTAGGGACATGTTTGGTTTTTTTTTTAATTAACAGTGTGGTTTTGTTATATAAACAAGAGTCTCCATTTGACGCGAAAATATGCTAGGATATTTGTCCGCGGACATTATCTGTTCCGAGAAGCGAACAGTTTTCCGAGAGCGTAGCTCGAGGAAAACTGTGAGCTTCGAGGAACAGATAATGCCCAAGGACAAATATCCTAGCATATTTTCGCGTCAAATAGAGACTATTGTGTTTATTATCCTTCAAATCTTTTTCGCAACGCGCGCAGTTTAGTAAATTGGGGAATATTCTCGGATATTCCCCAGTTTTAGCTGGGGAATATTCGGTCACGTGACGTGTTTTGACCAATCGCGCGCGAGCGAAAATATTTGATGGATTATAATGCATGATACACTGAACAACATCTCAGTTTGTAGACGAACTTGGCGTACAGTGTTCGTAATAAAACTATTAGGAAACTGCAATTCATCGAGCAGTTCTTATTTACAACCTTTCCAAAATAACGGCCACACCATCGAAGTTATGCAGCTTTAAGAAAATCATAAGAACGTTTTCTGGCTGAAATCGCCCAAAAAATAGGCACGGTCAGCCTCAGCTCAAAAATTAGACGTTCTTATAAGAAAAAGAGAGAAAGATTGTATTTCCGGCTTACTCACTGTACACGTTTTTCATCAGAGTCGGTTTGTATTGCTTGACGTCTCGCGCCATCTTTTCTATCTGCCCCGGCGTAAACTCCCACAAACAGGCATCTTCCATGTCTACAGAAAGCAAAAGATAATGATACAATTGAGAGTTTGTGGGAAGGGCATATGTATGGATTTTATGAAGTAGGACAGTTGAGATTCTGAAGGGTGCCAGCGAAGTGTAATTGTAAATGCATATCATGTTTTAAAAGGAGCTACGATTGATATTCTAAACCTGTATACGGGCGCGAATGTCATTCCGACCCCGTTTGTGCGGTTCATCCTTTTTCAGAGTAATCATTTCGTTCTTATCAGTTACAACACAATTTAAGATGATTCAAGACGAGATCAGGCCCCAGATGTTCAAAAGGTGGATGACGCTATCCACCGGATAAATCACTATCCAGCGGATAAGAGCTAGCAAAACCAATTGCGTTAGAGCGGTTTTCAGTTGAAAACCAATACTAAAGTAATTACTCCGACCAATCACAGCAGGTGCAAACAGCGCAATGAGCCAATCAAAATTCGTAGCAATTCCACGTAACTTGCTCAACGCGCGGGAAAAATCGCGCGTGTAAGTCGCGATTGGTTTTGGTTTTCCTTCTCATTGGTTAATAAAAGCCAATCACAAAGCGTAGCAATCGCAATCGCGTAATTATTTTCGACAGTCACTTGAAAACCGCTCTATACAGTGGATAGTGATTTATCCAGTGGCCGGATAGCGCTATCCACCCTTCGAACAACTGGGGCCTGTGGAGCACATTAAATTAAGCGCCGTGATTGCCTTGGTTTTGCTTTGTTAGCTTTGCTTTATGATTGGGTCTGAAAACTTGCGCGAATTTTTTCAACCAATCACGTTCAAAATTAAAACCAAGTGCGACTTAGTAACTCGTTTTCCCGCTCTTGGCGCCGACTGCCATCACTTGCTTTGCGTTCTGATTGGCTAGAGTTTCTTCGACTTGTGGTTGGTTGGCTGAAAGGTGTATTTCCTTCAGAATGTGATTGGCTCTTTAATTTGGTTTTGTTTTTACGTCACCCAAGTGAAAATCACTCTAGATTTTAAATGTCGTAGGACTCCCTAGGGATGCTGTTGAGTCACTTGTAACTAGGCGTCAGAATTTGACGAGGAAAGGATTTAAGCGTATCCTAGAATCTGAAGCGCATCCTTGTAAACGTTTTCTAGATAAGGCGGTGGATCGTGGCCACAATTGAAGATCTTATAAGATAATCGCAGCGCACTTCAGAATACCTGTATCACGCACTGTTAGGCTCAATCGTTTATTCGTAGAGGTTCTAAACTTAATTTAATTTAACTTAATTTAATTTGTTATGTATGTGTGTATATATGTATATATATCATATTGGCAGTGTTTTGATCTTTTACTGTAATATTACCGCAATTCTTATCGTCAAAGGTAACAAATAAAGGTATTATTATAAAACGTACAACCCATGAAGTTGTGAATCGGATCCAGTCCGCTCTGTGCTTTACATGTGTCCACTGATTGGTTGGTGCATATGTAGGTGTAATCTGAACATCGTGGTGTGTCCGCGACATCATCATCATCATTCTTATAGCAACCACCCTGCCGTCACAAGCAAAAGCAGAATGAATTATGAGACTGAGAGAAGACAACATCAGCTGACAAACTTGTGACACCTGGTTGGATTCAAAATGATTCGATGGAATTGCTCTGCGGGTCGATCTCTCTACTGAGCATGGCCAGCGAACGCAGACGTACTTTCCGGCTGTCGGTTCGCGCCAAACGTAGGCGCTGGATTCGCGTCAACGTTTAAGGCGGTTATCCGTTCAAGTCCTGTATGCTACACGTTCTACTGAACATTGGGGTAAACTAACAAATGTGTTATAACAATGTCATAACGTGTATTTAGGGCTTAATTCCCCGCAAGAAGTAACAACAACAACAATAACAACTTTATTTTACCCCATAATTACAATTTCTGGTTTAACAAATCAGTTAAGGAGCACTGGCTGCCTGAAATAACCGTAGGGTAAAAAATGCCAAGCAGCCAATTTGAAAGTAAGCGGCAATCGCCATCATTCAGTTTGAGTGATGTTAAAAGTGACGGTTAGCCGCGCGATATACGTAAACGGCAATGATCGGCGTGTTAATTTAACAATGCTATATCGTGTACAGGGACCGCGTGGAGGGAGGGGCCTTAGCAAAAAAAATTCATAAATGAATACAATAAAATACAACAAAAAATAACTTTCAAGCATGCCCC
>BLFK01000976.1:1551665-1562016 GCA_014634185.1 Astreopora myriophthalma | reverse complement strand
ACTCAAAAACTTGCTGCGGCGGACCATGCTGTGGCCGGGCTGGCTTTAATGTGGAGTGAGTGCTCACGGAAGGCCCTCAACTCTGTTGCATTGGAGTCGTTCCGTACCTACCTCACAGACGTTATAAAGACCAAAGTAACGACCCATCTGTTGAGATAAATCAGTAAAAGGAAAGTTCTCTAAAGAGGTTTTCCCTGTCACCAAAGTGAACAGATCATGATTTCATGATTACAGGACTTTTCCAACAATGCAGATCGATGGGGACCATCAAGTGCCATAACATTACCCTGGTAGTTTTGACTTCCTCCTCTTATTGTTCCGTCGTTCTGAATTTTTTTTCCCGACCTTTTTCTTGCATTCTGACTTTTTTCCCCTGAGTTCTGAGATGTTTCCCGATTTTTTCCCAACAGATTTTCCCGACTTTTTTCGATGAAACCCTAACTACCGGAAACCTTTTTGAACAGATGCTTATGCGAATACAACATGTAGTAAAACTAATTTTTCCTGTCAATCACAGTCCAAGAGAGTCCCTGAAGGCACAAAACATTTTCTAACTTTTGACACTACAGCATTATAAGCTGTTACTCTTTGAATGGCTCGCTAGTCCTTTTATATCATTGCATAGTTTACGCTGATTCTTGTTGTCGTGTTCCCGCGGAATCCAAACAACCCAAAACAAAATAATTTGTGAAGCGACAACACCGGCTTAAAAGTTTAATGAGAAATTGCGTTGTTCCCTTTGTTACTTTATCATGTTTTACTTCATTTTATTCATTTATTTATTTTTTACCAAATGCGCATACGTGAACTCCGTGTACTCCAATACGTACCCCCCAAAACTACATACCATATGGAAGACAAAATTGCTACACTGACAAATATATAATCGATCGAAATTATAATATAGGTGTAGCGGAACTAAGCTGCGAGTACGAAAGGGATCTGTCACATATGGTATAGGGACCGACAATTCTCTCCCTCACTGCCTATATTGGGGATAGGTATCTGAAAGTGGCAAAGTATAAGCCATACTCGGGCCGAAATCTCAGGGAGACTCGTCATGGTACAACGCTCAGGCTTAAATGTCCAGGGTCCAGTTGTTCAAAGCCCGATTAAGCTAACCCTGGGTTAGAATGAACTTTTATCCCAGTTTAAATACCAGTTGACAAAGATTTTCACGAAAGATCGTTGCTTGTCACTTGTTACTTACACTTTTCTTCCCCTCTAGTCTGAAACCACTATTTGAAAGTGGTTTCAAAGGGCGAAATTAAAACGTCGGTTAATTTTTAATCGAGGGTTTAGTGTTAATCGGCTTTCGAACAACCGGGCCCAGAGGTACCGCTACTGGTTCCATTTTCTTTCTGGTATACGCCTTATTCCAAAATGGCCGCCATTTTGATACTCTTTTGTTCTTATTCAAATTAGCCCTTGTTGCCTCGTCTTTAAGCCCAAAATTCAAAAGAATATTTTACCTTGAACGAGGCAAAAAGGGCTAATTTGAATAAAAACAAAAGAATATTAAAATGGCGGCTATTTTGGAATAAGGCGTATTTAGTCTGCGCATCCGCAATTTCCCTTGTGTCTGTACGTACCAATTGGAAGACACACTGGCTACATATAAATAGTTAAAGGAGTTAGGTGGGACGTAGAGAACCTCGGCTCTCGACACTTACGGTATGCCCTGGCCGACGCAAAGCAGTGAAAGAAATAAAAGAAAAAAAACAAACGATGAACAATGGCAATAACTTACACTACCCCCTTCCCTCAAATCCCGCAGCACACAACCACACAGAGACTTGTGAATTTTAATCTTAAGTTTAACGGTTTACGAGTTGACCATTTTCACGCTGGGAGAAAGGAAGAAGATAATGGAACAATTACTCTGGGACAGTCACGCGGTCGGAATAGGGAAATTAGCATACAGAACGTTTTCCATACCTGGCGAACTGCATTCTTCCCTAGGTTATGCCGCGGCCTCATTCCACCTGGCAAAGTCTCAAAGTGAATCGCCACGCCATGAAGTAATTCAGACTCTGTCGCTCGCCACGGGAACGTTGTATCGCCCATTACTGCTTGATCTCTGAACTCACACGTGTAAATATTTACTGTTGTTGCTGGTGAAATGCCAAGCGCCCCCCGCAGCTTAAACCGATGGCCTCTACATGTTCTGAACCATGCATCGTTTCTTGTTCTGTCGACTGAACGCTACAAATTCGAGGTAAAATTGAAGTCACTTTATATAAAGCGCCTTTTGCATTCGTTTGTCCCAAGGGCACAAACGTCGAGGGTGGGGATCACGTGATCACGTGAACCTGACCACTGAGGAATCAAGAATAAGGCTTCACATGAAAGGAAACCTGACAAATGCTCACAAAAGTGTAATAAGCCACCTTAACTGTGTTTACAGTCCAAGAGATTTCGCCTTACCGTTTTAAAGCGGAATGGTGAGTCTGAGAAAGCCTCTGCAAAAAAAAGTTGAGACATCTATACAGAACTGCGAAAATCATAAATGGAGACAGATTCAGGATTTCAGCAATTGTTACGTACCGTTTAAGACCAGCATTTGATCCTCCAATGTGGCGTCTGAAACATTACCCCTCCCCTGTGAGTCAAAGATCACGTGCCATGCAATGGGAACAAGATACCGCTCTTTGCATTTCGGGTTGCCGTTGAACAAGGCATGGTACGCGTCCAAATTTTGTCGTTTGATTCCATTCTCCAGCGATAATCTCTCAATTTCAGGATCATTGGAGGCTGGTTGATTTTGCCGCTGGTGATTGTATCCGTGGTCTTCAACACCACGGTTCCGCTTTGAAAATCTTGTTTCTACGTGACAGCAGAGAGTGAGGACCATTAGTGTAAACCAACAGCTAAAACAAAAATAATGAAGTTTTTCAATGAAACGAAAGGAAAGCTCATTCAATTGAAACACGACGATAGTGCGATATTTCAACGAAACTGGTGCTACGCTGGTAGGCGTAAGAAGGCCACCGGAGGAAAGACCTGACGCGGCCCGAAGACTATCATCCCTCGAGTGTCTTGAAGATGACCAAGCTATACCATATCACCCCAGCTGATATCTCGAAAATGATTTTTTTCGGATGGTCCTTTCGCGGTTTTCGGCGTTTTTTCTCGATTTTGAGGCAGCTTTATTATAACCAAAAGATTTGTTCCAAACATAAGAGGGGGAGGGGCGGGCTCCCCGCGGGCCTCTCTCCTGGATGGTTGTCCTCCTTGGATCCACTACTGTAGAGTGACATGAATGTGAGGTATACACCCGCTCATAATGAGCAACAACTGCGTCGTCTCACCCCGACACAATATGATACACAAGCTACAGGTGTCAAATATATAGTACAAATTAAAATGATGGAAAAGGAAGCATGAATGTCTTTCACTGAAGTTTTTCACACAATGGTACCTTACTTTTCTTATTGTATGTAACGTTTTCTTTCGGGTCAGTGGAGAAGAGTACGTAACCTTTCCGGAGTGATATATTCCATATAAAGGTAACAGAGTATACCTACCTTAAAGTTATACGAGTCAGAAGTAGTAACAATTTCATGGCTTTCAGTAGTAATTGATAACTGAACCACACTGATTCACAAATGGTCTTAGTCAGTACTTTTCTTACCAGTAAAACAAAACGCTGTGTACTTGAATTATTTTTGTCTTTAAAGATGAAATGTCTAAGTTATAAATGAGAAAGAATCTTAGCTGAATAAGAACAAATGTGACCCAGAATCAGTCCAGATCAAAGGCTGACAGAAACGACATTTTGAACGAGAATGTATGCGCAAAATCACAGTGTTATGCCAACGGAATATCATCTAAATGACTTGTGTGCTTGAACCGAATGTAATAAGCCCTTTTCAAGAGGCGCTTGTTAACCGTTTGTCAAAAAAAGACGAGATTAATGAAATCTCATGTAACCTGACAAAGAAGGAAGACTTTTCCAACCGCGCTTTTCGGTAGTTCAACACGAGCCTTTTAATAGACAACCGCCGCTTAGTATACTTAATTCTCTGGCTGGGTAAAAAATCTTTGTCGGTTTAGGAAATGCAGAAAAGGGAAAAAGCGATTGTTCATGCCTTACGTTCCAAGCTGAGATCATCCTCTCACGTATGCGCAAAATAATCCTGTAAAACAAAATTGCAATATAGCCTTCCATGTTTATGTTTCGTTTACGCCATTTTAATTTATGTCACAAGTAAATATCCTAAGGCCTCCGCAAACGAGGAAACATTGTTGCGGAAACAATGTTTCCCGAAATGTTTCCCCGTTTGCGCGCCCAGGAAACATATGTTGCGGAAGCAAACTTTGCTTTCCGGGAATCAAAAATGTTTGTGAACTCATTTTGCTTCGTCGGCAAATCTTTCTTCGTTTGCGCACACGAGAAACCTTGTTCCCGCACAATGTTTTCTTCTTTGTGGGGGCCTTTATGTAGAAAGTGGCACCAAGAAACAATAAAAGCCTGAGAAACGCTGGGATTCAGTTCAAACCATGGTTGACAAACATGACTTGGAAAATAAACGTGGTCGAAGCAAGACGGATTTACAGCGCGGCGAGAAAACTGAGCAGGACTTTTATGCTACACTGCTTGAGACATTGATGCAAAATGAACTGAAAATCATACAGCTTTCTTTCTGGGCTCTCCAAACCGGGAGAACTCAGTAGTTACGTCTAAGGAAAAAAAAACAGTTCCGCTTTTCCTTTGTTTTTCTAAGTTCAGCTGTGTTTTTCCCACGCAGCTGTACCTTCAAAAGTGATCCAATTTAATGTTTTCCATTCTTGGTCTGACACAAGAAACCCGAAAAGTAAGAACAGGATATAAAATAAACTTTCAAAAATATCGATAAATCGGGACTGATACGGTCAGCTTAAAATATTAATGTAGCGAAAAAAAATTATTAATAGTCTCTCTGCGATTCTCCATTTTTAAAATACTGCTGGAAAAGTAGCGGCGACGCACTCTTCAAGTTGAATCAGTTTACTTTACCTTAATTCAGTAAGATAAATTTGCAGCACAATGCGCAGACACGTTCACATTAGATACCGAAGCACGGCGCAGGTCAAACGTGAAAATGCGGATGTGCCACTGATTTACAAATACAATTTACAGTTAACATTACAGATCTTATTTTAACATTAACAATCTTATTTTTGCCAAAACAAGTCAGTGTGTCGCCCGGCTATGGAATTTAAGTCTAAGGTGATTTTGACATTGTCGGGATGGCCTTCTACTTTTATGTCAATGTGTTTATCCCCTCCGTCAGAAAGAAGTACAACGAAATAGGAACAATTCAAAGCAGTTGTTTTTCTACTAGGGAAAACGTTTCCGATCAATCACTGACATAAAAGACGCGGATGGATTGCTGTGAAATGATTACGGTATTAACCCCCATTGCCCGTCGAGAAATGCCATGAAAAAACGCACGTGGCGCGGCGTCGTCAGTCACAAGGCGTATAATAAACAATAGTTTTGCAGTTGATTGTATCCATGCTTTTCAACTCTAAAGAAATCAATTTATCTACGGATGTTACAAGAATGTGAAATTGTTGCCGTTAATGACTAGTAACTTCAAGAACCTATTCAGTGCTGAGAAGACTGCACAATCAAGTAACATCTGAAAACTCAGTTGTACAAGCAGGCAGACAGTTGACGAGAAGACTTCAGACAGTTGACATCAAGCTTCACTGACGCAGGTCTGTTTTCCTCTTTCCTGAATCTTTTGGAAGGTGGAGGAACTTAATTTTATAACTGTTCCAATGAAAACGTTATCGTATGCAGATGGTGCTAAAGAAATAATGTACCGTTAGCCCCTAATCGGCTAGTTTATGTTTATTTGCATCTCCACTCGCCGGGGCCATTTGAATGTGGGTTAACTCAAATACTGCACGGAGATTTTTCTTCACTATCTGTCAAGTTTAGAAATAAGTGTTCAGAATGGAAATTTAGAGCAATTTTACTTTTACAGTTGTAGAAAAAATATCCAATTTTTAGCTTAAAAGTCCTAAGCATCTTTATTTCTTTCGAAAATTATTTATTTTCCTTTTTTAATGCAAAAAGTGTACGGTGCAGAATTTTCGCAATACATGGTTTATGACTGAAAATTTGAAGAACTGACGATATTCGTTGCAAAGAGATATTTCACCAAGTTTATGAAACAATTCTAGCGGCTGTTTTTCACGATTTTCAAATAAGCTCAGTTTTAATTTTACGATAAGTTCATAAGCAGAAGAAGAAGTAATACCATGGTAATGGTATTACTTCCAATCCTACTAATATAAATATATAATATATAATATATTTTTTAGTAATCTTAAATGGACAATTATACTTGTGAGTAGAGGATTTAGAACGTGGAGCTGTTTCAACGATAAGGCGTACACCATAAAAAATTTGTGAAGTGCTTTTTCCTCCTATTTTACTGTGACAAACAGGTGACATTGGTGCATATTTTAATGCGACAACTGAAAGAAGGACGAGCAGAGAATTACTAAGCCACAAATTTCAAATGCATCAAGCTTTGAATGGGCTGTTAGTTGCATTGCGGAGAGCGTTTTCTCCAGCTTGGATGAGCTAAAGACATATTTTTATTATCGGAAAACTTTTGTGCGGCGGTGCAGTTTCATTTTCTGCGGCAGCTGATTATGTTTGATTCAAGGTAGCCATTATCAACTTCGGAAACTCAGCAGACCTTCTGAACAATAATTTAATCACTAATTATTACCAACAGAGTACTAAGGAGCTCACAAGGTGTAGCTCAGAGGGGCGCATGCGCCCCATTTGCCGCAAAAGTTGCTTTTTGGTCATGACAACAGTTTGCAAGCGCACTAATATCAGAATTCTGTTTGATCAGAAAAACAAACAGTACATCCGCAACATGACAAAAAAAGTAAATTTATCGGATATAATTTAATACCTTTTTGGAGTCTCCGGTGTATAATGATTAATATTTTTCATGACAAATTTTCGTGACAATGGATCAATTTGGATCAAGGTTTTAAAAATTACAGCAGTAACTCCTGAAGAATTAAATCATATTTCGGAAATTAGTTCTATACGAGATATAGCAATAACGCTCATGTCTTTTCAGCCATAATGCGGATTGGGGCTGCAGTCAAGTTGTGGTTCGCAAGTTTTCGATCGAAGGTCGTCGAACGTCGCTACATTTTCGACTAAGTTAACAGGCAGCAAATGACCTAAATTTGGTTTTGAGAGGAATTTTTTCTTTTTAATCAGGCTAGACGTTTTCGAGAGATGACAGCAGGAAACAGAAAAGGAGAGTCTTCCTGCCTCCAACCACAAGAGCGACTCTCCCCGGGAATGCAAAAATTTGATTAGTTTAACAGTTGAGTCATCAGACGCCCCTCCACAAAGGTTTTGAGCGTGCGCATTGGGCCCTCCAGGCAACTACGATTTGGAGCAAGATATTTTTCAGAATCTTCTAAGTCTTATGAAAAATGATAAGGCCATAAGTGTTTTAAGACTCAAATTCGGCAGTGAAACCTTCTCCCGGTAATTCCGAATATTGTACTAAATTCTTTGTTTCTATTGTTTTTCTATAGTTATCCCAAGGTTTTTCATTCTCAGGCTAAATAGGTAAAATAACTTTGCTGTTAAGCTGGTCATTACAAAGTCAGTGTCCAAAAAGTTATACAGAGCATTTTCCCTTCCCATATGATACAGATACAGACTGTGGTAAGCCGTAAACTGATTTGGTTAGTCGTATAGGGTACAAATACGAGACACATTGGTTGAGATCACACTTGGGCATCTTGAATACAAGTTTTCAACACAAATTTCAGTGTGACGACTTTTTTTTCACTTAATCTGGCGTGGTTAATGTACATTGGGTTTGTCGCGACAGAAATGAAAGTAAAGTTTACTACCGTAAACCGACCTGAAAAAGCATGGTTTATCCCGACTTTATCTCGTTTACCATAGTAAATTTTGTTGACCGATTTTTACCATAGTCAAGCCCTTTTACCACTCTTAGCACCCAAGTGGGACCTCAGCCATTGCTGATTCTGTTACATTCAGTAAAACAGCGGAAATGACCGCTAGCACCAAGTACACACCACGGCGACAGTTGCTCGATTTTATTGGTTGTAACACATTGATTGCTTCCGATTCCTTTGGTAACATAAAAATGTACGTAGTCTGGCGCAATGTTACGAGGCATTAAGAAATGTGATTCACATGCATCTTTTTATTGAAATTAATGCCGAGAGCATGCAGGAAACACATGCACCCCGCTATATACGGCCAGGTACCGTAGGTTTGATGTGCCAAGATGAAAAGCAGTTGTAACAAACCTTACAACGACAACAACGTCACGTTTTTATCAGTTTTGGCATCAGACATCTGAACGACTTCATTTATCTTTTATCATAAGCACATCGAGGCCTAACAGACTGCAGACTAATTTAAGCATTTCGGCTTTCCTTTGATCTATTTAAATTTATTGGGAAATGGCTTTAAAAACTAGATTTCAACATTATGTGGTTACGAGAATTGAATTAGCCCTAACCGCCAGCTCATTTGTTCTCTTCCATTGGTATTCATCAACGTGTGAAACAGAAACTTTGGCAAAGTTAAGAGAGGGCAAAGTTGGCAGTTCTAAGCCCTGGCGGTTGCAAATGAAGAATGAAGGCTCAAAGTAACTTTCCGAGAAATAGGAAAACCAGGGAGTTGACAAAACACCTTTTTTTTCTTCTTCTTCTTCAAAAATGGTTCCTTAGAACGTATAGACTTATGCAACAAATTGCATTACAACCCGCTAAATTATTCTCAAAATACCAGCTGAAAATTAATGTTGCATGGGTCATACAAACAGGCTCAGCTGTCTTAGACAACCGCAATTAAAAATCGTCTTTTTTAATGATCAAGCTGCGAATAAATGCTTAATCCGTCGCCGGCAATATTTGCACTTGTACTGACTTGATGCATCTCTGTTCCACAGGGTTCCAGGGTGTTTGTTTATCTTGCTCCAAAGCTTTTGAACCTCTACAAGCGATGAAATCAACGGCTATTTTACTGATCTTACACCTCCTAACTCTGGATATCAGAGGAGACAAACCGGCTGCCCCAGATTATTTTTTCAAAATGTCTGCTGCCCAGGTTAGTGGCACTGGAACGCAGTTTTCGACTTACCCGCTTGGCAAAGTTAGCCCCTACCTAATGCGTATCACCTGATATTCTTCTGTTTAATGTTCGAACATCAAAACTGAATTTAGTCCCCTTAAGACGATACGTAACCTTTGGAAGAGGGAAAGGAATTTTATTGATTCCACTCAAAAGGTGTCTTCCACAGTCAGAAGTTAGTAAACTGTAAGTAAACTGAGTTGAAGCGCTCGCCATTAATGAGTGGATTTTTTATTACAGATTTGCAAGCCATACTTTCTACAATGTAAGCAGAATAAGGGAGTTAGTGAGTGCTTTCAGGACCTGTACTACAAATGCGTACCACAGGTAAGACATAACCTTTCAAAACAGGTTCGACACCAGTTTTCACATTGAAAAATATCCAAACCGAATATCTTTGTCAAAGTACATCAATCACAAATACATTTACTGGAGGGAAATAAATATATTTGTGATGTACTTTGACAAAGAATCGTCGATCATAACCAAGTCTGAAATGTCAGGGACGGGAAACACACGATGATGCCGGGCGAGTCAGGAACGGCTGAAGAATCCTCTGGACGATGCATCGTTGCACAATGCCCAAAAGAGCCATGTTATCCTCTCTTGGTTTGCACAAAGGGGCGGGACCACTGATGAAGCTCATACCCGTTTGTATCACTGAAAGTTGTTTTTCATTGACTGCAGTACCGCAATTGGCTGTTGTCAGTGGAGCGTTGCGCTGCAGACGCTGGTGATGACTTGGAAGCTGTGATCACCTGTCCTAAAAACTTCAACCGCGCATGACCACCACAGAGCCGCCAAGAACCGTTCAGGCCCCTCTCGACCGGAAACCACCTTGTAACCAAGCCTTTTGGTTATCAATGAGGGGTATCTCGAAAATTTATCATTATTGGGGACGAACGCTTTTTCAAGTAATTGTAAATGAAATAAAGACTTCCTTATAATAACATTCTGTCAATTGTCGCCTTCCTGCTCTGTGATTCCCAGTGGCAAAATCAGTTACTTTTTTTAATCTACACTTAATGTTGGCAGTGAATACAAGTGATACACTTAAACGAGTCTGACGAAATATTTAGTGACTCTCGCTGTGCAGTTTGCCCTTCCATCGACATCGTACTGTGAGAAAACTGACCCACGGTCTTTTCTGTACGGACCTCGCAGTGCTTGGTCCGTACTTTCAAGACCACGGACCGATAT
>BLFK01000976.1:1534165-1549165 GCA_014634185.1 Astreopora myriophthalma | reverse complement strand
CAAAAGGCAATTTTTGATCTTTTGACTGCCTTGGACAGAAATGCAACTGTGGAATTAGCTCATTCTTATACCGAGGAACATAGTTAAAAGGGGTGTGGGCAGTTGTGAATTGAACAGGCTTTCATTTACATTCTGGTGGGTCTTACTTGTTTTGCAGCCCTGCTCTGCAAGCATATTCCCACTCGGCTTCTGTTGGGAGCCTTTTACCTGCCCATTTACAGAATGCAACAGCATCATTCCATGAGATGTGAATAGCTGGGTGATCCATTCTAAAATTGTGACAATAGAGTAACCAAGACATCACCAAGTTGTTTACTCTCAGCAACGTATTAGCTTGCTATACAATCTGGCAACATTAAGCATAAAATTTGTTTTAATCTCTTACCTTAGGCCACAAAGTACTGTTGTTGATTGACTGTAGTAACAAGTTGGTTAGTCTATAACAGGGGGTCATAAAGCTGAGCCAATGCACTTTGAGTTAAAAGCTATTCCTACCTCTCTCTGATGTTCGAGTAGGGTCCTTCTGGATTTCGCCAATAAGCTCCTTTAACTGGAAGCCACCATGGGGCTGCAGCAACCTAACAAGAAAATGAAAAAGTCAATTGTTTTAAGAAGCACTTAATGATCTCAAAATTTCTTTCTGTATGCCCACATACTGTAGCTCTTACTTACTAAATTTAACAGCCAAATCCATTTATTAATGGATCTGCAATGAAACGCCATACTAACAAAAACTCACTGCTTGGTGAATATCTTTCTTTATATCTTCACTAATCTTTCCTTCAAGCACAAAGGAGTCCCCAAACTTTTCAGCCTGTAACATAGGAACAGATAGCAATGAAAATAAAAAAATATACATGAATCAATGCTGTTTCATATCTGTTTAGCTCCAGGGGTCCAATTTTAGGGAGATGCAAGTGTTCGGAAGAAAGTTCTTGTAACAACACGATTACTAGAGGATTGCGTGACATCGAAAGAACGTTCTGGATTTGCGATATTTATAGAACATGATTGACTTGGAATGTTCGGGAGAATGACAAAAACGCAGAAAGTCCTGGGATAAAAAGGGACTTACTGGATCAATAGTTTTCAAGGTTAAAGCAGTATTTTTCTTCGGTCACGCTTTCGTTTGTTCCTTCACAAGTTGTTTGATGATCTGTTGTAGGGTTGGTTAGAAGTTTAAGTTCGGTTTCATTACTCAGTGATTTAGTGTAAAACGCCACAAAAACTGCAAGTCACCCTTATGAGCTCCCAGCTCCAGTTTATAATAAGACTTTCGCAAGTCCAACCATCATTCCTCTTATTTAAGACCCCAGGCACCAGACCCCACCACGCTGTTGAAGATTGGTCAAAACCAAGAAAGGAAAACTCACAGTTAAGGGTTTTAAATGGTTTACCCACACGTAACACAATAAGCCTTTAAAATTCTGATCTCTCCTTGGGATTATGAAAAAACCGTCCCCTAAGCCTGATTTCTTAAAAGTAAGAAATGTTAAATGTTCATTTGTAATGTGTTCCAGTCACGACACAAAAATAACATTTGTAATACAACCCCTTGTCACAACAACACCTTGATATTTTGAGCGTATTTTCCCCGCCTGAAAATTCAGCCCCCTCCTTGCCCCTGACCTCAAATTTTAGAAACTTATTACAGGGAAAATAAGAAACATACACGTAGTTGGCCAATTCATGTCACATTAAGTTATCATTTTATATATAAGGTTTCAAATTAGTACCTCTGTCACGTGACCAGTGCTGTTCACAAAAAGTTCAAACTCCGCATTGCTGACTTCATAAATATCCATATGAAAGGAGTTTACTCTCACTTCTCTAGCGGGTCCCTCACCATCCAATGGCAGGAACGGTTTGTCAGTTCCCATGATAAATTTTCCACCCTTGACGAAAGCCATATCATTTGTCCTTTCGTGATCAGCTGATTTCAACTCGATTTCATCGTCACCATTTTCTCTGTCTTTAAATTTCCCTTCCTTTTTTAAGGAGTTGTTTCGCTTTAACGCCGAGCAGCCACAACCTTGTTTCCTCTCGTTCAAATTCCGAGAGTTCCAAATCCTGCCATAATCAAAATTCGAGCAAGAGTCTTCACTTGTAAAAACCATTTGCACCGCAAGATGCAGTCCGATTAATAATTCCTTCCACATAGTGTCCCTTGAAGGAGCACTAGTGCAAACTACGCGATCCAGCAAGACAGAACAACCTCTAACTTCGTAATTACCCTTTTTGTATTTACCCTTTTCTTTACCGTTCTTTTACACTTTGTTTTGGTTGATATGTCACGTGCTGAAGATTTCCGCTTAGTAGCCACTCCTTGAGAGCCGTCATTCTATCTCACAGCGGTAGATATATTGGCAAAGGAAACAAAATGGCGGCCAAGGCCGATGTGAGTATTTTTTGTGTTTTTTATGTCAATTTTCGTCATCCCCTTTTTATTTTAAATGCTCTTTCGGTTTCCTAAATAGGGCTTAAGAAACGCAGCGGAACAAGCAACGCAAGCGGGCGAGGAATTCAGCAATGTGTACTATGAAACGTTCGATAAACGACGCCATGTGAGTCTAAATTAAAGTTCATATAAAAATAAATTCCTTACACAATGAAGTCTCTCTTGAACCAGGGCCCGGTTGTTCAAAAGCCGATTAATGCTAACCCACGATTAAAAGTTGCAGGTTACTGAGGTTTTCATTTCGCCCTGTGAAAACGCTTTCAGACGAATACTAGACTAAAGGTAAAGAAAGTGTAAGTCAACAGAATTACAAAAATCTTTCGGAAAAATCGATGTTGGTTGGTAAATAATTAATATAAACTAGAAGTAAAGTTCACGCTAACCTATTGTAGGATTAACTAGTCTCTTTGACAACCGTCTTTTGGAATGTCACACAACGCTCCCCCCAAAGAGAGTTTTCGTGACATCCCAAAAGAAGGCTAAGAAGGACACTAATAATTAGCATAATCGGGCTTTGAACAACTGGGCCCAGGTGTATAAATCATTAGTTACCAACTACATACTGCTTGGGGGTTGGGTAATGCTGCAATGGACCAGCCCTCTGCCCAGGAGGGAGTAGCAAGTTTGAAACCAGGCCAAGGTCTTGCCACGTGAGCCCTAGTGGCTCCTGTTAAAACTTTAAGTTAGTATGATATTACTGTTTCTCTCTTGTTTTCATTTAAGCTTATGCCGAAATTGTATTCGTTGGACACAACAATCGTTTGGAATGGCAATGTTGTGAAAGGTGGCTCTGAAGTTGTCACAGAATTTTTCAATAGTCTTCCTGCTTCAGAACACACACTTCACTCTCTGGACTGCCAGCCAGTGTCAGGTATTACATGGTCTTACATATCGATCAAACATCAGATTCCATTATTGACATAGATTTTGTGGTTAAAAAAAGGTGCCATTTAATAGCCAAATTTCTTACCCAGGGTAGAACCATCATTATCAATCACACATGGGTATCCCCCCCCCCCCCTTCCCCCCTTTTCCTTTGTAGATAGGCCTTCCTTGTGTTTTGGAACCCACATCATGAATCGACCACCAGTGCACTAATAAAAATGTCAATAAAGATTAATTTACATGTAAGAGCTCTTTTGGTACTTTTTGCTGATTGAAAAAACAAGCCATTCTTCACTATACACTGCCTCACACTGCTGTAGTGTCATAATATATTATACACATCACATTGTGTTTATTTTCACTTCAGATCAAGCAATTCCAGGTCAAACTACAGTGCTAGTTGTTGTGGAAGGATTAGTTAAGTTTGATGGTCACAAAGAGGAACTTTTTTCACAAAATTTTCTGTTAACTGCAGAAGGGGGAAAAGTGTGGAAAGTGGCAAGTGACTGCTTCAGATTTATTGTGTGATTTCAAGCAGTTGAACAAGATTTACATAATTATTGTGTCTTGAAAGAAGTTTCGGGCAAAGCCTTGCCTTTCCATACGTCAGCAAATGTGTACAACCTGGATTGCACGCCTGAGAGTCAAAGATGGAAGTGAAATATATGACTGAGGATCAGCAGAGTAATCACTAAAAACTGTATTATGTTAACAGGGTTTGCCGGCACCTTGAAAGTCCTTGAATTTCAAAACTAAACATTCAAGGCCTTGAAAGTCCTTGAAAATTGCATTTGGTGCTGGAAAGTCCTTGAAATTTGTTGTTCATGGCATTCAAGCCAGATTGTCAAGTGGCTAATACGACCAAAATGTTTCTCACAAAGAAGTAATGACACAAAATGGTACAAAAGACTGGTAAAAAAGCTATTCCATTGGTTTGAATTTGCACCACTGCATTGAGTCCTTGAAAAACGAACACTGTATCCTTGAAAGTCCTTGAAAAGTGCTTGAATTTTTTGCCTCCAAAAAGGGTATGAACCCTGTACATATCAAACAAATAGCCACACACAAGTATGTTTGTTAAAAACATGTTTTATAACATAATCTATCAAATGTCAGAATCTGGTTTAAATATCTAATGCCTCATCAGTGTAAGAACAATCAGAGCATAACCTAAGGTGTAAGCACATCAACTGGTTTAAAGCTGAATATTAAACCAAAAGCTATATGCAAAACCATGAGCATTTCCACTCTAAAACCTTGGATCGTGTTGCTGGTGACAAATCCATGCAATTTGAGATTGAGTTCATAAGGCAGCAAGATCTGAAATCATACTTATGATGAAACTACTGTTTGACTAACAGTTATGAAAGTATGAAACATTCTCCAATGCATAAGCACTCTGCCAATGTCAGAAGGCTCTTTTCATTTCTCCCAAGTTTTCCATTCCATTCCATCAGGTGGTTTGCAATCAACATGTCCCTGCTTAACCTCTTCCCAGTTTGTACTGAGCACAGTTCCACCTGATTCGACAAATGATTTATTCATTGCCTTCCGAACTTCGTCACTTCCATCACCGTAAATCTGCTGGAATAATTGGTTCAGCGCTGCTTCTCCTTCAAGTTTGTCGTCCTTCTCGTCCTTTGCAATCTGAGCCGCAACTTTATCCCAGTCTTTACCAATGTGTCTTGATGAAGGATACTTATGCACAGATGACGCACCACTTGCTTTGTCTGAGGGAAATTTGAAAAGTAGGCATTTGCATTTCTTTTAAAAGTCAGTACCAAGCTATTTTTAGTAGCACATTTAAAGTTGCAAAGGAGGCTTTTTGCTTGATGGCAGTGGCAAGAAAATGGCCAAAACTACTTTGAAGAAATAACCTTGAAGATAAAGATACATGTAGGCTTAAAGTTAAAAATGTCGCACCAATGTTTTCAAGGTTTTCCTCTTGTAACTTGCTAAAAAAATGGCTGCAACAGTTCAGCTCATTCTTTTGTTCTATATCCACCTTATTTCTTGAAATCAGAGATTAAGAAACAAGTAGAATATTAACCAAGTGTTCATGTTCAAAGTTTACATTTGACCAAAACTCACAATACATGTATACCCCATGACACTGCTCCTTTAAGCTACATGTATCAAGTTCCTTACAGTCTTTCTTGGAAAGTGAACTTTGGGTGCATATTTTTGAGACTATTCCTATTCCTATTCTGGGTTTAGGATCAACCGAATAACAGGAATAAGGTTTTCCAAAAAAACGCATATTCTGAAAATGGGATGATTTTTGTAGAGTTGACCTGAGAACTAACACTCAGAATAGTCTGGACACGACTAAGAGCGATATTTGGTGGCCGCACACGATTTGGGCGCCAAAGTAATATTAAAAAAAGCGCATTCTGTGTATTCCGAGTAAACCATATTCTGTTTATTCCATTCATTCTGAAAATGACTAAGTCCCCCAAAAAACAAGTAAACTGACCATTCCGTCTATTATTATTCTGGAATAATCCCCAAAATATGCACTCTTTGGTAAGACCAAAGTTTTTACATTCTTAAGTCACCACCTGTGACATACATACAGTACTGTCTGTGCATGACCAAAACTATCCCAAACACTAACATACCCTCTGTGGGAAATGGTTTGAGTTTAATTTCATTATCTGACTCAAGAGATGGCCATCTAATTGCTTCAGCCTTTTTCATCTTCAACTCAATCTAAATGTGAAATATGCATAAGCATGAGTTCAATATTTTATGATAATATATTGAAATGCAATGTAAAGCAAAGGTAAATAACCCACTGTTGTTGAGTAGCATAATTGCTGAGTAAGCATGTTAAGGATAAATATTATTGGCCTAAACCAGAATCCATCCAGTATTTAGTTGCCTCTTTAAACTGAAGTCTTGGCTGACAACTCCACCTTAAACTCTCTCCATTCGGGTGTACTAAGGTAAATAGATTCACCTCAGTCAGAACTCATGATAGGGAGTACTGATTCCTAGCATTAAGCGGGCTCATTTCACACCACATGGCTGAAGGGAAGCTAAGTTGCTGTACCTTTGTTGACATAATTCTTGTTTTACACTGAGCTGGGACAATAGTGTTGAAAAGATCAAGATCCAAGATGAATTCACTGCTGTTTGGAAGCGTCACACTTGCACCTAACTGCAACCCATAGAAAATAAAGTTGGGTATCACTGACAGCAAGTAAATTAAACAGCATTCAGAAGAAATGTAGGGTGTAAGTGCACTGCCCATACAATGCAGGTGTCTCTTACTGTTCTTTCTTCATAATCCACATTGACATTTTCAGGTTTTGAATTCTTGATCATTAACGTCACAACCACATGAGTTTCTGTCTGGTACCAATCGAACCTACATATAGGCAAACAGTTTAAATTGTCCCTTGTTATACAGTAAAGAGTTTATGGGTGACTGAATACATTTTTGATCAACTCAATGTAAAAGAAAGGACATGAAAACAAAATCAATTAATCTACAACAAACTTGTGAACAAAGCAAAATTCAAAAACAAGTCCACAGACAACTCAGTACAGGTCAACCCTATCATCAAAGTTTCATTAGTTGCTTGAATTGTCAGTTCTAGTTTACCGTGGTCTTGAGGGTGCCGCAGGGGCCTGCGGTTGTTCATGGCAAGGCTGAACTTCAGAAACGGGAGAGACTGATGCTGAGGAATCAGCAGTTGTTGAAGAGTTGGCAACAGAGGCAGGCACCTCACTGACTGGGGCCTGCTCATTAGCCTTGTTACTGTGTTCTGTCATGGGTGGTTGTGAATCTTCTGTACTGGTCATTCCAACCACAACCTTAAGACATGTAAATTTAATATTAACTTTAATATTATTTAATATTAACTTTGCCTAGTTAGCTACGCAGTAATTATTAAAAGTGCATTGCACATTTTGTAAACATTTTTCAAAATGCCTGAAGACTGGGGTAATGCACCCAAAACATGAAATTATTTCCTTCTGCTTCCCCGTCACCGAGAGACCCCCATTTTTACAATGCACAGTACATACCCTATCAGCAAAGTCTTCCACAAATTTCAACTCATTTGCTGCCAGTAGATAAGACAATGACAAATTTACTTCAGTTATTAGCAATGTTTTATTTTACTTATAAACATACACACTATTTTTTTACTGAACAACTTTTCACTACAACTTGAGTCACTGCATTGAATTACGTCTAATAATTGAAGGGCTCCGCGCAAAAGCATTGAAATTAGGTTTTTTTAGTGAGTTTGGTCCTTTTGCAAAATAGGAGGCAAAATTTACGCAGTACACCCTGATTAAGTTATGAAATTACCCATCAAAAGGGATGTGAAGAAAGTAACAAAGGAAAAGAAAAAAATTATTGGCACTCAGGGTGGGGGGGGTGGGGATTCAAGAGGATGAAAATCTGAAAATACAAAGGAAAAACTTTTTTTGGCTTCTCGTCGCATTGCCCTAATTTTTGGCATACAGCACGGGGAAGTTCGCATTGTAATTTTAGTGCAGTTGTTTCTGTGACAATTTGTTATTTTGTGAATTGACCTTAAAAAAAAAACACAAAATTCACTTACGACATTTTGTCCCAAAGCCCTTCCATACAGATTAACCAAACTGTGCCCAATTGGTCAGTTTCAGGGTTATTAACAAGGACAGTAGTCCTGAATTATTGTGGTGAAGTGCTTTTTCCCCACTGAAGTATACTTACAATCCAGTTTAGCATCACATTTTCCAACCCATGCCTGTAATTCCTTGTTTTCTTCTGTAAAAGAAATAATTTTTGCCATAAATGTCAAACAATTCATGTCCTGTCTCAATGATTGCAACAGCCAGACTTAATATATTAGCATACAATGAAATACAAGTCAATGCACCTCACATTACAGTCAAACCATGTCCTGCATAATCCCCCTAGATCCTGATAACGAAAAGATTAGACGGTGTTAGGTTACAATTGGTTGTGGACAAGTTAGTAAAATAGCACTGATCCAAGACTTGAAATACTGTAAATAAAACTAAATCTCAACATGCATTTATAAAAGAAATTTAATTCAGCGTTTCAAATTGGCAATGTTTAATTTATTAGAACCACTCAAATTGCCAACAGTTGCTTGCAATGCAATCCTGTACAGTATGTATTTCTCACAACGGTAATGTTTTCTGAAACTATCTGTGTATTCAGATTGCAAATATTCTAGTTATTAATAATAGAATCTAGGGAGTACATTTGACCTGGTTTGACTGGAGTAAAGAAGACACTACTATTGTCATGTATGACAAAGTCTGTACTCACTGTCAAGTTGCAAAGCATCTGAAAAAGCCTGTTTTGCAGCTTTGAAATCCTTGAGATTCAAAAGAGCCATTCTGTCAATTAACATAACACATGATAAGTGATAATGTTAAGGTAAAACCAGTTTCAACTGACTTGCAAGAGATTTTCTCATTAGAAGGATTGACACTACCACACTGTATAACATACACATATGTGTAACAGAAATGTTGCATGTACGGTACCATATGAACACCAATTATTGCTAAATAAAATTCTGGTCATGGTTGTGACATAATAAGTTACCATGGCAACAGGAAAGCCCTGCAAAAGCATTCTATACTTTGCCTTTAGTTGCTCATATCTCAAAAGCTAACTTGATTTTTCCCTGGAAAGTGATCAGCAAGGCAAGATGAAACTGTCTGCAAAGTTAAAAAATGCGGAGCAGATTCAGAGCCACCTTAAGTTTTTAATACATTGTTGGACTGTCAATCCTTCTATTAAGAAAGTCTCTGAGAAGTTTTAAAACTGGTTTGAGCCACCTTACACCACAAACAAGCCATGGCAGCTCACAGGATTGGAACTTAAACCATTTTCCAGAGCATGAAGTAACTGATCCAGAAAAGCTAATCCCCCCTACTCGATTAGATGCCATCCATTATAGGCTTACACCAACAGTCTGTTGCCAGCTCCCATCTATACACCTGGGCGAAGAGAAATGATGTGAAGTGAAGGAAACGACATGCTGACTGTTGGGGTCTAGTGATTTGAACTAACCCCTGGTTAAGAGAAACCAAAACCTATAGGTTGCCATGGTGTTTAATCCGGTTCTGCCCTAACCCTGCTTCAAACAACACCACCCAGGTCAAGAGGCGAGTGTGCCAAACACTAAATCATGCCGCCACAATCATTATTAAAAATTAATTATCACTAAATTACATGTAGTACCATAGGTCTTAAACACCACTGTCTCTCACCCTTTTCTTGTGTGTGCTTTGCTATTTGTTGGCTGTAAACTGACAGCTGAAGAGGCATCTGTCACCGCAGCTGTAAATCAAAGCAATTCAGGTCTATTGACGCACATAAATGCAATTACAGGTCAAAGGAAAAGTGGCACAAGAGATGAGAGGTCCACACAGCAAGAGCTACATGTAAACTTATTTCAACTGGATGTTAGCCATCACTGGGTTACCCCTTCACATATAATGGTTGGTATTTATTTACACAACTAGGTGAACTGAAACACTTTTGTTTTAGGTGGCAACATGATAAGACAGGCAAGACACGAGCCCTAGACCCTTATATCAGACTTTATATGATAAACTCAATTCTACATGTGTTTTGATTGGTTCTCACTTATGATCCATTAGAGGACAGACTCCAAGATAACGTCATCTATGCGTGTTTTTGCTTTGTTTTCTCTCTTCATTATATAAAACAAATAGATTCCATGTTGCCGTGCGTCTGTTCAGTAATAGATCATAGAAGACGTCAAAATGTGGAAGAACAGTGAAACACTCGGCTATTGCCTTGTGTGCCAGTTTTTTGTTCTTACCACATTTTGACGTCATCTATGATCTATTAGTGAACAGATGCACGGGCTGATGTGCTAACTGCACCTCCACAAAATTAATAGGGTCATTCCATTTTTAAGGCACACCCCCCCCCCCCCAAAACCCCACTTAAGGATGGCAGGTTTTTTCATTGGGGCTTCAGCTTTTCACCATATTTATAGATGGGGTGGTGCGGATAACAAATAGAACGACCCATGTTCTACATGTACGTGTACTGTATATAGTGCTGGAGCATTTAGCTGGGGCTTTCACACCAGTGTTTCCACTAAACTATTGATCAAAAGCCAGACACACAAAACATCAGGATACCGAGCAGCCTTTACTGGCAAGTAGCTAACACCAGTCTAATCCAGTTAACAATGAACACACTTTTGTCGGTGCACCATCAGATTTTGACAGCCATGCGACGCACTTTTAATATAGCCAACTCAAGCAAAGAGAAATAAACACAGCATTTACCATGAAATTGCCCAAGCTTCATATAGGCTGCTGCACGTTTCAAGTAGAATTCAGCATCATACGCATTTAGCTCAATCGCTTCCGAGTATTTCTGCAAAAGAGATCTTGAACTCAGTAAGCTTATTCAAGGCTCTCTGAGTCGATTTCCCGTGGGTAGCCCCCCCCCCCCTTCCACCCTGGGGCTTAGCATTGATAGGTGCATAAAATCTTCCAGCAAAGAAGGAAACTAGGAAATTGTCAGACATTTCAATCTGCTAACTGTGCACATACCTTCACAGCGAGTTCATAATTGTCATCAACGAAAGCTTCGTTGCCCTCTCTAAAAAACATTCAATGCACATTCTTGGGTATTCCTGTTCAACACCACTAGCGAAGGGAAAAAAATCGCACATGTTTACACAAAATTACCGATACCTACCTGATAAGTTCACTCGCCATTTTGAAACTTTCTACTTAGTAACCTAGCCTTTCGTCTTACAGTCGAACCTGTTGCCTTGGGAGGAGGAGCCCATATGGTTGGCCTCAAATTTTTGCAATTGGGGTCTAATGCACATGCGTAACTCTGAAAATTACACCGGGCACGACAGGACATGCACATAAAAGTAGAGTAAACCTGGAGGTGAACGCGACGAAACGCAAAGACATTGACACTGGCTATTTTTGGCCATTTTGCTAAGGGGTCAACCTTACCATTTAGCCCGAAATGTGCAAGAGTGTAAGTTATAGTGTTGAAATGATGCGACCTTTGACACCTTTGTATATGGTCAAGGCTTCCCCAGGAAAGACAAACAACATATAATACGCCAAGTCGATGCATCAGTTTACTGAATTTTTTTGGTTAAATTTATTCAGCTTTTTTTTTGCAGTGTGACGAGGCATCTACGCAAACAAAGTTTCTTAGGTAACTCATTTTTATTTTGTTGTTTCATAGGATTCGGGCAGATGTTCTTAACCATGGTCCCAAATAAAACTATAATTTCCACGAATAGTTTGCACGTATGGACGAGGCTAATAATTCTGGATAGTCGAGTGACGAACTGTCGAAGGGCGCGCAAAAATTACTTAGTCTTTACTTTCTTTGTACATGCTCACCAACATAACAGCACAAAAAGCGAACGATGCTAGTACTATCTTAAAATAGGCTAGCACACTTCAAGATTGGTGAGAACTGAGTAATGATAAGCCGAGGTTATCTCAAGGTTGTGTGAAATCTTTTTTAAGAGTTGCAGTGTTCATCATAGTTCCTGTTATGTCGATCGTTCACAAGTGCGAGGTGTTCAACTGCCTGTTTAAATCAGTGAGGTGACAAACAGTGGAGCGCGCTTAAGAGAACAATAACGAAAAGCAAGCGGTGCTGCTGATAGTCGGGGACCGCTATTCATAGAGTTTTTTTTATGGAGTTACTTTTAGAGTTAAAGTTAAGCCTCCAAAAGTTAGAGTTAGAGTTAAGTCTCCAAAATCCTGAGTTCATGATTTTGGAGGGGTTAGCTTAAAGTTTAGTGATTAGGTCTAAACCATGATTTAAGAGTCAAGTCGGTTCATTTAATTTTGGCTTTCCAGAATGTTGAATTCAGGATTTTGGCAGTCCAAAATCTTGAATTCAGGATTTTGGCAGTCGTTAACTCTAACTCTAAGTCATAACTCTACTGAAATAACTCTATTGCTAGTCGACCTCCTAATAGTCTAGCACACTGTTCGCCGGGTTATGTCAGAGCTCAAGCTCCTTGGCGTCTCCTGTTCTGTAGGCTTTCGTTTACCTCTGCAAGTGCCACGCATCGAGGTTGCATCCCTAATGGGTCACAAGTGTTTCTTTGAAGCTTGACTTTCAAAAATCCCTTTACCTCATTTCTGGTTTCAATTTAAAGGCTCAGTTTGCAACATTTCCAACTTGGCCGGTCCTTTTTCTGAGCACAGAAGGTATACGTTTAAATATTTTTTTAATTTCGTTTTTCACTTCTCTGTTGAAAACCCCATAAAGTATCGGGCTGACAGCGGACGAACTTCCAGCCATGCCGCTGTAAAACAAATACACGGGGCGTGGAGCAAAATATTGACCGTGGATAATTCCTAACAAATCAATGACAAAAAATGGAATCCAACAAAATGTATAGGCCAACACTATACAAAACAAAGTTTTAGCTATCCTAATATTGTTGGCTGACATTCGGTCATTTCTAGTGACCGCTGTCTCCAGACCCCGTTTCTTTAATTGTTTCTGGTGCTTCATAACTTTACGGTAGATCATGAAGTAGCAATAGGAAATTACAATATAGGGAAATTGTAGATTAAAAAAGCCAGCGAAGGTAGCGTCAATTGCGCTTAACTTGGTCACATCAAAGATGCAAACTGCCTTTCCGGGATGAAAATCGAACGCATTTCCTTGAAGTAAGTAAGACAGAGGAAAATTACAAGACAAGACCCACGAAACAGCGATCGATACAAAAACGTTCCTCTTTGTAAAGTGCCTCCGATGAAGGTTCGATTTGAGCATGATGAAATATCGATTTATTGCTATTAGTGCCATGCTGTAAATTGACCCCGTCGCTAGCATTGCCGTAGCGAAACCTTGAAACTGGCAAGCTTCAATCCCAAACGGCCATTTTCCCTCAATCGCTACGGTGGGAACAAACAGCAACGTGCACAGAGACATTAGCATGTCTTGGATGCTCAATGAAGCAATGTAGTAGTTTGATATTGTCCTCAAAGATGAGCTGTTGGCGATCACCAAGATAATAAGAAAGTTTCCGCATAGTCCTGCCAGACTGATAAATAGCAATACGATAAGTTCTATAACGATCACAGCTTCACTCCTCGTCTCCAGTTCATGAGACAAAACTGCGTGTAAGTCCAGGTTGCTGTCATTGGCTTCTTTCATGGTTTGATTTCCCGTTCGCTGCCGCTTCGGGTCGACCGACCTATTCAAAGTAACAAAGTAGTGTATTAAAGTTAATTATTTTCCCGGCGACAGGGAAAATATATCCACTCGTAAACAGGAGGTCAAGAAATGTCATGTCCCCTTCACCACCCTCCCGCCCTGAGCGTTTGTATCGTTGTTCTTACCCACCTCATGAGCGACCTTTAGATTGAAGTACGAGTACGACTACTGAGCACGCGCATTAGGTTTCAAGCTTGAAATTTTTCCAAGTGCGCATGCTTAGAGCGGAAAACTCGCGCACTCTCGCGTACTCGGATTCGTACTCGTAGTCGTAACTCGTGCGCCGATCTAAAGGTCCCCATTGAGGCATAGCCGCTTACTGCGCATGTACTAAATACGCCAGGGTTGTGGGAAAAGATCGTTGGAAGAAACGAAGATGTTTTTCAGTTGAGATAGTTTTGTTTCCGCTTTCTGCAATTATGAATATATCCTCAGCTCTAGTCTACGTGTAACCGTCAAGGCAGCATTTTTCCCAGACAAATCTGGTGGGGGTGTGCAGCCCGCTTCCTGAAACCCTTACCCTATTTCAGACCAAAATCTGCGCTTTTCCCTAGCCTATTTCAGAGCTGACCAAAAATTTGATACCCTATTTCAACTGTTACACAGTTGGCACGATAATCTGAGAAGGGCTTTTGTGGTGGACTTATCCCCCAATGATGATGTAGTTGCTTCTTCTAAAAAACATACCCAATTCAAGACTTGAGTGCACAAACCACACCCTATTTCAGACCAAAATGGTTAAAATCGATACCCTATTTCAGACCAAAACGGCTAAAAAAGAATACCCTTTGCGGCCGCACATGCCTGTATAGCCCAGATAAGGGTGTACCCACCCACCCCCGGGTGTTGCTCTTAGCAACCAAATTTCGGTCTCATCCCTCGGCATTTTCGAATAACAATTTATTGCCCACCTTCGAAAAACTTGATCGTTTTAAGAGATTCACGAGTCTCTACAAAGGGCAATATGAGCTTCAATATCGATGTTATGTTTCGCTTTTGGAAAGCGCATCGTCATCTCATTCCCACTGCGTTCCCGTTCACTTAGCAGGTTGACGTGCCAATATAGGCATGACTTCCTATTACGTTGACGTATGCATTAATTTTTCCACCTTTTTTTTCACTAATTTTTTTTAACAGACAACCCAATCTAAAAAAAAAAATAGAGTCACTTTTCCGCCATCAGGGGTCAAATTCCTATTAAGTGACGCTTAAACCTACAGATATTAATGGCACGCGGCATTTCGATTCATTGACAATCGCTTATTTTCCGTCTCGGCTCTTTCGAATTACTTCTGTTCATTTCTCACGGGCATTCTTCGAGAATTCTCGTAGGGTACTAAGAATTAGAGCTCTCTAGCTGTGGCTATTAACAACATCAGTGATACGATAAATAAGGAGAGGAATGTAAAGTCAG
>BLFK01000976.1:1521665-1529165 GCA_014634185.1 Astreopora myriophthalma | reverse complement strand
ATACACAATAAAACACTCCTGGTTAGTATTCTTTATATAAACAATACTCATAAGGCATAGCTTGTTTTTCTTGATTGCTAATAAGTTTCCTCACAATTTGAACCATTGTTCAGACTCCAGAGGGGCATGCTTTTTGTGGAATGTTTTTGAAACTGTTCAAAAAAATCGCAGCACGTGTTTTATCGGGTCTAAAAACACTTGGCTACACCTTGTGTTTTTAAACCCGATAAAACACTACTGCTTGTTTTTAAACATTACATAAAATGCTATGTCAGTTGTAGCTATAGTGTGATTTCATCCACAGGTGGGAATCCATTTGGTGCTGGTAATCCATTTGGTCAAAATGTGGATGCGGAAGAACTTTTTAGATCTTTCTTTGGCGGGCGTGATAGTCCTTTTGGGTTCACAACTAGCGGCAGAGGCTTTGAGGATTTTAATGAAGTGCAACAGGTTGGTTAAAGTTTTGTACAGTAACTTCAGTCAGTATTTGTGTGTTTGAAAGTTGATAGAACATTGAGGCACCTCCTACCAAATTTTCTCATGGCTCAATGTGTGATGACATGGACTATAGAAATTTAAATGTATTGTGTGTTAGCATATTGATGCTGGTGTTACTAGCTATTCTCAAACAACCATTACTAAGGTCACGTAAATGTCAGCATGGCTTTGCTTTTTTCCCCCCCATTTCCAGCATGTTTTAAACCTATCTTTTATGGAAGCAGCAAAGGGTTGTAATAAAGACATAACAGCACGGACACAAGTTATATGCCAGCGTTGCGACGGCCGACGAGCGGAGCCCGGAACAACCTACTCCAAGTGTTCCACCTGTAAAGGGACTGGAGAGGTGAGCTGTTGTGTGTAACTTTGTCTTTTTACTTATTATTGGTCTTAGTGTGAAAATGAAGGAATATTGAAAATAACAGGATGGGCATCTGACGTTGTCTTGTTCCTACACTGTTCCTAACTGCAGCCAAATTGATTGTTATACCTTCAGGAAACAGTGAACACAGGCTTCTTTCACATGCGCTCAACCTGTCGTCGTTGTGGTGGACAAGGGCATATTATCAGTACACCCTGCAAAAAGTGTCGTGGTAGAGGAAAAGTTAATGAGACAAAAACCATTACTGTGCCTGTGCCAGCAGGTACTGTATTTTTATTATTAGTACCGTAAATCCTCTATTAAGCCCCCCGGGGGGGCTTATTTTTTTCAAGCACTTTTGAGGGGGGGGCTTAATAGAGAGGGGGGGCTTAAAAGAGAGGGGGGGCTTATTTAATTTAGCGAAACGCATCACCTGTAGCAAAACTACCATGGTATCAGACAGAGTATACTTGCGTGTTGTACAATTAAAGTCACTCTCAAAAGTATTTAATTCACTTGTGGAAGCCTAAAAAAACAATATGAACTTCCAGCCTGAATAAACCATAACTGATCAGTCCACGTCAATCATTATTTTTTTTGTGAAGAATACAGGATGAGGGGAGGGGGAGGGGGGCTTAATAGAGAGGGGGGGCTTATTAACTTTCCTCCTCTGAAAAGGGGGGGCTTATTAGAGACAGGGGGCTTATTTGAGAGGGGGTGCTTAATAGAGGATTTATGGTAGTTTTTTTTTTTTCATTCTTCTTTTTCTATTAAAAAAAAAACAAAAACAAAAAACATATAGCTGGCTATCAAACCTGACAAATACAGTGCTAGTCTTGAAATGAATTTGCCATCATTCATCAGTTGGACTGAGATATATGTGGTATGAGTGAGTGGGGACTGGTACAAGTATGCTCAACAGGGAGTGAGACCTGGCACTAGCCAGAGCTAAAGGCAAGCAGTGGACTATGTAATCCAAAAGGGTGCCATTGAATAGGGACAAAAGTTTTACGGTTTTTTTTTTCCACTTAGGGGTTGAAGATGGGCAGACAGTTAGAGTTCCTGTGGAGGCTGGGGAACTCTTTGTGACGTTTAGGGTAAGTTCAACCAGAATTCTTAAAATTTAATTCTCATAGATAACTATTTTATATTTTATAGTACACTCAACAAAATTACTCAATTCTGATTGGTCGAGAGCAGTACAATTAATCCCAAATGGTACTCCGTAGGAGTACCTATTAAGTTTCCATGACAACGGCGCGTACGCACAATCATAAGCCGCAAATTTGAACGTCAACAAAAAAAATGGTTGACAGTCGCTTCGCAATTTCCAGTGAAGACGTGCTTCAAAACTTAAAAGAAACAGGAAGCAACTACAACACGAAGAAATCTCAGAAGAAACACGACAGAAAGAAACGGAAGAAACACGAAGAAACACGAAGAAATCTCAGTTCGTAATTTTGTTGAATGTACTATAAATAAAAAATCGTACGACCTTCTTGTACAATTCGGGATTAATAGATACTCGGGATTAATAAATACTCGTGTTCTCAAAATTGCACTGGCCTAAAGGCTCGTGCAATTTTGAGAACTTTCAAAATCACTCGTACCTATTAATCCCGAATTGTACTCGAGGTCGTGCGATTTCCTTTACTAATACGTTTGCTGCAAGGTAATTTCATCATTTTAACAATGACTTGTTAAAAATTTTAGGTCAGTGAGAGTAAAATATTTCAAAGAGATGGCGTGAATGTCAGCTCCACGGTCACGATTAGCTTTACACAGGTGAAACAGCACACTTTTTGGAAGTGAAAGTTTGAGGAATTGTTTATTTGTTGCTTATTTGCGCGCGTATTCGCTGTTATGTGACTGGTTACGTGGTTAATTTCCAGGCAATTCTCGGGGGAACGATCCGTGCTCCCGGCATCCATGGTGAGATTGAACTCAAGATTCCTCCAGGCACACAATCCCATCAGAAACTCCGTCTGTCAGGGCGTGGCATTCCGAGACTGAATGGCATGGGCAAAGGCGACCACTTTGTCAATTTTAAAATACATATACCCAAGTAAGATATGTTTTTATATCAGTTCAGGCGAATGTTTTGATGATCTTAGTCCATAAAGAAACCACTTGAATCAAGACCACAGAACATCAGAATTGCATGGTACAATGAAGAGGGGTGAAGTGTTGTGCCTGGTGGACTTTGTGCTCAGACCCTCAACTATTACTTTACCTTGCGAGCAGTGGATTCTCTTCTTCTATGATTCTCTTCTTCTATTCGCTTTGGTATCGAAACGAGAGAGAAACCACTGCGAGCAAGCGACCCGTTCTCTGTCGAGCATGCGCGGCTGACGACACCCACACGTCATTAAACACGTCACATTATCGCACACGTTATGTTCAAAATACTGGTTTGCAAACTAGTTTTTCCCAGTTCTATTTTAATTTATTCGTCCCTTAATCAGGACGGAGCGGATCGCTTGTTCGCAGTGGTTTCTCTCTCGTTTCGCTACCAAAGCGGATAAGAGACGAGAATCCACTGCTTGCAGGGTGCTCTTACTTATTAGTGGAAATCCATTCCCATACTATCACGAATCCTGTAATCTGATTGGCTTGCTCCGACTCGCTATCTGTTGAGGGATAAAAAAATAAAAATAAAAAAAAGCCGGCCTTTTGAGCGGCCTCCTCAAACCTGAAGCTCAATAAAAATTGGAATAAATTGCACGGTAGTATGTGAGTGAAATAGTCAACGATGACTCATAAAACTCGAACTCGTAGTCCAATTATTAATTATTTGTGGCAATTTTTGTTTCAACATGGTGTTAACTGTGATTTTGTTTGCCTTATCCCGAGGTATCTGAACGAGAAACAGAAGGCTTTAATTTTAGCTTACGCGGAACTTGAAGATGACGTCAATGGAACAGTTAGCGGAGTCGAAAAATCTAGTAAAGGTAAAGTTTGTTTCCACGGCTTCGTAGAAAGTGTGTAAAAAGTAGAGAACGTTACATGGAAGTTCCACCAGCCAACAAATTTAGATCTCAGTTACTGCTGTTACTGTAGCTGGGTTGTCTCTGCAGCGTCAATAATTGATGTAGCACTTCTCTCGAAGTAAAATGTTAATCTTTTGTCCTGTGACACGGGACGCTACGATACAGTGGAACCTCGATAAAACAAACCCCTAAGCAATGAAGTCTCCGTCGGGTCCAACAAACGATATTTTTAACCTTGCCAAAGTTATGTAGAAATAATGGAAAAGAACCCTGGTACACGGACGTAGAGAAAGAGATCGGTTTTCACGAACACAATCCAAAGAGCGAAATGGAAATTATTATCAGGCGACAAAAGATCAAATTAGCGACCTTTAGATCAGGTTGGACACTTTATGACGAATACACAAGAGAGAACGATGAGTAACCTGAAGTACCTTATAGGGCAATATGTACCTTAAAAAGTCCAAGTCTTTCAACGTCACTTCGCCGGACTAGCGATTTAGTTAACAGACCGTATGCTTCTAGCCCGTGTTCGACGCACCGAGATTTGAGGGTTTTTTTCACAGTCTTTGTTTTGAAGTGTGAAGTAAGACACACTTCATATGGAGTCATCGTTCTCTGTTAAATGTATTCGTCATAAAGTGTCCAACCTGATTTTGGCGCATCCATTTTAGTCAGTACGGCTATTAGGATCTCCAAACCTAATGCGCGTGCTCGGTAGGAAAACTCGTACTCATACTCCAATCTAACGTTCTCTAATTTTGCAGTGCGTAGAACGAGAGAATATCTTGTCGGTCAATTGCTCATTATATATCGCAGGGAAATAACATGCCGGCACTAGTGTGACTTCTAATGAACTATCCTCTTTGTCGCAATCATTCTACGGTGTCGAACAGTGTGCGAGCATTTAGATATGGCGTTAATATTTCCAAGTCACCGGCCCACTGAGTGGCTTCGAAATGGGAAAGTTTCATCTAGATTAAACCGTTGTGATCTGAGTGCAACCAGAATGGTACAATGGTACAATGACAAGTGTATTGTCTCTGTCCAACACACAGACCCCATTAGCCAAGCTTGGCAGGCATACGAAACACCAACCGGTGAAAATTCCCCGAAAAAAATCGAGTTTGAGGAAGTGGTGGAGAAGAAACGTTCATTTGGGCGATTTAGGCCGGATGGAACTTGGGACGATGAGGACGATGATGCAAAGGCGCGACAAACAAAGCTTGCATTCATGAGATTCGTCATGGTCACGTCCAGTATTTTTTCGGTTTACTTGTTATTACATTTCTACTTCTTTGGACTGCATGTAAATGCAAGTGATATCAATTCTGAGGAGATTCGATTAAGAAATTTAGGTAGTACTGGGAAAGACGGTTCGCTTAGTTAACGAAACCCGTGCCTGTTTGTGGCAATTTCCAATATATATTCGGGAGCTGAGTGTCTGGAAAATATTGCAGAAAGTTTTTAACGAATTCTGTTTCTCGTCATATATTGGGTACCTATCTCCAGCCCGTTAGCTAGTTCGTACATCACTTAACTGTACTAGTGACTTTACTTTTAGCCCCGAAAGTCTTCCTTTATTTATCCTCATCGAAGTTACACCAAAAACCCGTCAATTTTGGAGCGTCAATTGTGGAGGTTTTTAGTTGAGTGTCGAAAGACCAAAAATCATAAGGCAAAGCGCGGGAAAATGTTTGCGAGCGGGCCACAATTGTTTTTTCTTCGGTCTCTGACTGGCTGAAAATGTTGCAGAGATTTTGCAGCCGATCACGAAGCTTACTACTGCAAAACCAAAGCAATCTTGTAATTACAATTGAAAACCGCGGTTTATAGCGGTTTCACTGGACCATTGAAAAGCGCTGCGAGGTTGTCATATATAGCCATGCACCAACACACTGTGGGGACAGCTGTTGGCGCATAATCATCGATTGTACCGGCTTGGTGCTCATTAAACCGTGATTAGTCGGTGTTGGGCGCATGCGACTGTCGCCCCTTGCCTTCCCTAGCAGTCACTTGTTGGTGTCCGTCAAAAGTTGCTAAATATTCGTTTTATATCCAATTTGTGTGATGATAGGTGCTGAGGAAGAATTGTTGAGTTAGAGTTTTCGAGTGACAAAGTGTAATTTTTGAAATAGTGCAATCTCGTTTGGATTTACTCAGGGTTATATACCTCGAGGAGTTACCAGTCTCCCTCAAACATTATACATCATTGCCGACAAGACCCCACTGGGAACATTAATTTTTGGTCTTGACCAGAACATCTCTGCGAAATCCGATTAGCTAATTGCACAAAACTGTCACTAACTCTCCTTTTTGGCTCCTCAATTTTTCCAAGGTACCAAGACCGCTTGTGAAGATGAGAGCAGCTTTCTAGGACGCTTGAAAAAAGTTTTTTACCCAGAAGAAGATGATGATGTTGACGATAGTAACAAGAGACAGCAGGGGAAGGCGTAACGTCAGTGAAGTTGTCCAGCTGATGAGATGTGCGAGAAATGAACACCAGTAACGAAAACTTCTTAGCAATGTGCTTCTGTTGGTAAATGACGGAAGTGTAGTTTGCAACTTGCCCATTGGTAAAATAAACGGATCATAACCATTTCATTTTAGGCAGCTAATTTGTATTTATGTTTTCAGTGTCTCCGAGACAATTTCAGTGATAAAAGACCTTATAAAAAATGAATGTGTTTGCTATGTGTTTAATTTTTTGAGATGAACTTGTTTTAACGTGTCTGTGCGTGTATGTGTTGATTTTTTTTAACGTGTCTGTGCGTGTATGTGTTGATATGTGTCAGTCGTATCTTTTGAATTGTCTTTGTAACAGTGTTTCTATGATAAACTGTTCCAGCTCTGTTCAAGTAAAGAAATGAGGGCATCTTTGATCACATGGATTGTTTGCTGTTTGTGAAGTTAATTATTGAACACTTTGTATACTTACCTTACTTGTCATTGCATCAAGGAGAAAACTTTCGGTTCTAAACTAATTTTTTTTCCCTCGAGCTGAACCCGATAAAACTGCGACGAAACCAAAAGGCATGATATCAAAGTGGCTACTTTGGGGCATTTTCCTAAGGGGCTAACCTTGCCATTTGGCCCCAAATGAGCAAAAAGATCACCCCAATTAAATGGTGTAAAATTCCATAAAAAAAAGACGTCTTTCCACTGCCCTGGCATTTATTGCCAAAACCATCCCTCCAACGCTGCCAGAGATAGCTTTCTTGCTTCAAATTAAACTACAGGCCTTAAACGTTTAAGAAAAGGCCATAATAGGGCTTTTACACCTCGTTTTTATGCAATTTTACCGTTTTTAAATTTTGTCATATTTTGGCCCATTTCGGGCAAAATGGTAAGGTTAACCCCTTAGCAAAATGGCCGAAAATAGCCAATTCCATTGCTTTTTTGTTTATGGCCAAAACGTTGCCTCCAAGGCCCCAAGATGGTGTTTTCTTGCTTGAAATTAAATTACAGGCCTTAAACGTTCCAGAAAAGTCCATTATAGGGCTATTAGATCTCGTTTTCATGCAATTTTACCGTTTTTAAATTTTGTCATATTTTGGCCCATTTCGGGCAAAATGGTAAGGTTAACCCCTTAGCAAAATGGCCGAAAATGGCCAATTTCATTGCTTTTTTGTTTATGGCCAAAACGTTGCC
>BLFK01000976.1:1514165-1516665 GCA_014634185.1 Astreopora myriophthalma | reverse complement strand
TACTTGTTTAGTTTTGAACGACTAGTAGATTTATACTAAAACAATTAGATTATTCGCTCTCGATTTCTATGCGTGATAGAAATCTCGAGCTCATAATCTAATAGTTTAATAGATAGCGAGTAGCGGTTTTCAACAAAATGGCGGCCACTTCGTCGCGTTTTTGAAGTGTTTCGAAGTGTCTGCGATGAGGATATAGATAATTTACTTGTTTGGTTTTGAACGACTAGTAGATTTATACTAAAACAATTGGATTATTCGCTCTCGATTTCTATGCGTGATAGAAATCTCGAGCTCATAATCTAATTGTTTAATAGATAGCGAGTAGCGAGCAAATCAGATTACAGGATTCGTAATAGTATGTTGTTGCAATCGAGTTAGAAACAACGCACGTGTTGTTAGATTTCATTGACATATTGCGTAGGAGAAAGAAGCTAAGTGGAATTTTCTCAGGGAATTAGATGGGGCGGAAAACCGGAATTGTATCGGAGTCGATAAGCGGAGTTGTTTTAGGAGTATTCAAAGTTTATTCAGGATGGAAAGAACTTAATAAAAAGGGTGGATTCTTTTTGGACCCTTCTGTCTATTCCTATTCCGGTTTACGATTAACAGGTTTGCCAAAAAAACGCGTATTTCGAAAACGGAATGGTTCTTGCTGAGGTGACGTGAGAACTAACACTCTGAATAGTCTGGACACGACTAAGAGTGACATTTGGCGGCCGCGCACGATTTGGGCGCCAAAATAATCCCAAAGAAACGCGTATTCTCTGTATTCCGAGTAAACCATATTCTGTTTATTCCGTTCATTCTGCTATCAGGAGCAGAATGAACGGAATACTATTCTGTTCATTCCGAAAACGGAATAAGTCCCCCCCAAAACGCGTAAACCGACCATTCCGTCTATTTTTATTCCGGAATAGTCCCAAAAAAATGCACGCTAAGACTCTGGATCGAATCACATATGTGAATGGATTTCTACTAAACAACAAACTGAATTCAGACTTGTGAAGCAAAGTTAAAACAATTTGTCAGTCGCTGCGTGACCGGAAATGAGATAACTTACTCACCTGAACACTATATTACTTTGTAATTTGTCAGTCGCTGCGTGACCGGAAATGAGATAACTTACTCACCTGAACACTATATTACTATGGGTTTTGATTTTCTTCCCGCCATACAGAACCTCGGCCCAGTACTTTAACGGAGTCACACCATTTGACTCTTGGCAGTCCTTCACGTACTCTTTGAAATTCCACTGTGGGATAAAACAAGAAGTCACTGCTAAATTAATGGACTAAGTACAAGGCAGTTTGGGCTGTTTTCCTACTGTCTCTCTCAACTGCACTTTGAGTTACTGCGCAGAATCCAATGAGAAGATCTTTGAAGCTTTTTTACAAAATCAGGCAAGAACGTTGTGGGCATGGTGGGTTTAAATCTTCGGTGGACTCGAATTAAGTTACTTCTGTGGCCCGAAAATGTTTGAAGCTTGAAGGGAAAAGCAACGCCTATACGCAGACCATTGCTGATGCGCCAATTAAGAAGAATTAAGAAGAAAGTGCGCTGCGCAATGAATCGTAAAACGTCTTGAAGGTTTGTTAAGAAATTACGCTAAAGTTAAAAATGAACCAGACCTTTCGAGGGTGCTTCCCCTTAGTGGTTTTAAAACCACTGAAGAAGAGGGAGCACCCTTGAAGCGTCTGGTTTACTTTGAACTTTAGCGCATTTTCCTGGTCAACTAGTCTGTCTTTTTTTTGTTTGACCGTAAGCGGAGATGTTCGCATGACAGAGCTCTGAGTGTAAGATAAATAACAGTCAAGATGGTTGCTCAGAGTTCCTCTTTATTCCATGTGGTTAGTCATGTGACAACTATTAGGGAGGGGAATGGTCAGTCCTGGCACTTTACGTCACACTGAGTGCACATCCGAATGTGGATACTCCTTCGACCTCAAAAGCGCGACTAAACTTGGTTCTTTTTCTTTTTGCTTTTTAATGGACCATTTTACAGTTGTGCCTGTGTTACCTGGCCTACGAATGGAAGTGAGGCTACAGGTGACCTTGTTTTGATACAAACCTCTTTACTTTTCTTATGTAAATGAAGACTAGTTTGCATTACAGCAACACGTTTTGCATGATAAAAACAGCGCGGTCTGTATCAATACAAGGTCACCGGCAGGCTCACTGCCATTCACAGTCCAGGTCACTAAGCAAAAAACTGCAAAATGGCCTATTCGCGCACGTAAGTCTGTTTTGTTCTGGACGCGTACCCAACCTTTGTCTCTGGAAACATGTCGTTTACTCCATCTGAACAGAGAGGCATCACCATTTCTGTACACGCCTGAAATCAAATCAAATCAAATCAAATGTCATAAAGCATTTATATAAACGATAGGAATCAAGACTTGTCAATGTTACTATTGCCATTTTAATCTTAAAAGATTACTACTTGTTTCGTTCACCACCCCCCCCCCAACTCCCTTAATTATTGCCGGATTAGTAATTGCTA
>BLFK01000976.1:1491665-1509165 GCA_014634185.1 Astreopora myriophthalma | reverse complement strand
TTGCAGAGCTCTGGGAATCTTTCCAACCTGACAGTTGTCCTGGTTACTATATTTCTCTCAGCTTTCCGTGTAAATCTCGTTAGGTTTTATAACTATTTCTGTCGATGAGGGAATCTGCCATTGGGGTACTTATTGCATTATTAATTGCATTTTTCAGGTAGTTTTTTTCTTCGTGATTAATGGCGCGTGTGATCTGACAGGTTGTATAGCGGTCCGTAGTTACTGCCCAGAGGTCAGCCTGAGAGGTGCTCAAAACCCACGACAAAGTAAGACATAGAAATCTTAACGATGGAAGCGGAAGAGGGTAGAAAGTCCTGATACATGATCAGCATCTGTAATATCAGCATTTTTATTTGAAAATCGGAGATATAGTGTCAATACAAAACTTAATAATGTACATGAAAAAATTTCTCGATTCTGATTGGCTAAGAGAAATGCAGTTTTTAGGAAACACGATGCAAAAAAAGGTAATTCATTGCAAAAAAAAAGAAAAAACACTTTTTGCGGCTTAAAAAACTTTAAAAATATTGAAAAACCTGTTTTGTTTTGTTTTTTTGACTGAACGCATGAGGTTTGAATAAATTATTTTTGCACGTGATTTCCCTGCGTTGCTTCTGCATAATTATGATAAGCTATCTCGCAATTTTTTCATGAATATTATTAATAAGTAATTACATGATTTTTCTCATGCAATTTGGTATAAATAATCACTCGTAAATGTTTTCAAAGACCACAAATTGCCCTCGCCCTACGGGCTCGTGGAATTTTGTTAGTCTTTGAAAAAAATTTACTAGTGCTTATTTATTCCAAATTGCACTCGAAATCAGGTGATTACCTGTACAAATTAAAAGAAGTGTATTTATTGAAAAACGAAAACCGTCCCCTCGTAAGAATTGGTGTGCAATCCAATAATAAGGGGCAGGTGGTTAGCTTCCTATTATTGAAAATGAACCAAGCCTACTACACTTAATATTTTTAATGACTAAATGGAATTCCCCACTGTGTATGATAGAAAAACGACTTCGCTTCACCGGTTCCAATTTCTTTGCCTGGGGCTTGATTTCATTAACAAGAAAAGTGTAGATTCTACATTCACTCTAAAACAAAAATTATTACAATTACGTTGACTGCCTACGATCACGCCTTACTTACGTTCTGCTTACTATTGCTGTGCTTAATACTTTGACTTTGCAAGCAATTTCCCTGTCATTAACTATTAGACCTGTCATGTTAACGAGTCTGTGCGTCCCACACCCATGCATTCGTTCGGTTGCGGTATGTTTCACAAACCTTTTGCATTTTACAATCAATTTCTATAACAGCCAGGCATGAACAAAGATTGAAAGACACCGACCCCCAAAGTTGGTACGGTATCTTACGAAATAGTGCCTTTCCGAGTGTGCAAGCACATATGTTTCCTGGTATTTCCTGGGAATTTCAGGGCTACAAATAATACTCATTTCCACTTTGCTCAGGTAGACTTGTCAACTCCACCTCATGAATTGCGCCCAAAAATTCAGCGGCTTCAGCTTCCAGGCATGCGTTGTAGCCTTCACAATGGTATGCTCTGAACATGCGTGGAGTGAAGAACTGGTTCGCTGTGATGTGTTGTGGGAACACTCCACAGAGCGTGTTTGACAACCCCCGAAGTGAGTTACCATGACAACGCTCGCAGCAACAAAACGTCAAGCTGTCCACATCATCTGCGTCTTGCTGTGGGCCCACGCCCCATTTGGCTGCCTCAAGATCAACCTCAATGTCACGCAATGCTTCTTTCCATGTCACGCGTTCCTGTTTCTTGGTGCCCCTATCGGGATGCCGTGGAGAGAGCAGCAAAATTTCGCCTTCACCAACTTTGGTTCCCTCTTCAAAAGAGGACTTCTTTTGATAATAGTGCACCTTACATCTAAAGGAAAAATAGCAATGCTGTTTCAGGACTATATGCAAATAAAATGCAAATGACCCGTTTAAAGAAAGAAAATATTTTTAGCTTCGGAAGTCAGAAAGACTTCACTTCAAATGGCTGGAGCAGTGTTGAAAGCACGAAGACAAACTCTTTTAAAAGATCTCAATTTATTGCACTCTCGCCACACTTTTGCACAAGTCATTTCGAGTTAACTTCCGGCTCCTTTTCAAGGCGAGTCCAAGTGTAAAACCTTGGTAATGGCAATTAGTTTACTTTTAAAAGGTGGCTGGCACCAGTTTCCAGTATTTTACAGCACCCCTCCTTTAAAAGACCGATACTACCACTCTTTTCAACTTGACGCTGGAATTATAGTATCAAACAAATGCCCGGCCCAATCATTGGTGAACAATTTAAGATAATTTTCTTGACATCACAAGTTACCATAGCAATGGTATAACCTGTCAAAAACACCCTTAATTTAGCTTTAAGTGTTTAACTAAAAAACGAGCTCGGTGACCCTCACTCTTTACTATCGAATTTTAAACAGCATGTCAAGATTCAACTTTTCAAAGTCAAAAAAAATCATGGGAGTCAGTCAAAAATTTAAGGTGGCTCTGAATCCACTCTCATGAATACAACCTTTACACGTGGCTGACTAAAAATGGCGGACAACAGTCATTTTTACTTTGAGAGGCGCTTGGGAACAAAAGTAGAGTGGAAATTCGCTGCGATCGGCGTATAAAATCGCCAAGTGTGCCCGTACCACGCAACGACGAAATTCGCTGGCGATTTTCGCTGAAATCGTTTTCAACTGAACGCGCGCTCGTAAACCGCACACGTTATCCCTGAGCTGCTCACGTCAGATAACGTCAGTAGCGCGGAATTGCGAAAACCGGAAATAAAGTTTGTTAGATTTGTCCGCTATTCCTCGAAAGTTACCTCGGTGAAGAACCCGGATTTTTTCCATACGAGGAAGAATCGGTTTTTCGCATTCTCATAGGAAATTAACAAAAAAAAAAACATTATCTAGTGAAATCTTTTTTTAGTCTTAAATTCCTACAGCGTTTTCATAAATAACTCAAATTCTACTAGACAGTTTTTTCTCATATCACGTCCTACGTTACAGAATTTGAATTTGAATTTGATTTGACGAAACTTGAAAAATGATTATAGGTCACCGAATTAGTTTTTAAGATATTTTCCAAACGCTAGGTTTTAGAGGGTCTTTGAGAAGCTCTATACCGTTACCATGGCAACAGTTAGGACCTAGCAAACGCGCTTAAAAATGCCCGACTACAGTATCACACAAATATCAAGACGTTACTCTTCTGAAAGGATCGACAGGGTTGTAATCTTTAGCCTTTGGACACCCATTTTAACTGTGGAAAACCCTTTCGATCCTCCTTAACATATGAATGACTTGTAATTTTCATAAGAGACTTCACACTTCTGTCGCCATTATCTTAGCGCTCGGTTTACCTGTAACTTCGGGGTTGGTAGCCCTCGGGCGTGTTGACAAACTTCTCTCTGATGTCTTCGATAACGTCACGGCCATCCAGTCCAATAAACGAACAGTTCAGTTTCTCACGCGCCAATGAAAAGGCCTCAAGCAAACTCCGGCCCCATTCAGCGTCCCATGTCTTGTGACCACCATCTGCCACGACAATCTTGGGCAGGCGCTTTTTCAAGAGCGGCAAGATGGCCAGATTTTCAATATGGCCGCCATCACTCAGACGTAAAATGGGGGGAGGGGAGGGACCACGATTGGCAACAAACAGTATTTGCCTCATATACCGCACTATAGGTACGTAAACAACAAACCATCTGTAAAGGAAAACGAAATTCGTTGGTGAACAAGCAAGTTTCGGCCGGCCGGGGCACATAAGGGGTATAGTGTTCGCGCTCCCCGTCCACCCTCCCTCCACCAACTCTTTCAGTTTCCCGTCTAACTTTGAAATAAAAGCTATAGCTTAGCCATCTTGTATCCGTCATATTGCAATTTTCATATGAAAACAACAAGCACGTGCGAAATAATGTAGAAACGTTACAAATGATTTAATTTACGAACAAAGGGGGGGGAAAGTTAACATTTCAAGACACATGGCAATAAAAATCTTGTTTTGATGAAAGGTGACGAGTATTAGGGCTCATCTAATAAAACTAATAACACTGCAAAATGGAATGATGACGGTCATCGCGTAGGAAGGACGCAACGAGCCTGCTAAAAAGGCCGTCATCTTGGATTTCTCGATTAGCTTAGAGATTCCAAAAACCATGCCCCCAGAGGTGACGCAGGGCCGTTTAAAGAATAAAAACATTTCAGTTGATACGAGAAACGTAACGTTTTCTCATAAAACCCTCCAGAAATCAAAGTTCTGAAAACCATGACCCTTAATATCTTGTTGCCATGGAAACATATCCGTGACGACATGAACAACTCACCGTCCGAGCTTTAAGTTTCCACCTTACATTGATCATACCTTGTCAGTTTTTCCATGGTTCCGGGATTTTCGCTTCCGGTCCTCAGCGTTGAAATAATGATCAACATGCTCAGCATGATAAAAAATAGGAACACTCCAAGCGCCACCCAATTCTCATCTTCTTCCTTCTCACCCCTGACGAAATACACGAGCGGAAAGCTTACCAACGGGATGACACGGATGATCTCAACGAGGCTTGGAAGAATCTTCGAAGGAAAAAGAGCAGGTGAATAGAGGCCACAGAAAACCACACCAGAGACTGTTTTTAAAAAAGGTATTCAAGAATTTCGTTAATCTATCAACTTAAAAAAAAATGATTTGTACTATTTCCTCAGGAAAAGAGTGAGAGAAATGCCAGGGAATAGGGGGGAGGAGGAGAGAACAATTCGCGGGCTCCTGTCTTCAGTGATACTACTACTACTACTACTAATAATAATACTTTATTTAACTACGTAGAACACCCAGGAGCCGGAGGCTCGTTATAACGTGTACGTGAACAAATCAACTGAAATCAGAAAAAATTAAATCAAATCAAATGTTGGGTTTTTGTGGAGAGGGGAAAACCGGAGAACCCGGAGAAAAACCTCCCGAAGCAGAGTAGAGAAACCAACAAACTCAGCCCACATATGACGCCGAGACAGGAAATCGAACCCGGGCCGCATTGGTGGAAGGCGAACGCTCTCACCACTGCGCCAACCCTGCTCCCCAAGTAGGGGGAGATACTTGATTCTTTCAGCTTACCTCCCAACGCCAATTAAGTTTACGAAGGGCCTGGGCATCCGAAACCAGTGAAGATCCCATACCCAGTCCTAACACCACTTGCAACTGCTTAAAGCCCTCCGTTGCAACGGAGTAGGCTCCCATGTTGCGTGCAACCGCGGCAGCTGACGTTGCCATGGCAGCTGATAGTTCAACGTCTTCTGGGTCCAGCTTGTGTTCAAACTGTTCCTGGCCTTCGCGACGATCCAGACGTTCAATTTCTGTTGGTGTCATTATGAGTAGCTCGTATATTCTCCTGTCTGTTTCGTCTAAGGACCATTCATTGACCACGACATTTGACATGTATTGGGGCTTCATTCCCTCGAGATCTCGTAAGGTGAGTGGTCCAGATTCGTAATCCCGCAGTGGTTCGTGCTGGGTTATCCATTTACACGATGTCAAGAATATATCCTCCAAGCCAATCCCTTTGCAACCCCATTTACCTACGCTATCGTGTGTGTAAAATGCACGCTGAAGCCTCCACCTGAGTGGAAAAGATGTTACCACATGGTAAATCTTAAGATCTTAGGAAGCCTTTAGGTATTTTCAGATCACTGTAAGCCGAGATTGTGCACACATCCCGGCACTGGGGGACAAAATGTGCTATACTGGAATTATACTACGCTGTTGTAGCCCTGTATGTTTTTGCTCTTGGTATTATCTGAATACGTTCTCGGCTGTCATAGTAGCGAACTCTGGTTGAAAAATGCCGCGTCACTTAGAGTGCAACTTCCCCTTCCTTACACCCGGGAAATCTTGATTGGCCTATAATAATAATAACTGAACATCATATCACCAACGCCACAAATATGAACATTCAATTGCGTAGAACTTTGAAGTTTTTCATCACTTGCGCGCACTTTGGAACCTGCTTTGCAACCTAACAACGACAACGCTACTAATATTAATAGAGTTTTAAGGGTGGTTTTTACCCACGAAAGGCGTGCACATGCACCCAGCCATGAGAACAAGAGAAGTCTGACAAATTAAAGCCCTGTTTTTGTTTTTCTTTTCAGGAAGACTTACCACCTTCAATCCCAAAGGTTTTTCTTGTTCATTTACTCAGGGTAAGAGTTGTTTTAGGTTAAGTTATGGCTTTTCTTCTTGGCGGGCACAATATTGTTAGAAAGCCACTCACATTGCTATCACGAATCCTGTAATCTGATTGGCTAGCTACTCTTTATGTGTATAAACAACAGCCTCCATTTGGCCCGAAAATATGCTCGCATATTTGTCCGCGGATATTATCTGTTCCGGGAAGCGAACAGTTTTCCGAGAGCGAAGCTCGAGGAAAACTGTGAGCTTCGAGAACAGATCATGTCCAAGGACAAATATCCCAGCATATTTTTAAATATTTTTCCCAACACGCGGATCTGCCGCTCTGTCATATGTCAATCACGTCAAAGTTTGTCAATTGGGTTTCAAATCCCCACGTTTTTCAATTCATTTCGAGCAGATTTCGCCTCGGTTGAGAGAATATGTTTGAGGAAAAAGTACAACATTTGAAAAGAAAAGAAACTTTTTTACTGAAATCCGTGAAAAAACGAAAGCAAGATACAACTTGCGAGTGAGGTTACAGGAAACCTAACCACCATTCGAGAACAAGATCAAAACGAAAAATTGCGGTTAAACATCGCATTCGGTAAAATGTGCAAACCGCCGTGAACAAAACAACCAGCGCTTTACCGTTCTGGTCCTTTTGCCTCGTTTGTCTTGTTTTATCTTGTTAGCCTTGAAGTTCAGTTCTGAAAGTGGGAAATATCACTTGGGGAATATTGTAGGATATCCCCCCTCTATAGCCGGGGCATATTGGGTCACGTGACACAGTTAGATCAGGCGCGTGTGAGCGAAAATATTTGATGGATTATAATTAACAAATAGATTCCATGTTGCCGTGCGTCTGTTCAGTAATAGATCACAGATGACGTCAAAATGTGGTAAGAACAAAAAAGTGGCGCACGAGGCGATAGCCGAGTGTGTCACTGATGTTCTTACCACATTTTGACGTCTTCTGTGATCTATTACTGAACAGACGCACGGCAACATGGAATCTATTTGTTTTATATAATAAAGAATTAAACTTCGTACGCGTAAAAGCAAAAAAACTTTGTAATGATGACGTCAATCGTGCATCTGTCCTCTAATAGATCATAGGCAAGAACCAATCAAAATCCGAGAATAACTTGGGTTATTATATAATAAACAATTAGACTTTTCGCTCTCGATTTCTATCGCGTGATAGTTGACGAGGGCGCAGCCCGAGTCAACTATCACGCACAGAAATCGAGAGCGAATAATCTAATTGTTTTAGTATAAATCTACTAGTCGTTCAAAACTAAACAAGTAAATTATCTATATCCTCATCGCAGACACTTCGAAAACGCGACGAAGTGGCCACCATTTTGTTGAAAACCGCTACTCGCTATCTATCACAGAGCAGATAGCGATTAGCTTAGCCAATCAGAGAACGGCATTCGTGATAGAACGCTAGTAGATTTATACTAATGAGTGATAGATAGTGAGTAGCAAAAAAGCGGCGTTTGAACAAAAAAAAACAATAGCGGCTCCTTCAAATCTTAAAATCAATAAAAACTAGAATGAATTCGAAGTTAGCATGTGAATAAATTGCTACTAAAACAACATAAGACTACTAGTTCTCGTTGTCTATAAGTCAAGAAGTCAACTAGGCGTTACGCCCTTCGTTGACCATCTATTGACTCACAAAACTCGAACTCGTAATATGATTGTTAAATATAAATACGATCAAACTTTGCGGAGGTAATAATAAATAGCCCTGCAAGAACTCCATTTCTGAGCCTTGTCAGAACCGGTTTTATCTCGATTACGTACTGCCTCTTTCAATAGCAACGAACTATAGACTTCAAAATCCAATTGGCGCTTGATGTCAATCATATTCACTACGACAGTTGGCCGGCGGACTAGACAGATAACGGTATTAAAAATAAAAACGAGCAACAGAAAGCGAGGTGTGGCCCATTGACCCAAGCCGCTACAGTGATTGACGGCAGTGGAAAGCAAAATTTGAACTTCAGAGTTCGTATGTCACCGAAAGGGGCAGTAAGCGAGGGGCAATAATTACTTCCCCTGCAAACAAATGCAAAAGTGCAAAAGTTCGCTCCATCACGTACCTGTTAAATAGGTAAACCAGTCGTTGTTGAAGCGCTCCTAACAAAGGCACGACCCACAACACAATCCCACAAGCAAACAGTAGACGATAGAACAAGTAACGAGAATACTGCACACCGAAGATAGTTTCTTTATAGATTCTCCAGTACACGAAGTAGGAATAAAGGTAAATCACAACAACAAAAGACGACCTGCGTCTAAGAACCGGGAAGAAAATCCAGATGGCCACGCTGAATAATAGGACGAGTAACTGGGTCCAGAGTGGAGTGAACTCAAAAAAGAAATTAATGGAGTAGGGAACGAAAGTAAAGGCGAACAACGAACCGAAGAAAGAAGACACCAAGTATAGGTGATTGCGGAACTTTGGCAGCTTCTTTGCCAGGAGGTAGAAAAACACAAATAGCGTCGCCAAGACGGAAAACACGACAAGGCGTTGGTAAGCGTCAGAGCCTCGTTCTATCTTGCAGCGTGGACGCCGTACTCCCATGGCCGAGGGGTCGGTGGCGTTATAACCAGTGCTGTTAGCTTTTACGGTCGCTGGGCCAGGTAAAGGATGAGGGGGTAAAGTCGTGGCAGCTTGGGTGCAGTTATCCTCAGCTAGCAGCATGCCTCCGAAGACGTAATTCACAGCATAGGCAACCGGAAAAACGTAAGATCCCCACAGTATTAAGGGCATTATGAAAGAAACTTGAAGGACTAGTAACACAATTATTGCGGTGTCGACGATACCTTCAAAAGGTTTCTGCCAATTACACATCAACCCTGATCTTTCTCTCATGTGGTCAAAGAATTCCTGGTGCCATTTGGGATTGTCCTTCTTTTCATTCTGATATTTCCAGTCCACGTAGGCCGAGCCTGTGTAACCGCCCCCTGACACGCAGCTGAGGTAGTCGATCTTGGTATTGCGTTGTAAAAGCCTGCGCAAAACACCAGAGCAGAAGGCTGCTGAGCGGATACCACCACCAGAAAACGCGAGGCCTGTTTCAGTCATTACACCTGTGCAAAGAAGGTTTACGATGGAAAAATATTTTATTTTATTAACTCTGCCAAGTATGGCAAGCCGTTTTTAGCAATATTCAAAACTGAGTTCCTGTTCATTTCAATACACAAAGCTTAATTCAATTCAATGAATCAATCAATATTCAATGCATATTCAACATTCAATGCTCGATTTAATATTCAACCGGCCAGCGTAAAACGAAGAATGCGGACTGCGGATCGTGGAACCTGCGGAACCACACCGAAACAGCAGTTTTTCCACGAGAACTGTCAAAATTTCGGTGTTTTTACACAAGAGACGTTAGTACTGACAAAATTATGGAGCGCTGCATTTTCAGTTCCTCGTGCTTATCGCAATAGCTGGAGATACATGAGCGGTTTTCATTGTATAATAATTTGATCGTATGATGATTGTGTATGCTTTTCTTTTGTTTTGAGCCTTTCCAGGCTATTTTGCAATTTCAGTATACTGGTTATTGGGTTTTAGCAAGTTTCTTTTGTATTGTCATTTCAGTTTACGATATGATCTTGGATTCGTGGCTTGAAATGAATCGATCCCGTTAATTCAAGTGATTGTCCGTAAAGTACAACCCCGTTAAGTCATAACACATTGTATTTTGCGATCACTAAAAACTGCAAAAACCAACCGGCCTGTCAAATTCACGTAAACTCGTGATCATCAAATACCAGAAGAGTTCAAACGGTTCAAAATTCCCCGTCCTTTCTCGGCCTCTGAACTAAACGTTGCTAGTAAAATAAGGTAGGTTGTTATACGAGGAATTCAAATGGAGAACACTCACTCAGCCACTCTATTGTGCATGGTCGAAGCCGCGATAAATGTCTTATATACTGGTTTCAGTACACCAGTTCATCTACATTTATTACGATAAGGAAAATTACGACAAACGTAATTCCACACGATTTTACAATGTATTGACGTCTGTTACGCCAGAAAACGAAATTTCGACAATACCCGCGGAAAATTTGTGGTTTTGATGTGTTTCCACTGGTTCCGCGATCCACAGTCCAACTTTTACACTGACCGGCTGAATATTGATGTGGATCAAGGGTTTTACATTTCAAATTATCCAGCACATCTACAGATCTAATAGTTTAAATTTTTCAAGTATTAAAATATTGTGTTGATGCATATGTATACTAGTTCACGAGTGCTGGCGAAGAAGGCGTTTTCCTTGCAAAGTGAATTCCAGATGTTTACTGATTTCCGTCGGCCACATTGGTGTACCATATTGGCAGACAAAGATGGCGCCGCGATACAAAATGGTGTACCACACAGACTTGAGACTTCAGTTGTTTAAGTAGTTGTCGTTTACTACGTATCAATTTCTTGGCATTTTCATTGAACGGTTAAGAATTTACTTTTCTTATGGCGTGACAGTGAAAACGATCTATGGAATATAAGAAAATTGAGAACAGATCTTCGGTAATAATTAAAAACAACAGGGTTCTTCCAATGTTAATCCCCTGGCAAGGCTAATATTTCTCCCTAAACAAGACGCCTTGAAGCGTTCACGTGGGATGCGTTAAGTGGCTCATGTCAAACTTCAGTAGAGCATTACGAAGGGCTTTGTTTGTCCTATATCAAAAATGGTCCGTAATGTAAATTAGCTGATGACAGTTTCCCCACAGGCGCTCTAAGCTCAAAAAAGGTGTACTTGTCCTTTGCCCACCTGATAAAGACTTGCGGTGTGTTACAACGGCCTGAATTTCTCCCTAAACAAGACGCCTTGAAGCGTTCACGTGGGATGCATTAAGTGGCTCATGTCAAACTTCAGTAGAGCATTACGAAGGGCGTTGTTTGTCCTATATCAAAAATGCTCCGTTATGTAAATTAGCTGTCAAACTTCAGTAGAGCATTACGAAGGGCGTTGTTTGTCCTATATCAAAAATGGTCCGTAATGTAAATTAGCTGATGACAGTTTCCCCACAGGCGCTCTAAGCTCAAAAAAGGTGTACTTGTCCTTTGCCCACCTGATAAAGACGTGCGGTGTGTTACAACGGCCTGAATTTTTAGGCTTTGTACGGGAAAGAAATCGGCTTGCATCTAAAGACCTAAATCACCAATATTTCACAGCTATGTGAAATTTAAGGCTGGAAAAATCTAGCCAGCCAGCAATAAATTGCGCTGGCCACAACTAGCACCGAAATATCTTTGTTGTCAACTTACAAACCAGGAATGTGTTTACAGCAACGGGCCGCAAAATACGTAATTCGATTCGTAGTATTGATTTGCGCATCAGATTACCAAATTGCGTTACGGAAAAAATTCTCAAAAATTCGACATTTGATCGATCTTTGCGAAAATTCTCGACACATAAAGGTCATATGATAAGGGAACTTTTTGCTATCAACCAAAAATTCTCGGTGAACAAATTAATATAGAAACAGCTTCAGCTATAACGGCGCTACTGTCTGCTAGGAACAGCTTAACCCTCAAAGTAAGACAAGAATCTCTTGGGCTTTTCAAAAATCTGATTAAAGACATATTTTCGCAAGCACGGCATTCGTGGAAAGCAGCTTTAGAATAAATATAATTTACTATTTACTATTTATAATTAGATTTTAGTATTGTTTGTAATCTTAGCTGATTATTTTACCGTGCATAAATAATAAAATATCATGTCATAAATATCGCCTGCCCATCCGAGCTACCCTGGGCGAGACAACTTTTCATACATTTCCTATAAAAACGCGGCGAACCGTTTACATCACGAAAACTGAATTGAATTATTTTTTTATATTCGGAGCAGTTTCAGAATACCCGGGCAAGTAATTATTTCGTGTAAGGCTAATAAAACGACTGCTCCCGCAGTCCCGCAGTCCCGCAGTCCCGCACTGCCGTTGACGACTTCGGGACTGAGGGAGCAATATCTGACGACGCGTATTGAAGTGATCGGGTATTCTAAGTTTAGCCCTTTAGGAGTCATCCTGCTTCAAACGAGTTGAAAGACGCATTGCTTTAGCGTACACATATGAATTGATTAAAAAAAGGGCGGAAGGTATATAAGCAAATCCAAGAGCTTGCGTACAACAAAGAGCAGTCTTGTAACCCTCTATATACACAAAAAAAGCACATAAGGAGGACGAGGTTTATAGCTCTCAGAAGCAACAGATAACGCTTAACTTGACACACTCCATCCTCGGAGAGGAATAAAAAAAACTCTCGCTGCATCGACTATCTGACCCTGGATCTCCGAGGACGGATACACTCGGGCCGTGAACTTGTCACGCACATGAACTAGGCAGCACACAACACATGGCACACACGTCTGATTTGCATGCTCTATGACGCAGTAAGCTAGCTAACCTAGAGCCTTACCTGAATGCCAGAGGAGCTCAAATCCGACCAGTGTTCTTTCGATCGACCCCCAAGCGAAGCAGTATCAAGAGCGCGTCCGATCGAATAATTGCGGTCAGTATGAAAATGAGCTCAAGAGGCTCATGGCTTTTTGAATAAAATTAAATACAGCGTGGAATTTATGCGATTCACTTCTTTTGAATGACAATTCATCAATTATCAAGCATCGCAATCTTGTAGAAGATTATTGCATACCTTACGTTCCAAGTATTGCATTTGTAAAGTGTTAGTTAAGTAGATCATACACGTTGGACTGGACTAAATGGGTAAACTTGCAAAGTGCATCCAAAGTTCTCTTCATTGATGCCAAGATAATCAACCCTCTTTCTCTAAGATCAGTCAACCTTAACAGTAACAACTAACCATAGGAAATTTCTTGTCGTGACCAGTCAGGATGGAAACCGGTTCTCTCGAAAAATGCTTCAAGGTAACTCGAATATGTATGCTAGAGATTGATGTCAGCCTAGTAAATGCAGAAGGCTTATCAGGCTTATACCTGGCAGCACATGTTGTCCGTGTGTTCTTATTTTCTCGCCCCGATAATATTCAGTAGTTTTACAGGCAAAGTAATTAACGTTGTGGACGAGGCTGTTGTCAATTTGAATTTAAATCAAGTATCAGTCCAACGATCAAGTGCTATTTCTGGAAAAAATCTAAAATAGAACGATCTTTGTTTTCATATTTTTCCTCACTCACATATACTCGTCAATTTCCGATCAAGCTGTTTAAGTGGTATCTCTGGATATTGAACGAACATAGGAACACTAGCAACCTCCGAAAATTTGAGCCCGATATACCGGAATAGTTCTGGAGAAATTCTTTTTTAGAAACTCGAAATTTTGCAAAAAACGTTTTGCTTATTAACGATTTTGCCACACAGCAATTTTGGAGTTTTCGATGCCCAATGATTCCTTAAATATTGATTGCAAAGAGCTGAAAATTGTACAGAGTCTTCAGATTGACCAGCTCTTGCAACTTTTGAATTTTCATTTGCATGTGCGGCCAGCTTTTTTTAAGGCCTAACTCTTATGCTTATTAGCAAAAATGGAAACAATGACGTCTTGCATCGTCGCATGCTAAGCCAAGCAGAAATCCGGATGCAGTTGCAGTAAGAAGCGATTATGAATGTCATGAATGGGCTAGACTCCTGCCAAGTTAATTCAGTTTTTTTCCAAATATGGCTGGGCCACTTTCTAGAAAGCTTGGCATCTTTTTATTTGTGCTTGTTCAATACAAACTCAAGGAAATAAGAATATCTGAAGTAAACAAAGTGATCGAATACACCGCGGCACTTGCGCGCTGCTAAGTGGCGTAAGATTTTGAAAATTTGCCTCTAAATTGTGGGTTTTTTAAAAGAAAAGGTTAATATGCAAATCGAAAGCCATAATTCGAAAATCATAATTTTTCATTACTCTGAAGCGGATGAGTTTGGCTCTGTCAAACTGACAAGTCAGTTTGTACTTCACTTGGGTCTTTGTCGAGGCTTGCCCCCAGATGAACGGATGTCCGTGATGATCGATAGCAAAAAAAAAAATTGGACAATTTGCGCCAGAAATGTTTGTTTTGAAAAGCCAGCGGTTTCAAGGATGCTAGCGGATCTCTGTGGTGCCGTGTTGGAGGAATGGGTATCAGAGAAAGGAGCGAACTTTTCAGAACTTACAGGGTCGAGTTCATTCCCAGGACCTTTCAGGGCGGGGCGAGGGGAAAGGTCCTGGAAACGAAGTTGTTGCAATTTACATGTACTTGTGTCATCGCAGTCTATGGAGGCACTCCAAGAGATCATATCTCCAAACCAGAAAGATGGATATGTTATTTTTTGGGGCTCCCAGATTCGCGAGGCCACACGCACTTCCGGATCAAACGACACAAGTGCTAAAGTACGGCTTCCTTAGTTGAAGGTCTCCCTGCTAAAACCTCCAAATTCGTAAAATCAAAGTGATAGTCTCTCTACCCTAGTGGGAAAATTAGTATCGGCGTATTCTTGAAGAATAACAAAAACTTCCACATGTGCATGCCTTGGGTAAGAAACAGTTCACCGCTGTTATAAAGCCGCGAGCTCAGGGGCCTGGCTTTTGACTGCTAAGGTTGACCTGGTTTAATATAGGTCTCACTTTTACCAGTAACGCCTGTATCAAAACAAAGTCAAATTCAACCTTGATTCCACGCAAAGGCCAGGGCACCACGTATTTTGCCTTTAAAGGGCCAATGGGGATAGTCTCGCTGGTCAATAGTTGTTACTCTTATCTGTTTCGTGTAAACAAAATTGATATTACTTACCCTTTAACTTCTAGGTTGGTGTCCCAGTGGAATGTTCGTGAATTTCTCTTTGACATCTTCAATGACATCTCGGCCATCCAGACCAATGAACGAGTTTCTCACGCGCCAATGAAAAAGCATCAAGCAAGCTTTGCCCCCAACTTACTGTCGTGGGCTTTGTAACCACCATCTGCCACAACAATCTTGAGCAGGCGCTTCAAGAGCGGCAAGATGCCAAGATTCTCAATATGGTCGCCATCACTGAGCCACAAAATGGATGCCATAACCCGGAGCGTACAACTCCCTATGTCACGGCATTTTTACAGACCAAGCTATTTATAGACATGTTTTTCCCGCGAAAAGTTCAGTTCCAGTCCGTACGCTTCCAAGCAGTTAATTATGCAAGGCTTATGATTGGCTAGCAAGGCTCCTGTAGGAGTCTGAATTCGAGGGAAAATCAATCTAAAATTAGCTCGGTCGGTGAAAGCGCCGTGACACAAGTATATTGTAGTTGTACGCTCCGGGTTGTGGGCTCCTGGTGGAGGGCAGGGACCGTGATTGCAAACATACAACAGTTGCCTCATGAACCGCAATAAAGGCACGTGAACAGTGAACCACCTGTATAAGAAAAAAATGTTATTTACGAAAAATTAATGCACTTCATACATCTGTTTTAAAAGCCGGAGAACTTGAACCCTCGGCAGACTATTAATTAAACAATTCTTAACTCAGTAGAGCTACACAGTTGCAAGAGAGATTCGGTCGGTGTCTTAACAGTACCACATACCGGGGTCTCGGGGTTCGAGACTCGGCGTCATATGTGCGCTGTGCCGCGGGCGCGGTTTTTGATAGTTTTCTACTCTTCTCCCGTCGAGGTTTTCCTCGGGGTACTCGGGTTTCCCCTCCCCACAAAAGTGAGCATTTCACTTGATTAGAGTTCATTGGCATCATTTAACATGTAGTGTCCCCAATTAGTGCTCCGCTGCAGAGAAATCCTTTGACTCTTTAATAAAGATTGTCATCTAGGGGGAATTTGGCTTGATAAGATCGGCGTGATTAGGAATTACTACTTGAAGCAAAGATCTCTTTTAACGTGTATGGAACGACCTCAGCAGGGAGCTTAACAAACAGGTGATAGTTTATTTTCTTTCATTCACCATACCTCGTCGTCATCTCCAAAAATCAGGCATTTTCGCGTCCAGTCCTAAGCGTAGAAATAACGGTCAATGGCGAAAGCATAATGAAGAATAACAGCACTCCAACGGCGAACCATAACTTGTCTTCAATCCTCTCTCCTCTGACGAAGTATACGAGTGGAAAGGATAATATATAGATTTAGCCAAGCCTAAAAGCGGGGCTCCCGTTTAGTGCTTTCATTTCCCTTTAAACTGTGAAAGCATTCTAAAATATTGCGAAAGAAATTCACAAGCGTTTTTGACTATAGTTTAGTGTCGAGGTCTGTTAACAATTTTGTCTGCTTTCCACAGCACGGAGTCTTTCCGCTTCTCGGTGTTCTTCGCTACAATTTTGTCTGTTTTCCACAGCACGGAGTCTTTCCGCTTCTCCGCGTTCTTCGTTAACATTTTGTCTGTTTTCTCAAGCCCGGACTCTTTCTGCTTGTCGGCGTTCTTCGCTATAATTTCGTCTCCTTTCTCTTTCCCGAGCGCGCATTCTTTGGCGATCTTCTTCGCTCATTCTTCCCCAGTTAATTCTTGCTCTCTGCCGCTCTCTTTCCCGTTGCTCTTCACCTGAACCCTGTGTTCTGCAAATTATATTTTCTCTGCTATTGCTTGTTGACAAAGCAATAGAAATTGTTTCGTTTATCCTTTAGTAAAACTTTAACAGTGTAGAGTAATAATATTGTCTCAAAAGGACAATGAACTGAAAATTTCTTTTTCAGTCGTCAACGCAATTTCCCGCCAAAAATACGCGGGATACCAGAACTCGAGACTTGAGCCCGCGATCTAGTAAAACAATTACTGGTCAGCGGACAGCTTCCAAATAAACACGTCACCTCGATGAGTTCACACACGAGCCCACAATATGATGACCATGTGATACTGGTCAGTGGCTATCCCGTTTTGACAGCTGTCGATTGACCATGTGAATGTCCAATATAAAAGATGTGGATTTGCCAAGACACGCCTGAGATACCCCTCCCTTCCTTTTGATAGTCTCCCCTACCTTACCCGTACAATCTGTAGACGCGTACGTACGTACGCTCGGTCAGTCACGTGACAACCAAACGAAAAGAGGTTGACCATATTCCATAAGTATGGGGCTCTGTCCCACTATGAAGGGGAGTATACGGAAGAACCTGAAAGGAAAACCAACAGATAAATGTAACTGAGTTCAGTTACTATCCCACACCAGAGACTATATGAAGTTTGTCAAAAAACTATTTCTAGCCACCTTAAGGAGGCAGATTTATTATCGGCATCGTATCGTATCGCATCGGTATCGCATCGGTATCGGTATCGGCATCGGTATCGGCATCGGTATCGGCATCGGTATCGGCATCGGCATCGGTATCGGCATCGGTATCGTATCGGTATCGTATCGGTATCGTATCGG
>BLFK01000976.1:1458069-1478515 GCA_014634185.1 Astreopora myriophthalma | reverse complement strand
GGAATTTTCAAAAATGAACGTGATCCTTTTTTTTTTTTTTGCATTTATGTGCAAATTAAGAAAGAGAGGAGCCCTGTTTTCAATTTCTAACAGCATATAATGAATAGACAGCTACACGAACAGTGAACACCAAAGCACATGCCCTTACAGTGTCTGGCCCATGACGCTGCCCATGTTGGTCGACACATCAAGTCTAGAAAGATTCACGGCTACAACAACGACTGTCTCCCACTTGGACCTAGTCCCTCCTAGACTGGACGAGGAGGACTGGCTATGACGACCACCATCTACTTCCGTTTCTGAGGAGCTCTCGATTACTTTTAGTCCCGGCTGTTCAGAAGAAATGACCTTCTTGCCACCTGAAACACAACATCAAGAAGCAAAATTATCACCTTAAGTAGGGCCCCGTCGGTAGGAGCGTCCATCTACACTGTCATGTATGCGTCATCATTTATCACCTTATCCGCTTGCACAGTTCAAAGGCATGATGGGAAATAAAAAAAGGCGAGGTTGTGACAACATGGCGTAGTGTCTGTCGCGTACATAACATACACCAGTAGGTTCATGTGCCGACACAGGAGTAAACGGAGCTATTTTTGGAACGACATTCCGCGCGCAAAAAAACACAGCAATCAAGTGAACCCTAAATGGCATTGATTGACAGCTATTATTTATGCCATACATTGTTTTGCACAGAGGAGAGTGCTGAAACCATGGCAACCCCTTTTTGCGGGAGTTTCAAAAACTAAAAATAACCTCCTCTACTCCTGTGCTGGTTACTAGGACCATAACATATGGACGCTTGCTACTTATGAACTCCTGCCTTCAAGTATGCCACGAAAATTCAGTTCACCACTAACAACAGAAGCATCATCATTGACAACGTTAACGCCACATCTCCGTGGTTCAGTCAGCTGAACAACAGTCATAATCATTACCGCGAGCAAATCAATTGTTTGGTGTTCCTTACCTGACATTGCCGCACGTCTCCTGACAGGAGACGAGGCTGTTGCGGAACTCAATAAGCCGTGCTTAGTCCCACTCATAGTCATGGACCGAAAAAGACTGGGTGATGTTGGAAGGAGCCCGAAAAATGTGCTACCGGAAGACGGTACTCTACGGTGACCTGAAAATAGGATGGATTATGATGTGAGAATAATCCAGATTCAAATTCACTTAGACCGCTGGATAAACAAATCAAAGGAGCCTTTGTACAGGGTGAGGTTAGCGTCAACCTGAAGAAAATTTACTCACAAATACCAGCAAGAAAGTTTTGAATCATAAAAGAATACAAACTACACAGAAGTGAGAGAATTCTCGCCGGTACGATTCAGGTTGAGGTTGACCCTGTACAGATGTGTCTTGTATTTTTATCTAGCGGTTACGGTGAATTCGAGACTGAACCATTGATATTTCAGCGACAAGTTATTGTGAACATAAATACCATAAAAACACATTTGAAATCACTGAAGGCGCCTTCAATGGTTTTTGCGATAACTTCCAGAGCTTGGTTCAATCTTGCCACACACGGTGCGAGGACCATATGTCGCTTTCTGAATTGACTAAGAGTGTTACGACTCCCCTGCCTCCGTGCGATGTTCTTTCATCACAGGGTCCCCAGCTTGAGGTGACTTGTATTGGAGGGCCTGTTAGTTCACCACAGGATACCCAGTATGAAGTGTCTACGAGTACTGCTAGAATGAACACTTCCCTGGATGGAATCCTAGTCCTTTTTAACATAACCAACAGGTGACCAGTACGGTTAAGTGGGCCAAAGGAAAGAAAACATTCGAGGCAGAAGCAGAGTTGATTGTAAAACAAACAAGGCGCTGTTATGTCTTTCTAGTCGAGTTCCAAAAAATAGCCGTATTTAACGACAGGCCCCAGTTGTTCGAAGGGTGGATAGCGCTATCCACTGGATAAGTCAATTGGATTTGCTAGTTCTTACCTTTCGAACAACTGGAGCCAGGTCGCTCTTGCACCTGTGAGAAAACAAGACCCGAACTGACCTGACTTTTGTTTGTTGGTCGGTGATCTGACCGGTGTGGATGGCACTGGTTCTTCATGGGATTCTGACATGGACCGAAACAGCGAAAGCGACCGACGCTTCACAGGGGGTGATGTAACCACAGGGACCTCTTTTTCGTTGAGAGACGAAGCTCTAAAAACCAACCAGAAACATCGAAAAACTGAACAAGCATGCAACTACAATGAGATGAAAAATATCGAAAACGGAAGTTAAGAAAAAAAGAACCTAAAGTACAAAGCAACGATGTCTTCGTCTTTTAACGCGACCGTGGTTTGTCAGCAATGTTGCTATCGTATTAATACCAAGAGTAGTGGAAAAATGAACAAACAAATATGAAATAAATAGAAAAAGTGAACTTGAAATGTTAGCGTTCTGTTGAGTAGACTGTCACGAAAAAGCCTGCGAAACACAGCCGTTGGAGAACGTTACGAGTAGTATTAATTTAACTATAAGTACTTACCTTCGTTTCAAGTCTGTGTTCGCTGGTTTATTCGGAGATGGTGCATCAGAGGCCTGGTCAGTTCCCGTCGCCGAAGTCTTGGTCGCGTAAGACCCTTCTTTTCCAAGGAACAGTCGCTGCACAAGTCCTCCCTTGTACCAGGCTTTCGGGAAGTCTAAGATCTCGTTGAGGCGTCGCATGTCATAGTTAAAGGTTGCTGATCCGATGTCACATATACCTGATTAAAAAAGTAATCCAAAACTTGAACAGAAAAAGGTAACTCTCCCAATAACGAGTTAACGACGAAAACAGCTGGTCTCAGTTTTCAAATTAAGAAATAAGGGGGCGGGGGGGGGGGACAAAATGTGGCAGCAAGAAAAAGAAACTTAAAATTGTCATCACCCTGTCGAAGACCTTAGGCCTCATAGTGGATTCGCTGGAAATGGAATTTTAATGGGATTTCCGACTAAAACTAACACAAGGCTCCTCGGAACCGTTCAATGAAAAAAATAAAAAATAAGAAAAAAACGATTTTACTTAATAAATGCAGCATAAGAAGAAGCACCTTACCAGAAACCTTGACAACCGTTGAAGACCCAGTCCCCGTCCCGGCCAGAAGATCTGGTGATGACGTCTTGTTTTTATCTTCCGTCACGTTAGCAGCAGAGCCGACCCTCCGGCGTGACAGATTAAACTTCACGAATTCCACGTTCAAACTAAGCGAGTCTTTCTTTCCCGACAGTGGCTGCGTCTGAGACGGCGCAAAATGAAACCGTGGTCGACTCTCTTCCGCGTTCTCTTCGAGATCTGAGGGCGAACTCGAGGTACGACCTAAGCCAATGTGCTGTTTACCGTAAGGATGGAAAATACAGAATGAGAAGCGTGACAGACAAACTGTGAAGCTTATGCCCCCACTGTCAAAGGTCACAGTTGAAGAGGTCAAGCTGGAGTCCAGCTGGTCTAGTCTCGTATGGGTTGGGTCTCGACTGCCATAAGGAAATGACGCAGTCCGCAACAAAGATTTGTTGGGGCTTGAATTGGACGAGAACACTACATCTAATGCAGGCAACCGCAGCATACACTCTACACGCGAAACCGGAAGACAGCTGAAGCGAATATCAGACGGCTGTACCCGGATTACAACCACCACATCCACCGGAAATGACGAATACTCCGACATCGAAGAAGATACCACAGAGCCGCCCACTTCCGCTTCCGTATCGCTGTCATCATCTACGCCGTCCGTCATTTCCTGTTCGTCCGGCACGCTGATTGGTTGTAGCGCTTGTTCAATGAAATCCAACAAACGAGGTTTTAGCACCATTTCTTGTGGGAGTGCCTGGAAGAGTACCCACACATAAAGTCCTGCCTTCTTCACAATCTTTTTATTCGAGGTAGTGCTAGGGTTCGCTAAGCCTTCCATACTCGCACCGCCTGAATCTGGCGTGTCGAGGCCAGCAGGCGGCGTGGACAGCTCGCTGTCCGTAGATATCTCACAAACCAAGGGGGCACTGGGTGTACCCCTAGGAGCCCCTCCCTCAGAGTCAATGTTCGAGTGGTAGTGTACTCTAACCTCCACAGCTGGTAGCAACAGTTTAGTGTCCTCAGGTTGAGCTTTCTCCTGGGTCCCTTGTTTGTTACGCTTCGGTCCAACATTAGTTTGAAACACAGGTGTCGATAACTTTCCGCGAGCGGGGTCGAAATGCTGGAAGCGCTTCCCAGAGATTCTGAAACATAAAGCAAGGTGGAAAAAAGCACGTATTACCGACGTACAGTAGCTTCAACAGAGCGTGATCTTTCTTTCTTTCTTTTTCTTTTTTTCTTTTTTAAACAACAGATGTCGATCACGAAAATTCTCGAATCATTGGTGTATTCTAAAATCCAATCGGTTGCGCCAAGTCTTTTGGGCATCTGTATAGCACAGAGGAGTAGACCTTATTTGATTTTGTAAAATTCATTAATAACTCATGGAGGTGACAACCAACAGAAACGCAGTATTTAGGTCACATGTATAGCTCTGTAATTCCCGATATAGTAAGTGTTAACTCCAATTAGTAGTCTGTATTGAAATTACAGATGAACCATTCTATAATTTGGATACAGAATACTAATTTACCTACTATACCACACAGTCAGTTCACAAGTCAGATTTATTTACACTGCCAGATTTATTTATAATTGCGAGCAGTAAAGATCGATATAGATCTCCCGCTCATATTGTATCCATCGCTTATTCAGGGACGCCCAAGCACCAGTTCTTGTTCTTTACTTGCCCGCGAAACCGTGCGGAGGTACGGATGGATCACGGGGGCCGGGAGGGAGAGCAGAGGGTTCACTGAAAGACCCATTTGAAGTAATATATCAAACACGAAGAAGAGTGTTTCGTCAGATATCCAAACACCGGGGAGCGAATTGAACAACGAGGCCGAAGGCCGAGTTTTTTTAACCAAATTCGAGGAGTTTGGATATCTGATGAAACACTCTTCTAAGTGTTTGATATGAGAAATTTGAGTTTTAAGTTGCCCAAATTTTATGCTAATTAAGATCACATATCCAAGCTTTCTTTTGTTCTGTGCTTATGAATTATTAATGAGTTGAGATCCATGTGTACGGTCTACAGCCACCACTTACTTTGATTCTGTTGTTTCCTCTTTTTCCCCGTCATCTGCAGGATAAAACACACATTTACCGCTGTCGATATCAACGGCCACATCCAACTCAAAGTCAAGATTCTGCTGCTGCTGTTGTGTAAGAGCAGACTTCTGTGACACCAAGCTCTCATTATCCGACTCACTAGGGGTCCTGAAAGTCACTCTTGGACCCGCGCCACCCTCCCCCTCCTGGTGCGGGGTGTTGGCAATATCATTCGTTGGTCTCGTTGCCTTGATGCCAACGTTTAAAATGTCGGGAAGTGACGGTGAACGTGCACCAAATATGGCATTCTCCGATTCGTCCTCACAACTGATCACTGGACAGTCGCTCGGTAAAAGTTTGTCTCCGTGTTTTCGTGGCGTGGGTGGCATTTCGACCATTTCGCTCTCCACTTCGTCAAGGTCGCTACTAGCTTGGGTCCTCAATCTTGACCGTGTTCGCGATCCTCGCACCTTTTCCGATTTGACTTTTCGATTGACCAGATTAAACCTGTGGGGAAAATAACGTCTTTCTTCAAACCACTTTTAATCACAAAAAAAGATCTTTGAAGGAATGAAGTTTCCGTTCAAACATTGTAGGATCTAGTTTGCACGCATTGCGAGCCTACAAGATTACCCATAATTCTCTCGGGGGCGCTTTTTGTTTACATGTGCTTTTGAACCTGGAAGATTTTATGCTTGGAGAGGTTGTTTCGCAAAATTTCTGTTTTGAACTGGTTTATATCTCAGAAATCTACTGTACGAGGTAGCTATCGTGTTTTGTATTTGTTTACTTTTAATTTATTCCGAATTATTCGAACAGTAACATTTTAGCTCTTTTGTAATGTTTGTTTATGGTTTTCTGCCAGTGTGCCTCATCAGTTGGAAATAAACCATTATAAGCTAAACTGGAGCTTTTTAACATATTACCAGATCAAAAAGCAGACAGTACCGATCGGTCTCTGTTGATTGCTGCATTGACGATCGTCCCGAACGTGATTGGCGCCGGAGTCTCTTCCGCACATCTTTGCGGAATTCGTTGAAGACAGCGCTCTCGAGGTCCTGTAGTCTTCTTGTTTCCTGTTCCATAATATAGGACTCCACATCTTGCTTTCTCCTGCAACAAAGAAATGTTTCTTGACGATCCTCATGTGTATCCTGCAGTTTAAACTTAGATCTCGCAATGATAGACGTGCATAGAATGTTCAAGAGTTTATAACATATTTAACAATTAGACTACGAATTCGAGTTTTCTGTTAGTCAATAGATAGTCAACGAGGCGCGTAGTATCTGACGCGAACGAGTAGTCTAATTTTTTTATTAGAATTCCACTCACATATTACCATCGAATTCATTCCAATTTTTATTGATTTTAAGATTTGAAGCCGTTTTTGTTCAAAACGATGCCTCTTTTGCTACGCACTGTATATCACGCAATAGATAGCGAGTAGCGAGCCAATCAAGTTACAGGATTCGTCATAGTATGCGAGTAGATTTCCACTAATGTGATTTATGATGAGGTGATGTTATAACAAGCGCTGTTATTGGCCTACACAGCATGCTTACGTCTGAGATTACGTCATCTTAGCATTCACCCTTTGTCTCGTTAACCAATCAAACCTTTTGCTACACTGTTACAAGCGCGCTGATTAGCCCAACGTTGACGACACTCACGCTCACTCATGACTAGGCTCGGGTTTCCCGACTTCTTTAGCGCTCTCGTGGTTTCCTGCGTGCTTCATGTAATGTTTAAAAAACGAGCAGTAGTGTTTTTAGACCCGATAAAACACGTGCTGCGAGTTTTTTGAACAGCTTAAAAAACATTCCACAAAAGCGTGTCCCTCTGGAGTCTGAACAATGGTTCAAACTGTGAGAGGAAAATATTGGCACACAAGAAAAACAAGCTATGCCTTATTAGTATTCTTTATATAAAGAACTCAGACATGGAGTGTTTTATCGGGTATAAAGCTCATGCACGTGACGTTTTATCGCTGACTCGATAGGCTGTTAGGCTCATGAATTATTAACGAGTTTTTTAAAACAGAACAGAGCACGGTTGAGGCTTCTTTATTTGTTAAATCATACTGAAATATATGAAAGGCTCCCATACTGACTGTGCAGACATACGTTCTTAATGTCAGAATGATCATCACAATGGAAAAAGGAACTGAAAAAGATCTCTTCGGTAACTGGCTTCGGTGGTGTGGCACTGTTATTCTACAGGCCCTCTAGTGTAGCCGCTGTTATTGTTCTCAGGGATAGATGCATTGTTTCTGTTGTTTGTTCTATTGTTTGCAAAGGTAGCAAGCCAATGATGTGAGACCTTGTGAGACCTGCAACGTGACTCGTGAGTGAGTCCTTCATAATTCTTTCTTCAGCTTTTACTCATTTCAGCACCCTGCTTTTTATTGAGATAGCTTCTCTTACAACATGCAGATTAAAGGAGCTATGTCACGGTTAAATGGGTTTGAAAAGTTTAGCTAAACTTTTCAATTTTGTTGTTTGTAATCCGTGTCAATCTTCTCCATCCTTAACCATCCTTGTTCCTTTCTGGTTTATTATTATCTCTTTGGTGTTTTTCCACCTTTGTAAAGCATTATTTTCAGGTTTCCTTCAATTTAAAGGTAAATTTGTCGATGATCAAAATACCTCAAAATATTGTGACAGAGCCCCTTTAATAGCAACATGTAGTCGCAAAACAGCACACTTTACTCCCTCACCTAAGCTCATTGACCTTTCGTGCTTGTTCCCACATATTTTTCTCAATATTTCTAGAGATTCTTGCATCCGTGGTAGCTATACCGTCCACCTCATCTCTGCCCAGATCTGCAGTGTCCAGGGATGGATCTCTGTCCTGTAGCTCCGTCACGGAGTCAATGTTGGCCACGTCCGGATCACCAGCCAATGCGGTCAGCGTCTGCCCCAAAGACGACAGGTGTTTGCCAATGCTGGTATCACAGTGGAGCTCAATACCGCGCATGCGCCATTGGAACGACATCACCCACTTCCCTGCCTTGATCATGTCTGTCATTGACAAGGAAACGAAAATTAATTTCAACGTGAGTCTGCAAAACACGAGCTATAAGGGAATTGATATTCAGCTGGTTTTAAATTAGACCGTAGAAATTTGAAATAGGCCCCTGGGAGGGGATCGATTCATTTGATTTCTTTTGTGAGGAAGGCGAGGGTAGCGGTGGAGACCATTAAGAGCAAAATGTGTGTAGGTCATGGCGAAAAAATAAACACTACCTCTCAAAGAAGGGCAGGAAATGAAATTCATGCATAGAACAATTACCCCGCCCCTCGCGGAAATACGCTAAGTGAATACTAAAGGATTTCAATTATAAGACCTTCCACAGATTGAGTGATTAATAAGAGACACAGGCAACCCAATTGTGCCCTTACCTGGTGTAATAGGATACCTGTGCGTTCTTGAGCACAGCTCGTACGTTCCTTCCGGAACCACACCTGCAAGGAAGAACAACAGATCGGATAAAGATGGAACGCGATTTTCAAAAGCAGAATTTATCCAAGCTTAGTTGCATTAAAAAAAATTCTAAAGAAAATGTTCTTAAACACTAGCTGGTTTATTGGACGCAAGGTGGTCAATGGAAATTAGCTTCTCCTTTTTCATTTTTTTCTTATATGCTGTAAGTTTCAAACGATAAACCGTAACCTGCATGGCAAACGTCCGAATTCGGGAGCACGAGAACGCGAAAGGCACACAAGGAGGGAGGGAAGACTTCCCTCTTTTCTCCCTTTCCTCGTGCGCCCTTCTCGCCTCTGTGAAATCCCCCTCTCCCCTCCCCTTCAAAACGCTTGTCACGCAGCCTGAATAAACCGCCATTCCTTACATCTGCTGCATCTCGTCCGCGCAGGATCGCTTTCAAATTCTGGTTTCCATTCTTCCGTGTCGGTGTCAAATTTATCCGCGAACCAAAGACAAAAGCTACTGAACTTCCCCTTGCTGACAAAAGAGACACTAGAACAGCACGTCAATAGCATATGCTCAACTCGTAGCACCATGGCCGGGCCGGGCTCTGGCTCTGAATAACAGATGACAAACACTGTCAGTCGAGATGCAACTTATCAAACAAAGATTTACAATAGTAAATGGTTTGAACCCAGGAGTCATATCAAAACTTAATGAAGTACGATCGTCCGGGTTAGTCACGTTTCGACAACCTGAGCGGAAGTCATCTTCAGAGACTTAAAAAAGATTTACAGTTTCGGACTTTCAAGTTGGATAGCAGAGATTTCGTTTTGAGCTAAGACGCCGGGATACAACGTCCGCTCGTTTGACATACGATCTCCGATACTCTCACTGAATGAGTGAATACCCACAATCAACATACCAGCGTATCTCATCTGAAAGCTTTGACCAACGCCCTATAAAACAGTAAAACAAAAACAAAATGCAAATTTAAGGAATTGCCCCCACCAGAACCAAGTTCCATTTGTTCCTGACATGGTTGGAACAATGATGGATATGCAAATAAAGGCATCCACGACTCCTTCGTACGCAAGCGATCTTGTTTCTTATGTAGAAGTTTGTGCTTAATTCAGGAGTCAATGAGAGTTGCGCAAATTCGAGATAATGCAAGAGTCAATGAAAGTAGCGATAATTGTCGAATGCCATCAGTCGAGTAAACTCAATGTTGTCCTATAGCGCGTTTATTACGCTGTGGAAGAAATCTTGAGCGAGCAATCAAATGAAAACTATCAAGCAGTAACTACCAAGCACTGCTCGAAAGCTAAAAGAAACGATTTGAGCAGTGCTGCGAAATTAGACAATTAAAACTTGAAAAAAAAAACAGATTTGAACGATATTCGAAAGTTAAACAATAACAACACCTTTATTTTCCTCTCACTTAATTAGAATTATAGTTGCTTACATTCTTGTCAAAATGAATGAAATAGAGTGTATTAAAGGAGCACGCTCAACCAGAACGCACTGCAAGCAAAGCTGCCATACTCAATTACTTGGAGCGGTTCTGACCGATAAGCAATCAGAGAGCTGGATCTAGGAGAAAGTGGCGTCAGTTACTAACTAGTTTAAAAATGGAGTGTGTGAATGCGGTTCAGTTACGATGCAGAACACGGATTTGACAATCTGAAAGCCAAAAACTCCCGTGCTGCATACTAAATAAGCCGCAATCACACACTCCATTTTGTTAATGAGTAAATGACGTCACTTTCTCCTCAATCCAGCTCTCTGAGGGCTTATCGGTCGGAACCGCACCAAGTAATGGCGGACCGTTAAATTAAAAAAAATGCAGTTAACATAAACAGTCTTCCGCTCGAAATTACCGCAAAAAATTTCACCTGCTGAGCATTCAACACAAGTATTTTCGAAATGTGAAGAAAAACGAGAACTGATTTTTTTCATCACATTAGCACTTTAAGGCATATCTGAGATGCAACCTACCAACCACCCAAGCGAGTAATCTGAGAAATACAACATGATAGATATCATTGCATCAACTGCAAACTCGGAAAATTCCGTGCTCCAATCTCAGCTCCACTTTTCAGTAACAAATATGTATTTAATCAAGTTTGATTCCTGGCAAGGATCGACCTCCATCCTACCTGATTACCGGAATTATAAAGTGGAATGCACACTCCCAGCTGGTCCACTGTGAGCTGCAGGAAGAGCGATCCTGATAGCTGGGAAGATGGCGGTCTCTGAGGTAGCTTATCTAGAACTGCTTGCGTGGCAAAGTGGACCTGCAATCAACAAGGGCGAAGAGGATTTGCGTTACAATTACTGTCAACTGGATAAAATTATCCTCAGCTCTGATCACACAGAAAAACACCGGTGGTGGTGATTGATTCAGACCAAAACTAGCAACTCCCAAGGCATGTGTTATGACGACGCCGCAGACAAACTATATCGACATCCCGTGAATATAAATTTAGCACAGTCCTGTTTTTCTTCTCGAGGAATGCTCGCCGACGAGGTGACATCGACAACGGCGGCGCTAACTTCTCAACTGACAAAACATACTGAAGAGAAAAGTACAACAAAAACATGTCTCATTGACAAAGTGGAAACAACTCTAACATCAAAACCAGTGTATATGCCTATTCCTGCCCTCCTCTTTCGCGTCCGCTGAGTCAAACCTATCACTACCTGGCAACTTAAATATCTATCCGACTATAAAGGGATAAAGGAACGTTCACACAGCAAATGTGACTTGGCTGGCAAACTTGAGTCTGCCAACTTCTGTTACTACCAGATTCACAGGCAAAGTTGTGCGTGCTACCTCGAACCTTTCAACGTTATTGTTGCCGTGTGAACAAGCCTTACGTGACGCTCAAAGGCCACCTGTCTAATTTAATGACTCACCGACCGAGAAAATCTTCTAGCAACTAGCTGACTAACTGAGAACTGAATTGAATGCTGTGAATGAATGAACACACAAGTGAGTATCGTACAGCGGTAATGGGAATCACACAATTGTACCATGCAGTGTAAATTTAAAAGGGCTATCTCACACTAAATCAGCTCCCTCGGCAACTTTATCCCAAAAGATATGGAAGTCAGTGGAGACCCAACTATAATAATGCAATTTGTTTATTTAAGGCCACCTTAATGAATTGTTTACGAACTTCTGTTGTTCTTATGGATGGCAAGGATGAAAATGGCTTGCAACTTGAAAATCGGACTTTTTTCCGAATTCTCACATCCGCAAGGGCTCGTTGCTCAAAAGCTCCACATCTTTTCGGGCCCGAAACCGATCCGCTTGTTCTGAAAAGCTGTCTTAAAAGATTCAACGCAAGAAAACGAAAATTAACAACGGAAGAAGAAATAGCAAACACTTGATTGCGGACGACTCATAATTCGATATCTTCCTCGAATAGCAGGAATATTTTACGTCAGAGTGTAGGAAATAAGGAATCGTTTTTGTACAGTTTTGATCAGAAAACTGCAAGGTTCCCGTGGCAAATTGCTCCTTAATTGGTGAAATCAGACCACTTACTTTCCGTCGCTACGGAAATGCGGTCCAAAAAAGCAAGGAAAAATGGTATCGATTGTTTATTAATAATAATAATAATAATAATAATAATAATAATAATAATAATAATAATAATAATAAAGAAAAAGCCATTGGAGTTGCGCAAAAGAACCAGAAACCCTATGCAAGGCGCAATACCATAGATACTATTCGTATAAAATATTATGTCGACAATTAAAAATTATATACACATGTACAATAAAGATACAAACGGTCGGGCGCACTTTGACTAGTCATCAAGACCCGGAAATTTCAATCAATACCACTTGAAATAAAAGTAATCCCTCCTTCCCCTACCACATCATTCTGTAAGCATCTTCGCTCCAAAAGCCACCATCTGCCAATATTGTTTTGGAACAAAATGTCGAACGTTTCGTTGCATTCGTACAACGCATCCTCCATGCCAGAACTGCAAGGATGTGCTTACCTCCGTGACCTAACTTGGAGTGGAGATTATATGGCAGAAAACATATACAGATATTCAGTCGGCTTAATAGGCATCGAATTAATGACGGTCATCCCGACCATTTTGCTGAATGCAGTGGTCATCTTTTCTGTTGCTTCACGATGTACTCTACAAACCAACGAAAACATGCTCTTCACTTCTCTGGCGGGTACAGATTTGTTCACTGGTCTGGTAGCTAAACCCCTAGCCATCACCGCCTTGTTAGCCAGAATCTTCGACGTGGGACACATCTGTAAACTGGAAAAGGCGTTGAAGGCGTCGCTAATCGGTGCTGGTGTTGCTTCGCTCAACAATCTCGTCCTAATAAGCACAGATCGCTTCGTTGCTATCAAACACCCTTTAAGATACCAGGCAATCGTCACAAAACAGAGACTGAAAACTACGGTACTTTTAGCGTGGAGTTTGGCGGCACTGCTGACTATTCAGGAAACTATTTTGGGCATTACAAACACTGAAACAAACGTTTACCCGATCTACATGCTGGTGAGCACCATACTTCTTGCCGTTTTTCTCTTCCTCTGCATTTGTGTCATCACGTACTCCTACGGTTACATTTACTCGGAATTACGACGACAGAGAAGACGTGTTGCATGTGAACAGCTGTCCAACGATGAAATCAAAGGAATCAAGAAAGATCGTAAGGCAAACAAGACCTTAGCGATCATTTTGGGCACCATAATATTGACTTCCTTTCTACCATTAGTAACATTATTATTGATGTATACTACAGCAATGAGCATTGGAAAGGATGTTATGCTTCTCACAATTAGCACTACCAACACATTGCAAACGATCGGATCTCTGTTCAATCCGCTCATATACTCCTGGCGAAAGAAAAAGCTTCGCCGAGTATTTCTCGAGATTTTACCTATACGACGGCCCAGCAACAGACCACCAGAGACACAAATGCAATAGATACAGCCCCACACACTGACCACGCCACAGCACAAGAACGTAGGCCTGGTGTTTTGTTCTCCTAGGCATAGGATAGGTCCTTGTCCTAGGATAGGTCCTTGTCCTAGCGACCTTTAGATTGGGGTACGAGTACGACTACCAGTATAAGTTTTCCGTTCTGAGCACGCGCACTTGGAAAATTTTTGACCTCGAAACCTAATGCGCGTGCTCATTACGGAAAACTCGGTCCAGGACAAGGACCTATCCCAGGGGGGAAAAAACTTACTTTGGAATTCATAAATACGAAATTCTTCTCAGAATTGCATTATGATTTTTTTGTGGCCAAAATAAACGTTTTATTCATTTACAAGAACAAACTCTCGAAGCAGGGTGGCGAACCAACAACAAACTCATCCCATATATGGCGTTAAGTTCGGGAATCCCAGGCCACGTTGGGAGGCGAGTGCTCTCACGTGACTGCACTATCTTATGTGAAATCCGTTTTCGGATTTTGCGTTCGATTGGAAAAGGTTACCGCCTTATTAAGAAATTAATACATTGTTACTGTTAAAGTATGATGTTCAACGAAAGGCATTTATCCGTTTCCCAAAGCGCACAGCAGAAACTGCCCTCGACCTTTGCGCTTCTCCCCCTCCCATCCACAGGAACGCACCCAAACTTACCGCGCTTCACTTGTGACTAAAATTTTTATACCATGGTGGCACTTTAACGTCGCAATTCAATTCTTTGTTTACACCGTACAGAACATTTACACATATATGGGAGAAAGGAACACTTACCGTGCATTTTACCTTTCGACACACCCATCCGAAATTTTGTTTTTTGGGCAAAAACCAATTTTTCGGATGGGTGTGTCGAAAGGTAAAATGCACGGTAAGTGTTCCTTTCTCCCATATATAGTCTATACCTTTCATTTGCCTCGAAATTTCTAACTTTCAAACATTTACACACATTTTATATTATAGAATAAAAGAAAAAGTAAAAGTCTAATTATTGGGCTATGAGGGAATTAGTGCACATGTGTACGGTGTCCAAAGGATTTCTAGTTGGACACCGCCAAGAAGTAAGGGAAAGAAAGGTAAGAATCTAAGAAGAAAGGGAAACGGATCTTTCTCTTGAAGCCTTGTCAACGTTCACTTAAACTATTCCAATGTTTCTGATTATTCAGGGAAAGTCCTGTAACATGAAAAGTAGTTGCACTCGCTTTTTTTCTTAAACGCAGATCCAGTGAACAATGAATTACAATTGAAGAACGAATGCGTCTAGTGATCTTTGTGACCGACAGGTTTGTTTGTGTAGATGCGACTGCAGTGTACGTGAGAGTGCAGGTTGATAAAATTTGAAAAAACGTTTCAGTACTAACATCACTTGCGAAGTAGGCTTGGAGACGCTGCATAGGAAAGAAGAAGAATTCAGAAGGAACACTGTACAATGCCATGTCCCATAAGAAGAGGTGGGGGCATTCAGTTGTCCTTAAATACTTAAAGACTGTTTACATGGAGGGAGAAAGATCGTAACACTGCGAAGATCCTCGAAGGCTGATCATCCTAGCGCCGTCCTAGCGACAGCAAGATCACTAGCAACATCCTGTTACTAAGTACAAAAAACAAACAGTGGTGATCGGGCTCCTTCATTTTGTCAGTTGTTTGATGATGAAAAACACTAACCCTAATCGAAAGCCCTGATTGCAAACCACAACAGGAATTCAGCGTTTCCCCCTCTAGGATCCACTGTATCACGGCGGGAAAATAAACAAACCGACTGGCCTGGGCATTTAAGTACGGTGGCGAAATTCCCACCCATGCATTTCGTTGGATAGCACCTTGCTTCAAAGGCCTTTCTAGCATGGAAACGAATCAGCTATGTTCTGTGAACTTGAGAAAAAAAAAACTTTTCAGTGTGTGTACGACAGCCACTCACCTCCTTGTTCAGGGCAAGTCTTTGTTCATTCCAGTGTTCGTAAGCATTCTTGTAGTTCAAATAAACTAACACGGCTATAAAAAAGGGAGACGTGTTGTTTATTTTCGGGCATTTCCTTTCTTTTTCTTGTAAGTGCGAGGGAGGGAGGCGGGTGGAGACTTACGGTATGGTGCCACATCCGCAAAGATTTCAGTTCAAAAAAAGATTTTAATGTTGTAACTTGTGCAATTTTGCGCGACGTCGCGAGAGTCCAGGATTTGACACAAGTTTTGACACCAAAATTCGAGCGCTGAATTCCCAAAAAAGCGTATTGTGGCCTCGGTGGGGAGTCAAAAATCTGCAATTTTCTGATTTGATATGGCGAACTTGCCACCATAATGAGATTTTGATCAACAGTTTTTAATTCCTTCACAGTGAATAGCGATAGTGGAGAATGTTAGGATTGACAAAAAGTGCACTTTCCACCGAAAACGAGTCGGTCTCAGGGCCTCGTGATCATAGCCTGGTTAAACTGTTCTAAAAGCATATGTTCAGGTCTCTTGCAAAATCTTGGCATTTACACTACTTTTAACAACACAAAATCATAAGTAACTGCTTCAAACTAAAAGAAACCACCCCAAATTAACATTTATTGCACTAGGCCACACTCGCTCCCGCCTCTTCGAATTTCGATGAAAATTCGTCGTAGAGTGCGACTTGGCAAAACGAGTTTAGCACGCGCGCATGCGCAGAACTGACGCGCAGTGTGCACAATAGCTAACTTCAGAGTCGGACGCGCTGTCAATGCTAATATTGTCTATTAATTTCGTTCATAGGAAGAGTTATAAAGAGACACAAACAGAGCTTTAGATTTCCTTTGCTCACCTTTGTCAAAAGCAACTTGCTGCACGTACAAACGTGGTTGAGTCAGAGTAACAAGGAAAGTCTCTTTATCCTCAGTTCCAGCCAATGACCTGCTGTCCTGTGGCACACAGAGACACACACATAAGTGTGAGAATTCAAATTACCGGAATTCTGACTGTGCACGTGATTGAAGATTGCATGACTATATTTGGAAATTAAAATAACTTCATTTTTTGACATTAGCGATTAAAGCGATGCGAGAGCGATTGATGAGATGCGAAAACGATTGACTGTGAAGCGAAAATGAGCTGATATGGAATTAGCGACGTTGTGTTACCGGAGAGCTATTGTTGTCATCTTAAAAAGAGTCCGAACAATAAGCATACCAATCCTTAAGTTACGCACATTCGAATCATCAACATCTGTCAAGACTGACTGTTATAAGCACGCAATATCTGGCGACAGCACTTTTCTGTGTTCTTAAAAAACGTGCCGCGCGAGAGCTACATTTAATGCATTAGGTTATTTCTTTTTAGTATCACTAGTGGACTAATGCAAATTCTGGATTTTCATTGGATACGCTACTAGAGGACTATTAGTTTGGCGCCGGCGTTTAGCGCCGGCTGCGTTGACTTGCTTTGCGTTCTGATTGGCTAGTAAAACCAAGTCGGGAATTACATCGATATCTGATTGGCTGAAGAGTGTATTCCCTTCAGAACGTGATTGGCTCCATAATTACTTTGGTTTTGATTGGTTGTGCGACACTCAACTGAAAAACCGCTAGCTCTCTATATAAACGTACCTGAAATGAATTGCTAATGCCAATTCTAGTCTTGAAGTAGGCCAGTTGCTGAAAATCAAACTCGTTGTCAATGTTACGACTCTGGGGAGAGAAAAACACAGGATTTATTGACTTTACGACATTATCGCTTCCTATAAATAAATCACCGTTCAATTAATATCAAGACTAACTGAACAACAACAACCAAAAAATACAGTGTTTTTTTCTACCTTGACAAACTGTCCTAAAGAGAGGTTCACATCGACTTGTGCTTTTCCAAACAGTTTTACATAGCTGCTACCTTTGCGGAAAACAAAAATTGCAAGAAAGGTTTGCAAGATTAAATCTACCATCGTTTGCATGTTGAAAAAGCTCTTGAAAAAGCGAAGTCCAGGATTGGCCACAAAGAAGATAGAAAAACGTCATGCTGGACATCCTAGAATGTCCTCATCGACGATACATGCGGTTAATCCTGGACATAAGTGTGAAATTTTCTGCCTCGTATTGGTACTGTGTCAGTGGTGCGGGATTTTTAGCCCAATCGCTAAGTGATGTGTAGTGTACTAACAAAGCAAATGAGATGTGAAGCCGCAACATGCAGGAATAAGTCACAAGGGTTGACACACTCACTTCTCTTGAGCTGACCAGGTCGTTGAGCGGACGAGGGCGCCGAGTTGGACACTTCTAAAGCGACCACACCTGTATCAAGCCTGACAGCGGTCGCTGATGGCGTTGTGGCGGTCACTTGGATACCCTGGGGGAAAAGAGAAGGCGGGAAATTTTGGACACGGTTACATCGCTACATCCAAATTTGCCGCCCCTTTCTCCATGCACACGTCAGGGGCGACGTCGTTAAGAGCGATCTTGAATGATAACGAACTCAGACCGAGCTGCTTTCTTTGAAACAGCTTCATATCATTGGATATACCATCAGTTCCCATCAGTGAATCCTTGCCAGTTCTAGTCCTTTGTGGGGGCAAACGGCCAGTTGGCAGTTCATTCGAAAATTCACTGGGGACTGACCATTAGCAAAATAGTCTATTAAGGGAAACGTTTGCGTTTAACTTTACAGTTACTGTAAGAGCTGCGCCTTATCTTTCAACGCCCGTCTCGGTGTCTGGAAATCGGATGAAACATTCCTCGTCGTATGCGATACTTAAGGTCAAACAAAGAAACGGAACACAGAAAAGGAACAAGTGCAGGTCATGGCGTCCAAATCACTTACCTTCAGGTTCAGGCGGAAGGAATATAGCAAGGGAACTTCCTTCTCCTTGACAGTATCCAGGTCTTCGGTGGAAACTGTTCTCCACAAAGGCACTGGTTGACTTTCACCGGACACACGCTGTAGAACGTCATTGACTTCCTAAAACAGAGTATAAAGATTCGGGATTAAAGTGCTTTCCTTTTCTTTTCAATTGGTGTGTTGTTGTAGAAGTGAACTTGAGCTGTTGAGGGTCAGGAAGAAATGGTCAAGTGTGACCATTCAAATGAAAGCTACCGAGTAGCACTTTCCTATAGTGTTGTTTATTATACTGTACAAGGTGGTTCTAACTTTTGAGTCTGTGGGTGAAATCCTAAAGTGTGACCATTGACATGAAAGCTACTGAGAAGTACTTGCCTATGATGCTGTTTACGCTGCACAAGGCGGGTTCTAACTTTGTTTTGAATCTCTGGATCAGCTTTCAACATCAGTGGCTTCATAGCTCTGTTGGTTAGAGCGTCGCACCTGTATCGCGAGGTCACGTGTTCAAACCCCGTTGAAGTCCTGAATTTTTTCAGGCTTCTCTACGCAATTGCAAAAGTGGCGTTCATAACTGCGAGGATCATAGCTTCATTTGATTTCATATTCGCAGTGCAATGCATGATTCATTTCATTTATCATTTCGTTCATTACTTATGATGCTGTTGACTCATCAATCTACAATGATTTACAATTAGACTAGCCCGCAGGTAGCGACTGCTAGTCTTGGCGGCCCAGTCTATTTAAGCCTAATTTCAGAAATTCTTCATAATGTACAATAAAAAGCAAAAACAGGCAAAAAAAATACATACATACATACATACATAAATACATACGTACGTACGTACATACATACATACATACATAATGAATCTGGTAAAAGAGAAACTGCTCGCGCTTACCTTCATGAAGCTTTTCTGTACAAACACGAGGTGGTTTAATAAATCTGTAGTCAGGCTGTGTTGAAAGGCGCCTATTTCCGCTGAGACATATAAATGTGTCTTACAAGACGAAAGACGACGACGACTCTCCTCAGTTTCCCCCAGCTCATTCCGGGCACTCTGAACAGGACGAGGAAGCTTGGAAATCAGTTCACCTAGTACACTGACAGGGGGTAATTCTACTACAGTGGCTGGCGGGATTGTGACTTCAAGGGACTGGACCTTATCAAGAAATAGAGAAAAAAAGGCTCAGTAAATGTAAAATAGGCCATTTCCGAGTTGACTTCAGCCCCTTGTTCAAAGCGAGTTTAACTGCGAAGTCTTTCTTATTAAAATGAGTTTTTATTCATATGCAAAGTAAAACGAATAGACCACTTTCATAAATGGGCGACCAATTTGTTATTCTTTTGTATATGTGTAAATTAGACCTACTGGCCTCATTTTAGAACAAAAATTCTTTCGAATTTTGCACGTCCTAGCGAGGTCAGAAGGGCTCATTAACATAAAAACAAAAGGATATTTTGTTTGGCCGCCATTATGAAAGAGGCGCTTTGCACACACCTTGGATGTAAAGCTCAGACTGTGAACAGGCATCGAGAGTTTGAAATTGTTGCTCTTCCCAGTGCGACCAGCTCCTGTTATCCGTCCCATCTGCGGAAGGGAAAAAAAAGTCACAGTAAATATAAGGTCCACGTCCACTGAGATTGTGTCTTGTTAAACTGTGACCCAAACCCCCCCCAAAAAAAACAAAAATATAGACACGCATAGAAAGCCAAAGCAACTGCAAAATTACTTTTCGAAACTCCACTGAAAACCTCTCTAATAGCTATCGACTTGTTTGCTGACCTTATACTCTGCCCTTAACGAGGGTAACAACGAAGCTCCTAACGCAAATCCTTTCAACACACACGTGAAAGAGATCCGTGACACGGTGGGGACTGAGGCAGAACCATCCACTCGGTCCCAGGTCGTTAACTGCTTCATGGTTGAGGGAGACAGGAGCTGGGAAAACCTTGAAACCTCCGATGAAACCGCGGATAACCGGTGGTTCATCATACGGGACTGGCTACTATCGTGAAAACTCGCCATTGACCTGAAAAGGTACAACAGTAAGAATGTGGAACAGTTTTCGACAGTTCTGGCGTAGTCGGCAGTGAAGGTGCATTTCTAAGGGGCGCACACGATGTCTCACCACCGTCTTGGTTTTAGAGAGAAGAGAAATA
>BLFK01000976.1:1433069-1453069 GCA_014634185.1 Astreopora myriophthalma | reverse complement strand
ATAGCCCTAGGTCACTAATTCTAACGTAAAGTGATGAACTGTAAGATACCTTAACAATCACATAGTAAAACATTGGACATTTTATCAAGGCCCTCGGCTTCAAATGGAAACCATAAATGCAAAACAATTTCATGCCGATCACTGACCTGCCCTCTTCTTTTCGGTTTGTCTTCCACTTCAACTCGGTTTTTTTCCTGGCCTTTTCCTTTCTTAGCCAAGTTATCAAATCCTCCATCCACCTGATGAACGTGGAGGTACCTCAAATTGGTGCTTACAGAGAACGTGCTGGCTGTGTCCTGTTGCTTAGCAACACGTGGCATCAGATTAATGGCTTGCAGGAAGTTCTTGAAGGTCTCGCGCTCGTCTTTGATCTGTTTACCGCTGGTCGGTACGCTTACCATGTCACTGAACAGGCCTGGTTCCTCAGGAGATAAAGGCTTTGGAGAGGAGCCTGGAAAGAGTAACACACCGCACCCCGTTGCGGCAGTTAAGAACGACTGAATAGGTAATTACTGAGTTTACTTTGAACAGCCTCTTTTTCAAAGCGAATCTAAGTGCAAAGTCTTTCTTACGAAAATCACTCTTCAGTCCTTTGACTAATTACCAAGCCAACAATTTCGTACTTGGACTCTCTTTGAAAAAGAGGCTGCAGTGAACTTGGAATAGATATTTGACATGCTTCAGTTTAAATGGCTTCATATGGCCTGCGCTCACAGCGAAGTTGTCGTAAGTAGTCTAAGGCTGCTAGTTGTAAGTCACCATGTGTGTTTTCTTTGAACTGGAGAACCATTTTTTTCAATGCTTCCCGTTCCCCAGCACAATCGTCTACCTCTACTTATTGCCCTCGCCCTCAATGTTTGCACAAGATTTAGAACTTGAAAGACAGAGAGGAAAATCATATCCGCGGCCAGATGCTACAAGCTCCAAAGATGAAGTTTTGACGGAAGATAACATTATGAGATCTTATCTTGTTTATCCATACAATTGTTTTTTTACGCAAACAGCCTCAGCCTCCCTGAAAATGCAGCCAAATTTCGAACCATTTCGACTTACACAAATTCAAGTTTGCAACAAATTGACTCACCTTTAATTTGCTCTTCGGTCTTTCGGCCCAGGTCTCCCTCTGTCGTTGCCTTGGATTGTGACGAGGGAGGGGAGGTAGTGGGAGGTGACGACAGCCAACTGTATAAGCTCAACTGCTTGTGGTGACCCATTTTCTTGCCCTCGGAAAATGTGGTTCCCTTGTGTGGTTTCCTGATAGTTGTGGGAGGTGAGTCGTCGGAATCCGAATCGCTTTCTTGGGGAATTTCACGCTTTGGCCTGGGGATGTCCACGTGCACAGGTTCGGGAGAAGATTTGCCCACCAGCGGCTCCAACTCCAAGGGTAGCGAGTCTTCAGCAGTTTTTGTCGGCGGTGTTGCTGCTGGTGACTCTCCCACTGAACACAAAAACAGCGGTTTTCAATTGAGTGTTGTAAAACCAAAACCAAACTAATCAGAGAGGCAATCACGTTCAGAAGGAAGTACACCCCTTCAGCCAATCACGAATCAAAGTCATTCACGAATTGGTTTCACTAACCAATCAGAGTGCAAAGCAGGTAAACGCAGCCCGCGCCAAGCGCGGGAAAACCAGAGTGACGAGAGTCGCACACAATTGGTTTTAGTTTTCCACCTGATTGGTTGAAAAGTTCGCGCCAGTTTCATCCAATCATAGAGCAAACCAAAGCAATGACGTAATTACTTTAACCACCGGAGCGAAAACTGCTCTAAACGTGAAGTAAACCCGGAGCGTACAACTTCAATATACTTGTGTCACGGCCTTTCCACCGACCGAGCTATTTTTAGATTGATTTTCCCGGGAATTCAGTCTCCCACAGGAGCCTTGCGAGCCAGTCATAAGCCTTACACAATTAATTGTTTGGACGCGCGCGGGCTGGAACTGAACTTTTCGCGGGATAAACTTGTCTAAAATAGCTCGGTCTGTAAAAGTGCCGTGACATAGCATTAGTATAGGAGTTGTCCGCTAAGATTTGTAGCCTACACTTGTAATATACAGGATTAGTCAAGTAGACCACAGATAAACAAACCTTGTTCGTCTGTCTTGTCCACGTCAATTACCACCACCTCTTTTGGGGTCTCCGTTAAAACGCTAACGTTTAAATTCAAAGGCGCATCTTCTTGCTTACTCGCCCTCTCCTCCCTTAGTAAAATAGCCCGGTCTCTCTGCGTCAAAACTCCACGACCAACCACCCGACGCTTCAAAGAACTGGAGCCGTAAAAGGCGACCTCGCCTTTCTCGGTTCCCGCCAAAAAGCACTTCCACTGTCGCGCCAAGGCGAATATTCCTTTGACCAGGTCCTCTTCTCCTGGAATACTTGCTTTCTGCGCTAACGAGTGTTTGATTTTGTTTAGCTTGGAGCCGGTAAGTTGACGGCGGAGAATATAAATAAGCTGGCTTGAGTGGTCTTCCTGGAGAAACGTGGATTTCTCGGTAGAGCAAGGGCTAACCGTGTGCTAAAAAATGAAAAAAATAATGCTTACAATCGCGTGACGTGTTGCACTTTGACTGAGTGACCGACCGATCGACCCGACCGAACGACGAAGCGACGGACCGACGGACGGAAACATGTCGAACTCAAGAAATATTTCTACAAAACCTTACCGCTTTAGGAATCCGTCCGTACTCAGGCAGGGCTTGAGCTAACAAACATCCAAACACACTGTTCAGAAATCTCCGACGATTAATCTCCATTGTTGTGACAACCCGATTGAGTTGCCTAACAGGTGGCACCCACGCTATCACGAAAGGCACCGCAGTTGTCACGATGCTGTTGTACAAATGATAGTTGGCTGGTACAGTCTTGAAAGACGAAGGCGACGCCAAATTGAACCAAATGTTGGTAAAGTTCACGGTAACATCCGATCTCCGAGCCAATTCGGCTTCTTTGGAAGGAATTTCTTCCGGTTTCACAGTATTCTGGGTAGTTTCTTTCTCCTGCATGTCTCCTGGCCGCAACAAGGGTTTGGTAACATCGTCATCATCAGCATCACTCTCCTTGTCGGAATCATTGCCGCTGCTTGAGCTAAGGGATCCACGACTAGAAGAGAGAGAACTAGTGTGACTTAACGAAGCGTCCGACTTCCGGTCCTGTTGCTGAAGGTTGGAGCGCACTCCTCGTGAAGGCAATTCCTTGTCAAATATGGGGTTGGCATATACATGAGCTTCGGTGGTGCTGGATTTATTTTGAAGAGATGATGTCTGCCCTAACTCGTCCTGGAAACCGGAAGCGTGCCTCCTTTCTCGTATCTTCGGCAACACTTCACTTCCGCTTGCGCACTCACTTCCGGCCTTGAAAGACACGTTGTCAAGGCCGCATTCTAACATCAGAAGACTCACATTTTCGCCTCGATCAAGATGGTGAGTTTCAAACTCCTCAGTGAAGCTGATGTAACTGTTATTGTTAACTTGAAATTTGCATCTGGATGACTCTTCCGGTATAGCAGTTGTCACGCAATGCTCAATGTCATCCTTGTCACACAACTTACACAGCTGGAAATGAATCTGTGCGCATGTCGCACTGGCCGTTGTCATGGTGTTACGATGGCGCCGTGCTTTCTTCAAGGGTAAAGTCGTTGCATCGTCTGTAGGAGATTGTACGGCAGCAATTTTAGTCTTCTGCTTGGCGTTAATAGTTAAAACGTCTGGAGCAAAATCAGTGGACACCTCCCTTTTGAGGTCAAGCTCGACACGAGCTAGTTTTCGTCTGACCGAAAGAACCTTCGCAGTAACAGCGCTGACCGACCCAGCAAGAAGAGAAACTGAATGAGCTTTCTCTTCATCGATGACGCTGTCCGGAGACAGCGTGGGCGTAGGCTCACCCATACCACAACAGGCCACTTGCAGGAAACAAAAGTTGATATTTGCAGTCGAAAAGAAGACAAGCATTTGTTTCTCTTTAGGTTCTTCACTTGGGGGGATACCAGATACAGCTGTTGGCGTCAGTTCCGAAAGTGTTTCCACATTGCGCCTATTGTACAGACTTTCAGTGGCATCCACACATTTGTCATGCACCAAATCGACCGCAAGAGCGGGATGAAGAATGCTATCTTGTCGCGATATCGATGACAGGTACCTGAGGAGATACAAAGACAGTTTGATGTTAGTACGAACTGCATCACGTTTCCTTTGCCTTGTAATTTCTTGCGAAACAAGGTGCTTTTGTACCTCGAAGTTCTTCAAGACTCTCTAAGAAAACTTAATAGAAAACTGTAGGCCAACCGTTAACCATAAGTTTCCAGTTTTTCACCACTTGATGACCATCAATAAATCAGAAATCCCCTCTGATGCAACGCGACGAGTAATGCTTCATTTCGAATTGCTTTTAACAGCGGTCGACTAAAGAAAATGCATGCTAATTTGAGATAAAGACAGTAATAGGAAAAAAAAGATACTTGTGCTGGCTGCTATCTGTCCTCACTCCTAAGTACGGAAGAGAAATGACGTAAAACAAATGAACAAAAGTCTGAAAAAAGAATTCAAATAAAGCCTAATCTTAAGTGAACAGAATACAATGCAGCTTTCCCGTAATTCTAGAAAGATCCAACATTGAGCTCTCTACTGAATGGGTCGAACGCGACCTGTCACTACCGCTAACTCCCAGCGCACCTTTGAAGAGCTTCAAGCATCAATGGCGTGACGAGAATGTTGATTTCCCCAGCAAAGCGTAACAGTATCGTTGCCTCGTTGCGTGTCTTCTTGGATTTTCTCAAGGTATTAACAGGGGAACATTCGGAGCTGGAGCTGCTGTCTTCTTGATTGATTGCTGAGTTCCAACGCGTTTTGCGACAAGAATCGCGTTCACTGTCCAGGATACCGGAACTGACGTGAAGAAGAGAAATTCAAGAAACAATTCGATAAGTAACACGATTAACAGGAATCGTCAGCTATTAAATTTTATGAAATGGTCATCACTCATTTTTTTGTTGGAACGAGCTCAAAGTTTGATAGAATGCACGCGAAATCCACCTCGATCTTCAAATAGGCTGAGAATGCGACTATTTGGGTTACCTTAAATTTTATGCCTTAGAAAAAAAATAACAGGAAGGAGATTTTTAAATTATTATTTTTTATTTATTTATTTATTTATTTATTTTTGATAAAGCACCTTGCATCCTCGTTTTTACTCTCCCCCTGGGGTTCCTGTGCAGGGCTCGCTGCCTTCACAGTGGTGTTTGGTGAGCATCCATTTTCACTATTAGAAGACGAGGTCTCTTCATCCCATTCCTCGTGACCGCTCCTTCTCTGTGTTTTCTTCAGAAGGAGGGGAAAATCGATTTTTGCGGCATCTTGGTACGTGAACTGTGGGACGCCGGGAATAGTGAAGTCTTCTTCCGACTCCGTCTCCTATAAAGGCAATATGGCAGGTACGTGGGAAACCGGATTATCTCCCGGTAGCCAAGTGCGGGACCATTGCTTCAAGTGGCGGGGTCGCGAGAACGTTCAGACGCTGCCAAGCGCGGAAAAAATTACGGCCGATGCTAGGTGCGGGAATACATGTAACTGATGCAAAGTGCGGGAGAACATTAAACCACCAACAAGAGAAAAAAACGTTAAACTAGTGCTTAGCGCGGCAAACCATGCACCGGTGAAAAGCGCTCGAAATACAAAAAGTGCAACCTCAGAGCTGGCCACCTGTACAACGTGAAGAGTAAGTAAGGTTACTTGACTCCACAAACCTTCAAATTTTTGGTAATGCTGAACTGTCGTTGTTCCGAAGGAATCATGAGAGGTGAATTCCAGTTCAAACACTCCAGCTGACCCAGATGTTGAGAATATCGGTAAACGAGACTCGGGGATGCGACGACAAAGTGAGGAGGAGAAAGTATGTCATCCTCGAATTTGATGAGGTCGTCGGGCTCTTCCACCGCTGATACGAATGATTCTGCCGAGTTGATTCTTGATCTTCGACTCCTAAAAAACCACATTTTTAATTTATGGTAACGCATTGGTAATAAGGTGAGGGTGAAAATTCCATCACTTCAAAATGAAACCACCGCAGCTACACTAAAATGATCAACTATCAAGAGTTAACGCACATTTTACCAAGACTCCGCTGCGTTATAAGACAAGGCCATAGTTAACTACAAGATAGAATTCTGTTTTGAAATTAGAATGATCATCCCAGTTAAGGGAGCTACTACCACTCATCATTCTAAATTCAGAACATTTCATATTCGTAGTTCAAACGCATGCCACTTCATATATTCTGTACTAAGACAATGGACCATTTCCGAATTGCTGTTTGCCTCGGTTCCAAAACGAGTCCTGGTGCACAACCATTCAAATGCAAATGAGTTTTGTATTTTCATGCAAATCAAACTCATTATCATTTGAATGGTTCAGCACCAAGACTCGCTTTGAAACTCTTTTTAAAAAGCCATTCCTGTCGTGTGAAGACTAATGAATTTTATTCGGGAAGCGATGCAAAGAATCAAGTGCCCCTTTCCAATTTTCTCCGAGCCTCTTTATCATTGTTCTGATAATGAGTGTAAATTCTACGGTGAATGAACTAGCTCCCGTGTAAAAGTGTTGGCAACTGAACTAGCTTTGAAAAGAAAGAGCTCGGAAAGGTTTATTCCAACGTCGGACAACTACAACCAGCATCTTTTCCGCCACAGTTCCCATTTTCTCAATGCACTGTTAAGTTATTATACAAGGCATACGAGTAAAGCTCCTCACCCCATATCAATTTCATCTAAAAAACTGCCACAGGAGTAAAACGAAGCCTCGCTTCCACGGGAGAAGTGCGATGCGGTCCTATCCAGCGTTCCCTGAGGTGACCGAGAAATGGAATGGTGCCTAGTCCGCCCCAGGCTCTGCTTGGATCCTTGCATTTGAATCATTTTGTCGTTCATATTAGAAACGCTAGAGGACTGGCGCGGGAGCGAATCGCACCAGCTGAGGCGAGAGGGTTCAGGGCTAACTTCGTCATCTGATACAAAAAAAAGGGAGAGAAAACATTGAACTGTACCCGTCCTGTGAAATAAAGCCAGAAAAAACCAATTTGGGGATTGTAATTAGCGCACAAACTAGTGCTAAGGCACAAAGTGTAACGACGATGTTACACTGAGAAATGTTTCGAGTCACTTATGCCACAACGCTGTGAGAGAGAAGTTGCATAGAATACTGCAGAGTAGTAATGATGCAACAACCAAAATATTTGCACGACAAGTAACGGGCAGTAGAATGGAATTACAGAAAGTAGAATGGAGTTCTACTTTTCACACTTGTCGCACAACCATTTTGCCCGGTGCAAGCTATACTAGACTGGGCAGTGACTTGTGCGACTTCTCTCTTCTTTTTTTGCACAGTGAAATAGACCGAACTCATAAATGGAGGCTACTACGTAATCTCTTTAGGCTAATTTTCCTCGCTAGCCTCGTTATCATGAAAAGAATTTTTGCTTTCAAATGAGGCTAGTGAGAAAAAATAGCATAAAGAGAAAAGAATAATTATTAGCCGCCATTTATGCATTCGGTCAATACCGCCTCAAGCGACCAAACGGACGGCAAGGCCTAAACAATTCTCTGGCTAACGATGCATCATCCTGTGCACAGTTTTCTCTCTTACCCCCAAGTTCTACGTAAGCCTCCTCGTTTCTTTGTCGGTTCACTGCTCTTCTCGTTTTTGGAGAGCTTCCCTCTGACCCCGACACATGGTATCGCCGGCGCGTGAATGCTTCCACTGATCCAACGGGCGATCGATCAAAATAATTCGATCCCAGGGCATCTAGCTCAGCACTGCGAGAATACATCAGAGGCCTGGCGCCGCTGTCAACAAAGTCACTATCGTCAAAGAAACCAGCCTCGCTTCCAAACCCACCAATCCCTGTATCGTTTTCACTAGCGTCTAATTTCTCGGCGGTGAAGAATCGCGGGCCGTTCAAGTTTTTGCCAAAGAAGTTGCACCCTCCGCTACAGCCGCACACACCATGGCGCCTTTTCGGGAACTGCTCTTGTGATTGCCATAGAAACCACAACCGCTGAAACTTAGCATCGTGCATCTCAAGGAAGTCTTTTTGTTCGAAATGAAGTTCAGGGCTTGAGCAAGCGCTGGAGACGTCGGAAACAATTGGCCCAAGTTGAACGGCAGCGGCTTCCAGCCATGCGGAATTTTCCACCATTGACAGAGGCCGACGAGCTTCACTGAGGATCAACTGAGTTTTCTCCGGCCACGGAGCACAAACAAACTGCCGAAGTTTGACTGTTTGTACAAACAAACTCATGCCAGAACTTGACTGTGAACTGTGAAGACTGCAAGTCGCAAGTCTGATTGGAAAAACCTAACAGACAAGGTACATGTAATCATAAAGACTGGTTTTGATCGACCGTTTTACCGATACGGTGGCCATCTTGAATCCTATTGTTCTGAAAAATATATATATTATGGGATGCCCAGGGGGCAAATTCGCACACAACATGGGTGTAAATTTGGTTTTGGTGCAACAATTTCAAGCCAAATTAATTTTCGTATTTCCTTTGAAAGTTTTCAAAGGAAACCAAATTTATACCCACAACATGTATGAATTCCCCCCCCGGGCATCCCATAATATCTTTTGCAGAACAATAGAATCCAAGACGGTTGCCGCATCGGTAAAAAGGTCTATTGACTGTGTGATGGAAAACATGAACTTTTTCACATTCTTTTTTTTTATTGACTGTGATGGAAAAAAAAACAAAGAAATTGCTGAACGAAATGATTCATTTCAAATATCATTTCGTTCATTGATTCATCACGGGAACATTTGAACCCACAAATGACCAGCTCCCAACATCAGTGGCTTCATAGCGCGTCGCACCGGCATCGCGAGGTCAGGGGTTCAAACCCCGTTGAAGTCCTGAATTTTCTCAGGCTTCTCTACGCAATTGCTCAAGTTGCGTTCATAACTGCGAGGATCATACTGTACCTTCACTTGAAAGAAATTACTCTTTCTAATCACAAAAGACGCTGCAAATCAAATGCGCGAATCAAATGGCCAAGCGTCTACACGAAGCCCTCTCTTACGGCGAATAAACGCGTGCGAGCAAGTTACAGTTGGCTTTGCTTTTGCTTAAAGATTGGTTGCGAAAAAGCGCGAGATTTTTCGGCCAATCACGGAGTACAGTAAAGTAAAAACAGTGCAATGACAAAAACAGTCTCTACACTTGACGAAAAAATGCTGCAAGTATACCCAAAAAGTGAATTAAAAAACCTACAACGTTTGAAAGAATCTTTTCGCAGTAGCCTGCGAAGCAAGCGTTCCGTGTGAGCGAAGATTGCCGTATTCGTGCCGCGTGAAACTGGGGCGAAAAATAGCTCCACCAATTTTCTCGCCCCAATTTTCCCGCGGCCAGAATACGGAAATTTTCTTCGCTCGTACGGAACGCTTGCTACGCGGGCTATTTTGAAGGAATCCCATATACATGTAGGAGCTACAACCCAAAAATCATACCTCCAGATTACAAGCACAACCTGTCTCAACCAGAAACAAATTGACCCTTTCCAGAGACACCCTTGTCATTTGGTACTTGACATCACTCTCGGGGATACATAGCTGACCAGTGTCCTCTACAGTTTTGTCCAAGGTCCCTTTTGCAGACGACCCCTCGTTCGCCTCTCCAGTCACGTTCAAGTCCCTTGCGACCTTTCTCTTCTTGTGCCTTCTTTCACACACATTCTGCTGCTTGCCGTGAATGCATTGGACAAACGGGGTACTGGGTCCCAGGTCGTTCTCTTTGTTGATGACGTGAAAAGCAAACGTTTGAACCCAGTTTCCAAAGGCTTGCAGCTACGATGGGAGTGACAAATGGATATCAATACTCAAAGCTATGGAAATTGTTCATTTCTCCCGTTTCCGCTAGATTTAACATCCCGCGAAAGTGCTATGCACCTAGCACATCACATTCCATTTTTCACTCTCCCTCGAATCTGTTCTGCTGCTGTAAAAATTCATTTTACAACACGTCTAAAATCAACCTCGAGTAACCCAAACCCCACCTTCTGATTATCTCACTGTGCATGAAATTCTGAAGGTGACATTAAAACAAAAATATTACTAACTACCCGTGTTATTGGTGCTCGTATCCAACAAGATGGTTCCATATTTTGAATCTTTAGACAAAACTCTAAAGTGTGACCAATTGAATGAAAGCTACTAAGCAGAACTTTCCTCTGATGCTGTCTGTGATGATGTACAAGGCGACTATAACTTTTGAGTCTGTGGATCAAATACTTAAGTGTTGTCACCCAAAAGAACTAAAGCTACCGAATATGACTCTAACTTTCATGTCAGTGGAGGAAAATCCGTCAGTGTGAGCATTCAAATTAAAAGCTGCAGACCAATTCTACCCTGTGCCGCTGTTTTTATACCAAACAAGATGTGTTCAGCTCTGGTTGAAATCAGCGACATCTTCACAAAACGCTGACTTCGTTATTTGCATTCCAGTTTGAAGTCAGAATATTAGCAGATAAAAATTCATAGCCATGAAATATTCAATGAAGGTCACATAATGCCCTCTACCTGTGGCATGGTGAGCCTGCCAGATAGTATGCCCAGCTGAATCTCTACAAGCCATGCGTACTCGAGTGTTTCGCAGTCAGGGGGGCGGTCTTCTCCCGAGAACAAGGCGTGGCCGCGCAGCTGAAGCCCAGATAAACTCAGGTGCCCTTGTGACAAATTCTGATTTACACTTCCACGCTACGGAATTAAAATAGACACAACCAGAAAGGTACAAAAAAATGTAAAGACGCAGTTCTTTCTAAACAATGCAAATCAAAAAAGCGACTGATGTACAAATTGTTTCAAGACTGTACCTCGTTACCGTCGGCAATGACAATAGTTGCGGGTGTGAGATTAAGCTGCAGACGAGTCTCTGTGTACGTTTTATGCATCTCAAATGAAAGCCTCTCCATCAACAACAATGGGCTTGACGGTTCACTTGGACCACAATGCTGAAAGGAAAAATCCGAAAAAGAGAGTATTCATTTCAGTAGGATCTGGAATTCACAGTTCATCGGTCTGATAGCTCGTCTTTCTGTTTGCCTGCCTGCCTGTCCGTGCGTCATTCTGTCGATCACTCTATCAGACGGTTAGTCAGACAGTCTCTCAGAGTGACTGCATGTATTGCTAGCTTTGAGTGGATTTAAATCGAGTGTCAAGACTGATTGCGTTCAAATTTTGCTAAAAGGTCCAAATGCGGACATTTAGAGCCTAGTCCCTTTGTCTGAATCCTTACTCTGATAAAGAAACAGTGCTGCAAACACCAGATTTTGAATCTCGTTACGACGGCCCTTCACTTATCAACCCCATCTCCCTACTCCCGCCAAGGGGCAACACCACAGTTTCAATTTGTAGTCGGTCAAAGGAAACAGTTCGGTTTTCCTTACCTTAGTTAACTCCACCTTCATATCATACAGAGTCAGGAAGATATTAGCTTCCATTGGTCTCAGGGTTTGTAAATTAATGGTATCTTTACTTTCAACGTCCAGTACGCTTTCACTTTCATCTTCGTTGTGGTTCTTTTTAACACCAAGCTCGTGGAACTCTTGGTTGATACCAAAGTAATTTTCCTGTTTAGAGAAGATACAAGCCATACATACACAACAGGCGGTAAATATAACATACGCCTCTGATACTAGAAAGGAATACAGGCAACTCTTTAGAAATGAGTAACAGACCAAAAGCATAGAGAGAAACGACCTTGACTCACCTTGATGGAGGCTAACATCGCCAATAATGAACCAAACATTTTTAAAGCTGCGGGCCCTGCCTCAAGTTCTAGGCTGATGACGTCAGGCTCCCACTGAGTAGGGTCACACGGAAGGGGTTCACCACGGGGCACCTCAAATTTGGGGTTGGGATATATCGGGTGATACACGTACCCCAGGGAAAGGCCCAGAATAGGAACGGACATTACATCTACCCATCCTAAGGCAAAAAAAAGCATATCAGTATCACGAGCCAGCTGAGTTTAGAAACAACAAAGCAAGCGAAATTAACAACTTCGGCCTATCACTACACATGAGGTCATTCCCATGAACCAATCAAAATTCAAAGCAAACACATGCAGCCCGCGCTAACGGCGGCAAAACGCATACAAGCAAGTCACGATTTGTTTTGGTTTGTCTCCCAATTGGTTAAGAAAGTAGCACGTGATTTTCTAGCCAATCGCAACGCGTGCTGATGCATAACTGCAGCAACAGCGAAATCACCAACAGCATGCCGCAGAATTTGGTTTAAGCTCCAGCCGTTAGGTTCCTCTGCGACTCAACTTGTCTGCAAATTTTGTTTGCGTTAACGCCGTTTATTAAGAGTGACGACAACTGTAACCTAGACTCTCGTCTGTGTGCCTCCTCCAGCCTCCGCTGATGGTTTCTTCAGCTGCACTAACAACAGGCTGTTCATCAGAGCTCTCCATAGCCTCGTCCACATTTCCCATGGTGGATGATCGTGACCTCAATCCCTGCTCTCGTTTCTTCTCAGTGGTGCGAGCCAATGACAGAAAACTACGTCTGAGAGTGTTGGACTCTGGGAGAAACATTCTGGCCACCACCTTCTCAGCCTATATGAAAACAAAGCTTTCAACATTGACTAGTGCTACAAGCAGACATGAGTCTTACGTCACAAACTGCTTTGCATTTAAGTTTTCAAAGAACTTTTGTATTGCAAAACAGTTTGATGTAAAATCGACCAAAGACCCATGCCTCTCACAGCTCGGTCGTGGGTCCAAATGATTGCTAGTTTTGCGAACTTTACATCTCTTGTGTGGCACACAAAAAGCAAAATTTTGAGGTACAAATGGCAAAATATGTTTGCTTTGGGTGGAGAGATTTACATTAAAAACGAAAAATATTTGAGTTTAGCTGCACTTTAAAAACTTGATTGTTCTCCGTCATTATGTAACACCAGCTCAGACCACAGAAATAACTCTGCCATTTAAGTATTCCATGCTTTAGTCCAAACAGGTTGCAACAGACAAATTTTCACCACTTTGTTGCTCCTGTCGCGCAGTTTGATCGCCCTAATCCTAATTCCAACTTCTAATATTACTTGACGGTTTACATAATCTACGGTTTTTGATTCATTGTATCTTTGGTTATATGTAGTTAAATGCAATTCAACGGAGTTAACAACAACGAGCGCCTGGGTGCCAGGTGGTCAACGGTTTGTGATATTAGCGCACGCTCCATGATTCCTTGTCCTTGCGCGTTAAAGGACGTATGTGTTGCGTTGTGGCGGGAAGAATTAGCGTTCTTGTGGAGCGTTAGCGTTTGTGGAGCGTTTAGTGTTTCCCCTCTTCCCTCCATCCCTTTACACTGTATTCTAGCAGTGTGACGGGGGCCTGTCCTCCGTGCTGCATGGGGGCTCATAGCTAGGTTGCCAGGATTTGCCAGCCATGGGACCAGCCTCGATCTACGAGCTGGCTGCCAACAGTGGAAGCTCCTGGATGTCTCAGACACCCAACCTCCATTTAGCGACACAGTTGTTAAGTCTTGTTTCCAAATTGCTTTATCATTATCATCTCTGCCCAGTACACAAATTGAAAGCCGCAGCTGCTGCAAGAAGGAAGGCATTAAAACACATAACTTATGTGGGACCTAGACGAAAACAAACCTGCAAAAAGAACTTGATCTCCTCGATTTCCGGTATAAACCGGAGATATTGAAGAGCGAACGTCAAGTCAAACACCTCGCCGCAAAAAGCCAGCTCAACTGGAAAAACAACACAATACACCTAGTCAACGGAGCGATTCCACCAGTCATGATCCTTCGTAAGAAAGGGTATGAGAATGGGAATGAGAATGGGAATGGGAATGGGAATGAGAATGGGAATGGGAATGAGAATGGGAATGAGAATGGGAATGAGAATGAAAATGGGAGTGAGAATGAGCATGGGAATGGGAATGGAAATGAGAATGGGAATGAGAATGAGAATGAGAGGAAATGAGAGTTGAGAATGGAAATCAGAATACAAATGAGAATGGGAATGACAACGCACATCGGAGTAAGCATGAGAATGAGCATGGGAATGGGAAAGAAAATGGGAAAAGGAGTGAGAATGAGAATGGAAATGAAAATGAAAATGAGAGTGAGAATGAAAATGGGAACGGGAAACGGGCTTTACGCTAAACACAACATACTGTTATTTTGCCGATTGGATGCACATTCAATCCAGTTATGCTGATTTCCCAGCCACACCATCTCAAAATCTCGAAGGACGATGTTAAATGACCACTCGTATGGCACAAATGTCAACAGGTCAGGTTTATAGTTCATTGTCCAGTCTTCAATCATTTCTGTAAAACCAAAGAGAAAACCACCATGAAAATGGTTTATAGGTCAAGTAGACTACTAGCAAGCTCTATTTTCTCCCCTTTTGAATCATTCTCAGGTCGTTCAACACTTCATGAATAGGAGGCCTGCAAGTGCCTAAGCAACGAAATGAAATGTCTCTCCATAGCTACAATATCTGTAAATAATTTCAAGTTTATTGATGTTCGCATGATAATTCTTCTTACGACCCGCAGTCAATTCTTGTCACTTTACAAAAATGATTTTTTTTAATGTGATGAGAAAAGCATTCTAAAAATTCAAAAACAATTAGGCTGCAACAGTCCTCTACCATTCAACAGAATGTGCAGTAGAATGATTGTGTTCACTTGACATCATAATGGCCACATTGGAGAAGCAATACAAAGAAATGGTAGCCATGTTACAGGAGAAAGAGATTGTCTGGAATATATAGGGGTTATTCACCAGCCGGGAGGTCCATACTGGGAAAAACACTGCCCGAGGTCTTGGATATCGCCCGAGGCCTCGGGCAGTACTCAAGACAGCGGGGACAGATTTTCCCCATACCGACCAACCTAGGCTGGTAAACAACATTTTCCATTTTTCCTAAAACACGAGGAAAGGCGTGCGAAAGACCCAAACATTTTAGGGCTGTAAGCATCCAAACGATTCCGCCCGCTCACGGAACCAATCAGATCGCAGGATTTGTTGAATTCCGTCCGCTTACGCACTGAGAAAAAAATAAGAACTGTTCTTTTAGGTCAATTCTTTCTTTTGGTTCAGTAACCCATTATGTCTGCTGGTCATGCAAGTGTAACACTATTTAACAACTACACTACGAGTTCGAGTTTTCTATGAGTTGATAGATAGTCCACGAGGTGCATAGCACTGAGTTGACTATTTGACTAATAGGAAATGAGAACGGGTAGTCTACTTGTTTCAGTAGAAATCCGCTCGCCTACTACCTTCCAATTCATTCCAATTTTTCTTGATTTTAAGATTTGAAGGCGGAAGTCGCCATTGTTTTGTTTTTGTTCAAACCGCCGGCTTTTTTGCTACTCACTATCTTCCACTCAATAGATAACGAGTAGTGGACCAATCAGATTACAGGATTTGTGATAGTAGGTGAGTGGATTTCTACTAATTACACACACACACACACACACACACGCACTTTGAGTAAATTCAGGTTTATATGTCCCCTCAACTAATCACACAGATCTAAGCAAAGAATACTCACCTTGGAAAAAGGACTTGTGTGCAAAAATAAAATTCCATGTGATCTTACTGAGGGTAATGTCGCAAGTCCAGTGCTGGGTTTGGTTCCAGATGCGAGGAAAGGACATGTGAAATGCCAGCTGTGCAAATTAAGCTCATGGTTACATGTAGGTATAGGCCATTTGCAGGACCTTGAATCACATGCCACATAGCAATGCCATACCGGGACCCAATCCCAGCAAGGCTTGCTTTGTGAAATAAGCATAAAATTGTTCACTGAAGAAAATAAGAAAAATGTTATGAAACAATTTTTTTGTCTGTTTGAGATACATCGTGTATCGTCTTCAAGCAGGGATGAGATATCCAGGCCTGCACGTGACTAGGTCCCACAAAGGGGCTATCTGTGAAACATCAAGTAAAATATCAACATTGCGGCTTAAACTGTCAACCATAATGACTCGTCTCTTACATCTATAACATCTGCTTCAATGAGTTGCCTGTATGCCAAGCTAGTTGTGGCCTCAACCTGGACTAGCTTAGTCACAACAGACGTGGTGTAACCATATTCGTTCACTATCCACGGCTGATAAATCCCGATATAAGAAGCTGATCCAACACAAAGATGAACTGCCTTGGTTTCCTGCAAAAAGTAAAACAAAAGGCTATTAAACAAATCTCATTTATAGCCGTGTATATGCTGTGGTTTAAAATTTTTCCTGGTTCAAAATTTTTCAACCACTTTTAACTTTTATTTTGAATTGTGTAAGGTCTAAGGTTCATTACCATAATCTGGATTCAATAAAACATAAAAAAGAAACTGGTTTAAAAAAATTAACCGAAGATGAATTTACCGGTAAACCATGTGTGTACAAAAGGTTTGGAACAGGTCATCGTGGCAGGAACCGTCATGACATGACATGAGGGGTACTGCATGCAATTATTTGAAATTCCCAAGCAGGTCGTGATGGTATCAATTAAACTAAACATAGAAATGTGGAGCTGCCCAAATGCTGCTGAGACATTAGCTGAGAATTAGGCACAGTATTATATTGTACGAGAGTGATAGACTTAGCCCTCCCCCCACAGTCATTGTTATGTGACATCAATCACATGCACTTTAGTTTCCAAATAAGGCAATGACATGTGAGTAAAGAATTGTACGGTGGATTGTGAGTTGAACAGCGAGCCAGTTTTTGCGAGTTTGCAGATTAAAAAGGCTGAGTAAAACACAATGCAATCAAGTGAGTTTACAGTTTACCGATAGGGTGTTCGGGATAATATCATGGACTACTGTTACAGCCATTTTCAGTAAAGCAGCAACATAAAGCCGAAACCAAGGTCATGTACTTACAGAGCCAATCATGTTCTGTAGGAAAGGCGCCCTTCGGCCAATCACAAATTGAAGAAAATCTTGAATTGGTTTTTTAGCCAATAAAACACAGAACAAGCATTAAAAGGAAGCTGGTACCAGGTGCAGGAAAACAAGAGTGACTAAGTCTAAATTGGTTTTTGCTTTGCATCTAAATAGTTACGGTGACCTCCCTCCTATAACAACATTGGTTGCGCAAAGAAGAGCAAGTTTTGCTGGGCATTGCTTCAGAGCTAAAGATCATATAATCTCCAATGTTCTGTTTCTGAGACTACAATGTCCTAATAGAGGAAGAAGACCATTTAGCTTCCTGGACAGCCTCACTAGGGCCCTGAACATCCATTTGGAAGATTTGCCTGCCCTCATGAATGACAGAAGAGTGGCGAGAAGTTGTGAAGAATTGCTCAACTGTGGTCAACTAACTAACTAACTAACTAAATAGTTGAAAAGTTTGCAGATATTTTTTGATCCAGCCAAAGACCAAACCAAAACTGAAGTGATAATGCACAATATTATTTTGACACTCAACTGAAAACAGCTGTATAGGTGTCATGTTTAATGAATGAACAGGTAAAGGAAAGATTGAGAGCAGTCATGACTGGCAGCTTGAATAACATTAATTTTTCATGCTGCCAGCAGCAAAACATACCCTGTTCTTTGAGAATAAAATGTCCAGAGTACTATCGCACTCAAACACAAACTTGACATCTAAACCAGTGTGAATGCGTTTCTCCCCTGCGACAAGAGGTTTAGTGCTTGGAATCTCTTGATAGTCAAATGGGTAGAAAAACTTCTGTAGTGCATCCCTGTCAATAACAGCAAGGAAACAATACTTCACAAGCGAACAATGCAATAGAAAAGTACATCGATGACAACGAGAGTTACAATGACATTACTACAAATACTTAACAATTCCACTACGAATTAGAGTTTTTTTCTATTAAACAATTAGATTATGAGCTCGAGATTTCTATCGCGTGATAGTTGACGAGGGCACAGCCCGAGTCAACTATCACGCATAGAAATCGAGAGCGAATAATCTAATATTATTGTTTTAGTATAAATCTACTAGTCGTTCAAAACTAAACAAGTAAATTATCTATATCCTCATGGCAGACACTTTGAAACACTTCGAAAACGCGACAAAGTGGCCGCCATTTTGTTGAAAACTGCTAGTTGCTATCTATCACAGAATAGATAGCGAGTAGCGTAGCCAATCAGAGAACAGCATTCGTGATAGAACGCTAGTAGATTTATACTAAGAGTCACTAGATAGTCAACCAGGCACGTAGCACCATGTTGACTACTTGACTCATAGAAAACGAGAACGAAAACTCTAATTGTTTTAGTGCAAATCCACTCACTTACTACTTTCAAATTCATGTCAAATTCTATTGATTTTATGATTTGAAGAAGCTGTTATTGTTCATTCAATAGATAGTGAGTAGATAGCTGATCAGATTACAGGATTCGCGATAGTATGTCAATTGATTTCTACTAATACAAGATATAATATGAAACTTGCCAAGTGACCAGCTCCCAGTTGGCTTGACAGATCAGTTGGTAGAGCAATGTGTAGCACAATCGTACAGTCATGGGTGTGAGTCATGTTCAAGCCTGGAATTTTTTTTTTTCCCGGGCTTCTCTGCAACTGCTAAGTTGCTTCAGTAACTGCAGTGATCCCAATTCGATTCAAAAATTCAATTCGTAATGAGACAGGCATACTCAGAAGAAAATCTGAGCTAATAACAAGTATAATTTTCAGTGTGAATATAAGAATTTGATGTTATATTGACCATGCTACTCAGTTAGTATAACATTTTGGAGGCATGGCTTCTAAGCTAAGCACTGCTTAAAATTCACAGTTGAAAAGTATACTAAAGCAGTTATTTGCCTTGAGCCCAGTGAATATTGGTGAATATTTACCACTACTACACCTCAGAAAATATTCACCAATGTTCACCAATATTCACTTCACCTTCGGTGAAGAATTGTTAAATAATGTGAGATAATACTGAGATGATATAAGATAAAGGTGTGACAATAACAACAATGATGACAATGATGATGATAAGGACCATGACAATGACTAGAAACAGTGAGGTCAAGAAAAACTTCAGCATAAAAAGTTTCAGCACAAAGTACAGAAGCATGATACTAAGCAAGATCAATCAAGATTTAGCCTTTTTTTTTTTTCATTTCTGATAGTGTCAACTTCAACAGTTTATCTGTGTCAATTAAAATATTGTGAAGTGATAATTTTAGTCGTAAATGAATGAGACCTACCTTTGCCTGTCCACCCACGGTCCATAGCATAATGTGGTGCTTTTTACAAAAACAACATCAATGCCCCAGTGAGGATCACTGTCTGGCAATTCACTTTCATTCTCAGCTATAACTTCAGGGACAAAACCTGCCAAGTTTGCAAACAATCAACTAAAGGTACATGACATACTCTCCTTAAAGAAAACCATACAGTTATTTATCGCACTGGTTTCAACTGAAACTCACACAAGAGCGGTAAAACCTGCAAAGAATAGAAAATATAACATTCTGACACTAAATAGTGCCAAACAAAAACTAGAGACCGTCACTAACACTTTAGTTTCCTTCCACATTGAGGACAAAAGCAAGGAACAAAGCAAAAGAAACATGTCCGCTCGTGGACAACATAATTACTCTCCCCTGGTAAACCGCTGACTACCCTAGCAGGTGATCGTGCAAATAAAAACCTTCTGTCCAGTTCCGGCACATTTATTACCTGTTAATCTGTTTACCTCGTATGTGCAGCATCATTTTGAAATCATAATTACAGTCTGTGATTTTTACTGGCTTGGTCAAGCAAACTATACGTAACATACATGCACAGTGTTATTTAACTCAAACCAAGACGCATATTTTGATTGACACTCAAACATCAACTCACCTGGTTCATCCTGGTAGTAAGTTATTTTACAGTCTGCTGTTTGAAGAACAACAAAACCTTCTCCCATGAAACGAGGAGGCCTATTGAGGTAGAACAAATACACCTCTAATTTGGATTTTACACAATAACGACCTCACACATAGGAAAATTAATCTGGTT